>CM034155.1:210367859-210452421 GCA_019776745.2 Taxus chinensis
AATGAGGAAGCAAGACTATTATCACTCAACCCATTATAAATACTACACACTACTTTGATAGCACCTCCGCTACTACATTACTCAACACTTCTTCTATCCTAGAAGATTTCAAATAAAATAGTCTACAAAACAATACCACTCATGATATGATATTTGAAAATGTATATGTACGAATTTGTAACAAGTTTGAAATGAAGAGACGGAACCTTTAAATGAAGTGGTTCATCTATATATCTACACTTACAAAATTACACTTGTTAACATACATGTTTGATTTTTCCTTATTATTTTTGCTCATTTATATATGTTAACCAACAACAACACATTTTTAATGTCTTCATCTGCACACAAATACCTACAGTTTTAAAATGTTGAAAAGGACTATGCGATTTATAGTTTTTTCAACCAAAACTTTGTACATTATATCACATTTTTGCATTTTGAATAGTTTTAATGGTTGGACCTCATGTTTGCGGATTTTAAATGAAGTGACTCATCTATATTTCTACACATACAAAATCAATCACCCATAGTTTAAACAAACACAACTACAAAAGAAAAAACTATCCCTATAACACAAATAACATATACCATTTTTTGTTTGCAAAATGCCTACAAGAAATGTGGTCTCATGGAATGCTATGATTGTAAGATAGGCACAAAATAGCTCTTATAATGATGCTCTCAAACTCATAGAGGTAATAAAGAAATTTGGAAGGTACCATAACCATTTCAAATTTGTTTATATATAATTGCATATTCAGTCTCATTTTAGTTTCATAGAGAGATAATATGTTAAAGCACTTAGTATTTATTTCAATCTACTTTGACAACAACACTTCACATTCACAACATTCTTAAGAGTGAGTATTAGCAAACTTACATGTCTCACTTACATTTGTATTCAATTATTACACAACTAACTATTATCTAACATCCCTTCTAATGTATTTCGCAACATTTGTTATGAGTTTAATAGAAAATTAGTATTGTCAATCACATCCCTTATCAACATCAACCACAAAAGTAAAAAATATCTTTCTAAATATAATAACATATACCATTCAGCATTCACATTGCATTGTACACATGCGATTGCTAGTTTATATATAAATCTAAGGTTTTAAAAAAATAAAGTCATATTGGAAATATTATAAAGTGGCAAGTATCTTACGGATTTGAAATGTAAACGACCATCAAATTCAAGGTTTTCTTTTTTTTTTAATGGTTAAAAAGGGTGGTTATTTCAATATTTCTAGAGTACGTTATGGAAAATGAATCTTGATTGAGATGGTACCTACTTTTCTCTTTTTCTTATGGTTTCTTTTCAAGTGGCTTTTATTAACTTGGATATTGACTTGCTTTGGCGTTAGTGGTGGGAAAGAGCATAAATCAAAGTTTCTACAGAAAACAAACTCTTTACCATGCGCAAGAAAATAAGGTCCAATGATTCCAATGGAAATTGTCTGGTGAGTTCGGGCTTGTCTTCATTTTGCTTGGTCTTATCATACTATCTTCATTTTTCTATCTATTACAGTCTTTAATTTTCTATCTTTCTTATCATACAAGAAAGAAAATTTCATTGCAATTGAGTGGTGAGTAACGACTGTTGTTTTTTTCTATCATATCGTACTATCTTGAGTGCGAGCTTGTCCACTGCAAAGAAAATAAGGTCCAATGATTCCAATGGAAATTGTCTGGTAAGTGCAAGCTTGTCTTTATTTTCCTTGGTCTTATCATACCTACTATCTTCATTTTTCTATATATTACAGTCTTTAATTTTCTATCTTTCTTATCGTACAAGAAAGAAAAGTACATTGCAATTGAGCAGTGAGTAACGAATGTTGATTTTTTCTGTCTTATTGTACTATCTTGAGTCTTTAATTTTCTGTCTTTCCTATGTTCAGATAAGGCCACATTCCACACACAACAATAATAGTCTTCTTCCTTGAACACAACTTGATTACGATGGTGGAAAATCGAGTCAAGTCAAGTCAATTTCTGACTATATTTGTTATCAATTCAAATAAGAAAATATGGTGGGTTTTATTATTGGGTAATCGAGATTTTATCAGAATGAAAAATATTTACCACACACGAGAAAGAAAAGTCCATTGATTGCAATGGAAATAAGTAGTCTTATTTTTTGAACTATGGCCATTGATTGCGATGGTGGAAAATCAAGTCGAGTCCAGTCAAGTCAATTATAGAATGCTTTGTGTTATTCACACAAATTCACAGCAATAACAGACAATTTATTATTAGGTAATACATTATCTGACAGTTATTATTATTGGGTAGTCTAGATTGTATCAAAAGAAAAATAGTTACCATGTACAACAAAGAAAATTCTATTGATTCCAATGGAAATTGAGCCCCGAGTTCTAACGATTATTTATTATGATGGTAGAAAATACATAGAAAAGAGAGAATGGAATGCATTGTGTTATTTTCAAACTTCTATTTTAAGTCAGGTGTTGGGGTGACAAATAGGACAGTCTTCCGCCTCCTCTGTTTTCCATGGTTGTGACTGCAACCTAATTTTTTAGACATTTTGTTTTGCTCAACTTTTTTGGATTGATAATGGTACTTTTATAAGGGTTTGTTGTAAACTTCTATTTTTTTAAGGCCTATGCAATATGCTATGTATTTTGTTGTAAATTGACTTCTCTATTGGTTATTGAAATGCACCTTTAGGTATTGATTCTAGTTAATTCTCTTATATAAAAATTTATGAATAAAATACTTTATAATATTATATATAACATTGCACTATTTAACTTCTTCACTAAGTATATGTAATTCCCCTTTTGTTTCTGCCTTGTCTTTCCAAACACCTTGATTTGGTGTTTTATGAATGAAATTGCTCATATAAGTTAATTGAAAAGAAACCAAATCCCATGAATAAAAGAACATGTTTATGCCAAGTAAGTCGTAATATTCATTTGAGATAGTGTTTGGTCTCCCAAAGTACCGATCTTGGCTTGCAATGTGTCTTTGCAATTCGAGTTAATGATCAAATAAATTACCGATAACTAAAATAATAAACATTATTACTATTTAGCATTCATTAATGTGTTACACATGTCAAGTCTAAGGTCAGCTGCGAGTCTTGTTATGCCTTACAGACCTCTGAACCACGTTTAGATAATGATAGCAATATATTAAACAAATTAAGATATTAAATAAATAAATTTAAGAAATTAGGCTTAATGGAAAGTAGATTTCTTGTAGACATCTAAAATGTCAACATAATTAATTATGATTAATTTGTCCCATAAATATCCTAACATCATCATTATCTAATTAATCTCTTTCCTATAAAATACCACATGTACCATTTATCCTGATTAAATAATTTATCTAATATTTCATCATTTCATCATTAACCCCTTTAATTCATTATTATATCCCATCATCCATCTTAATCATTATTATCAGTTTCTCAGAATTTAATATTCCTACACCCACCTACTCTGTCGGAAGAATGTGACAAAGATCTGGAGGGAATCCGTGAGCATCAAAACCTTGCACTCAAACACAAAATGATGTAGCTTCAAGATCAAAGCAGGAAATCACCCATGAGAGAAATGTGCATGCATTAAGGAGAAAATGGATCAAATCTCATACTCCATTCCATTCCATTGTATTGCTCAAAATGAAAGGGTGTACATATAGTAGTGGGGTGTGTAACTCCCCCACAAATATAGCCTTCAAGAGGTGGGAGTTAAATTCTCATAATAGTCAGTCTAATGTAGCTCATATGATGCTTTATGATGCGTGTAAGGCCATAATGACTCCCTAGGACACCTAAGCATGGTGAATTGCCTATGTCGAGGAATCCCATGTACTTAAAATTTATACATGGTAAATATCCTACACCAACACCCCCCTGAAGCATAGCTTAGGTGGACACATAGATGAAAACAAGGAGAAATGGGTCGCGACAACAAACCTAATGAGGTACCCACATACAAGAAAATATTGAAAATTGCAGTAAAAGGAGAAAACCCAATGGGAAAAACTCCCCCCCAAAAGAGAGACAAGTCCACTCTCTAATCTAAGAAAGATGACAAAGATGGGACCCGGCCACATACAAGCCTGTTAAGGTACTCATGTACAAAGAGGAAATATCTTAGAAAGAAGAAGGAGAAAATAAGAGGGAGATGAGAGGAACACAAAAGATGCCATCAATGGATCTTTGTAGCTCTAGTACGTGTCCCAGAAGAATGTTGATCACGATATCCTCTACCTCTGGACTAAAGAAGAACCACCCACACCGAACTGTGTGTCTGCCCTTAGGAAGGACATAAATGACGTGTTGGAAGTTTGCTCACTCCGTGAAGGAAACTGAAGGTAGCATAATGAAGAGCTCTAAGTCTGGTCCATGAAAGTGTGACATAGATCTAACAAGAGAGCCAAAGAACCGAAGATAATGCCACGTGTGTAGAACTGTCAAAGTGAATAAGGGGAACACATGTAGAAAGGATATCCAACTGATGTGAAGGGAAAAAAACATCCCCCACAATAGAAAATGGATCCACAAGCAAGGGTGGATCAATGAAGGTCTCCAGAAAAGTGGAAGTAGTAAGACTCCCAGAAGGGGCACTCCCAACAATGAAGATGTTGAACTGCTCTGAAATACCTGTAGATTGATGACAATCCTGTAGTAGATCACAAGTGTACTCTACAAAAAGTTGACTAAGATCAAGAAGATACTCGTCTTAATGAGGGGGCTCAACAAACAGAAGAGCGACGTCAAATAGGTATGAATCATCCAATGAAAGTAAAGGAGTGAAAGGGGCCTCACACACTGAAGGTGGAAAAGAGGAGGGTGTGATGACTGTATGAGACTGAATAGGAGAATTTTCAATATCTGATGAGATGTTGGATGTGTCAACAATCTATGGAATAGTGAGAGAAGGCAGAGAAGAGTCCTCTGTAGTAATCTCAACATCAGAACTAGGTGCACAATCCTCATCATCAGAAGTAGAGTCAAGCGAGTCTGTGTTAGTGGAACTGTCATCACATGAAGAATTTGAGGAGACAACTAAATCAACATCAGCAACAACGACGGCAATATGTGAAGGGTCTCCATAGAGGGACTAAAGGATGCTCCAGACATGATGGGGTGGATCTGAGTCTGCCACGTGAAATTAGAGAGATGTAGAGACATGCATCGTCATGTGACCAAAAACATGGTTGCAAGTGTCAAGAAAGTCCACCAGACGATGATGATCAGTGGGTTCAGGAACTGGCCTAAGTAAGAAGGGTGAAACACCCTCATAGGAAAATTAGTGTTCCATGAAAGCACACCAAGCTGAATAGTTCTCTCTCCTAGTAAGAAGTGGCGGAGGTTGTAAGGTGATCCTACAACACTCAAGTCTAGATTCATACAAGTCAATAGATTTATAGATTGTGTTCTCTATCGGTTATTGAAATACAAATTTAGGTAGTGATTCTAGTTAATTCTCTTATATACAAATTTATGAATAAAATACTTTATAATATTATATACAACATTGCACTATTTAAATTCTTCACTGAGTATATATAATTCCCCTTTTGTTTCCGCCTTGTCCTTCCAAACTCCTTGATTCAATGTTTTATGAATGAAATTCCTCATATAAGTTAATTGAAAAGAGACCAAATCCCACGGATAAAAGGACATGTTTATGCCAAGTAAGTCGTAATATTCATTTAAGAGAGTGTTTCATCTCCCCAAGTACCCATCTTGGCTTGCGATGTGTCTTTGCAATTCGAGTTAATGATCAAATTTAATTACCGATAGATAAAATAATAAACATTATTACTATTTAGCGTTCATGAACGTTTTACACATGTCAAGTCTAAGGTCAGCTGCGAGTCTTGTTATGCCTTGCAAACCTATGAACCACGTTTAGATAATGATAGAAATATATTAAACAAATTAAGATATTAAATAAATAAATTTAAGAAATTAGGCTTGATGGAAAGTAGATTTCTTGTCGACATCTCAAATGTGGACATAATTAATTTTGATTAATGTGTCCCATAAATATCCTAACGTCATCATTATCTAAATAATATATTTCCTATTAAATACCGCATATACCCTTTATCCTAATTAATTAATTTATCTAATATCTCATAATTTTATCATTAACCCCTTTAATTCATTATTATATAAAATCATCCCTTAATCATTCTTATCAGCTTCTTGGAATTTAATATTCCTACACCCACCTACCCACCTACTCTGTCGGAGGAATGTGACGAAGATTTGGAGGGAATCCGTGAGCATCAAAACATTGCACTAAACCACAAAATGATGTAGCTTCAAGATCAAAGAAAGAAATCACCCATGAGAGAAATGTGCATGCATTAAGGGGAAAATGGCTCAAATCTCATACTTCATTCCATTCCATTGTATTGCTCAAAATGAAAGGGTGTACATATAGTAGCGGGGTGTGTAACTTCCCCACAAATCTAGCCTTCAAGAGGTGGGAGTTACATTCTCATAATAGTCGGTCTAATGTAACTCATATGACGCTCTATGACGTGTGTAACGCCATAATGACTCCCTAGGACACCTAAGCATGGTGAATTACCTACGTCAAGGAATCCCATGTACTTTAAATATATTCATGGTAAATATCCTACACCAACACCTCCCTGAAGAATAGCTTAGGTGGACACATAGATGAAAACAAAATCTTGAAAAGTGCAGTAAAATGAGAAAATCCAGTGGGAAGAACTCCCCCCCAAAAGAGAGACAAGTCCACTCTCTAATCTAAGAAAGATGACAAAGATGGGTCCCGGCCAAAGACAAGCCTGTTAAGGTACTCATGTACAAAGAGGCCATCTCTCAGAAAGAAGAATAAGAGAGAAGAAGAGGGAGATGAGAGTAATGTAGAAGATGCCATCGATGGATCTAATCTCTATAGCTCTAGGAGGTCTCCCAGAAGAATTTTGATCATGAGATCCTTTGCCTCTAGACTGAAGAAGAACCACCCACACCGAACTATGTGCCTTCTCTTAAGAAGGAAATAAATGACATGCTGGAATTCCTCTCACTTCGTGAAGGAAATGGAAGGTAGCAAAATGAAGAGCTATGAGTCTAGTCCATGAAAGTGTGACATAGGTCTAGCAAGAGAGCGCAAAGGAATCAAAGATAATGCCACATGTGTAGAACTATCAAAGTGAAGAAGGGGAACACATGTAGAAAGGATGTCCAACTGATGTGAAGGCAAAAAAACATCCCCCACATTAGAAAATGGATCCACAAGCAAGGGTGGATTAATGAAGGTCTCCAGAAAAGTGGAAGTCGTAAGAGTCCCAGAAGGGGCACTCCTAACAACAGATATGATGAACTCCTCTTAAATACTTGTAGATGGATGACGAATCTGTAGTAAATCATAAGTGTACTCTATGAAAAGATGACTAAGATCAGGAAGATAATTGTCTTAATAAGGGGGCTCAAAAAATAGAAGAGCGATGTCAGATAGGTATGAGTCATCCAATGAAAGTAAAGGAGTGAAAGGGGTCTCACACAATGAAGGTGGAAAAGTGGAGGGTGTGATGATTGTATGAGACTGAATAGGAGACATTTCAATATCTGATGAGATGTGGGATGTGTCAAAAATCTCTGGAATAGTGAGAGAAGGAGGAGAAGAGTCCTCTGTAGTACTCTCAACATCAGATCTGGGTCAAAAATCCTCATCATCAGAAGTAGAGCCAAGCGAGTCTGTGTTAGTGGAACTGTCATCACATGAAGAAATAGAGGAGACAATTGAATCAACATCAACAAAAATGGTGGTAGTATGCAAAGGATCTCCATAGAGGGACTAAAGGATGCTCCAGACATGATGGGGTGGATCTGAGTCTACCACGTGAAACCAGAGATATCTAGAGACATGCATCATCATGTGACCAAAAACACGGTCACAAGTGTCAAGAAATTTCGCTAGACGATGATGATCAGTGGGTGTAGGAACTGGCCTAAGTAACAAGGGTGAAACACCATCATAAGCAAAGTAGGATTCCATGGAAGCACGAAAAAGCTGAATAGTTATTTCTCCTCGTAAGAAGCGGTAGAGGCAGTAAGGTGATCCTACAATGCTCAAGTCTAGATACATACATAAGAGTCTAAGTTCCATGTTGGAGTTAAATTTATAATTTTTCCACAATATCTATTGGTTATTGAAATGCACCTTTAGGTATTGATTCTATAATTATATAAGGAATTTTATACAAGTCAATAGATTTATAGATTGTGTTCTCTATCGGTTATTGAAATGCAGATTTAGGTATTGATTGTAGTTAATTCTCTTATATACAAAATTTTGACTAAAATACTTTATAATATTATATACAACATTGCACTATTTAACTTCTTAATTGAGTATATGTAATTCCCCTTTTGTTTCTGCCTTGTCTTTCCAAATACCTTGATTTGGTGTTTCATGAATGAAATTTCTCATATAAGTTAATTGAAAAGAGACCAAATCCCACGGATAAAAGGACATGTTTATGCCAAGTAAGTCATAATATTCATTTGAGAGAGTATTTGGTCTCCCCAAGTACCCATCATGGTTTGCGATGTTTCTTTGCAGTTCGAGTTAATGATCAAATTGAATTACCAATAACTAAAATAATAAACATTATTACTATTTAGCATTCATGAATGTGTTACACATGTCAAGTCTTAGGTCAACTTCGAGTCTTGTTATGCCTTGCAAACCTGTGAACCACATTTAGATAATGATAGTAATATATTAAACAAATTAAGATATTAAATAAATAAAGTTAAGAAATTACGCTTAATGGAAAGTAGATTTCTTGTAGACATCTAAAATGTTGACATAGTTAATTCTAATTAATTTTTCCAGTAAATATCCTAACATCATCATTATCTAATTAATCTCTTTCCTATAAAATACCACATATACTCTTTATCCTAATTACATAATTTATCTAATATCTCATCATTTCAAAATCACTAACCCCTTTATTTCATTATTATATCACATTATCCCATCTTAATCCTTATTATCATTTTCTTGCAATTTAATATTCCTACACCCACCTACCCACCTACTCTGTCAGAGGAATGTGATGAAGATCTGGAGGGAATCCGTGAGCATCAAAATGTTGCACTTAACCACATAATGATGTAGCTTCAATATCAAAGAAAGAAATCACCCATGAGAGAAATGTGCATGCATTAATGGGAAAAATGGCTCAAATCCCATACTCCATTTAATTCCATTGTATTGCTCAAGATGAAAGGGTGTACATACAGTAGTGGGGTGTGTAACTCCACCACAAATGTAGCCATCAAGAGGTGGAAGTTACATTCTCAGAATAGACAGTCAAATGTAACTCCTATGACGCTCTATGACACGTGTAAGGCCATAAAGACTTCCTAGGACACCTAAGCATGGTGAATCACCTATGTTGAGCAATCCTATGTACTTAAAATATATAAATGGTAAATATCCTACACAAACACCCCATAAAGCATAGCTTAGGTGGACACATAGATGAAAACAAGGAGAAGTGGGTCCCGGAACCAAGCTTGATAAGGTACCCACGTACAAGAAACTCTTGAAAAGTGGATTAAAAAGAGAAAACCTAGTAGGAAACCCCCACAAAAGAGAGACAAGTCCACTCTCTAATCTAAGAAAGATTCCAAAGATGGGTCTCGGTCAATTACGAGCCTGTAAAGGTACCCATGTACAAAGAGGTGATCTCTCATAAAGACGAAGAAGAGAGAAGAAGAGGGATACGAGAGGAATGCAAAAGATGCCATTGACGGATCTAAACTCTGTAGCTCTAGGAGGTATCCTAGAAGAATTTCAATCATGATATCCTCTACCATTGGACTAAAGAAGATCCACCCGCACTGAACTATATGCCTACCCTTAAGAAGGACATAAATGGCATTCAGGAAGTTTTCTCACTCCGTGAATTAAACTGAAGGCATCAGAATGAAGATCTTTGAGTCTGGTCCATGAAAGTGTGACATAGGTCTAGCAAGAGAGTGCCAAGGAACCAAAGAGTACTAGTGACCCCCCAGAATTCAAACCTTTATAAAGCAATGTGTTTACAAAATTTACAATGTCATCATGTAGTGTGTGTGACATCATGCAAATTTGACTAAAGAAGTGCTAAAAAATGAGCAGTGAGTCAAAATTTATAGCAAAAATATGATTCCCACAACAGATGGAAAATGCCAGTAAAATTTGCAAACTGATTAAAAAAGTGGTCCGAAAATTCTAAAATTGCAACCTATCATATTTTTAAATTGTAAAATCGTAACCTACCATCTTTTTAAATCACAATAGATCTTATAAATTTGATGTTCATTAATATCTTTAATTATTGAGAATGCACCTTTAGGTATTGATTCTAGTTAATTCTCTGGAATTAATATACAAAGTTTATGACTATGAAATACATTTATGAATATTATATGCACTATTTAACATTCTTCACTGTCGGTAGTATGTAATTCCCCTTTTGTTTCCAAAATGGCAACCTGCGTTGGTGTCTTTCTACGCAATACCTTGATCGCTTGGTGTATAAATCATGGTGACAATGAAATTGTCTCAATATAAGTTAATTGAAAAGAGACCAAATATTCCGACGGATAACCGTCCTAGGACAAGTTCTGCATGCCAAGTAAGTCATGAATAGTTCATCCTCCATTAGTAAGCAAGTCTTTGGTCTCCCCAAGTACCCATCTTGGTTTGCGATGTTTCTACGATGTAGTTCGAGTTAATGATCAAATTAAATTACCGATAACTAAAATAATAACCAATTATTACTAGCCGACCCTTCTTTGCCCAGCATTCATGAAACTGTGTATACACGTGTTAAGTCTAAGGTCAGCATGCAAGTCTTGTTATGCAATAATTTACAGACTTGCGAACCATTTTTGCATTTTGAAAATGATAGCAATATGATTAAACAGAGTTAAGATATTAATGTGATGAAAAATACTCAAAATTTAAGAAATTAGGCTTCGGAAATGGATACAAATAATCCTGGTATTTAATTTTTCTTGTAGATTACATCTAAAATGTCTTCAACATAATTAAAATTCTAATTAATTTGTCCCATAAATATCCTAACATCATCGTTATCTAATTAACCCGCCATTGCTTTAAGACCTATAAAATACCAGAGCAATATACCCTTTCAATCCTAATTAACACATCCATTTATCTAATATCTCATCATTTCATCATTAACCCCTTTAAATCATTATTATCAAAATCCCATCATCCATGGGAGTTAATCATTATTATCATTTTCTTAGCTTATTACACAAATATTCCTACACCCACCTACCCATGCTACTCTGTTGGAGGAATGTGACGAAGATCTTGGATCCCTCATTTTATGGCACAAATTTGTGAGCATCAGAGGTTATCTGTATGGTTTTAAAATTTTGCACTCAACCACGAAATGATGTAGCTTAAAGATTCGAAGCTAATAAATTTGTGGAAATCACCCATGAGAGAAATTTCAAAGTCAAGTGCATGCATTAAGCCCTAATTTCGGTCTCATTGCTCAAATCTCATACTCCATTCCATTCAAGGCTAGCAAATGTATCGCTTAAGTTATTACTGTTGAAATATACTAAAGAAGGTGTACGAAATGAAAATAAAATAAGTTGGGTAATACTTTTTCACTAAATCTCCCACAAATAGTAGTGAGACCAGGAATTAAGTCTATAATTAGTGGGATTTACATTCTACGGAAGGCCCCTTAGCTGGTCTAGATGTAATTGTTCATATCTTTGAAGACGCTCTATGACATGTGTAATGGTGGCCATGCAATGACTTCCCTAGGGACACCTATGCATTTGGTGAATCACCTATGATGGAGGAATCACACGTAATTTATATAGATGCTTTGGTAAATATCCATGATAAACCAACTTCCCCCCTGAAGACCTACAAATAGCTTAGGAAAGGACATATAGATGAAATACAAGGGGAAGTGGGTCATTTTGACAACAAGCCTGATGAGGTACCCACGTATAAGAGGAAGAACTTTCAAAGGAAGTGGAGTAAAATGAGAAAATGCCAGTGGGAAAAACTCCTCCACACATAAGATAAAGAGAGACAAGTGCACTCTCTAATCTAAGAAAGATTCCAAAGATGGGTCTTGGCCACAGATGAGCCTATTAAGGTACATGAGCATGTACAAAGGATGGTATGAAAGGAATCTCTCAGAAAGACTTGGACATTTGGGAAAAGTAGAGAGAAGAAGAGTGCAAAGATGAGAGGAATGCATAAGATGTATATACATGTATGGATCTGATATCTGACAGCTCTAGGAGGTCTCCCATGAAGAATGTTGACATCACGAGATACAGTTCTAGAGGCCATTGGACTGAAGAAGATCCACCTGCACCAAACTATGTGCCTGCCCTTAGGAAGGACATAAATTGTATGGACATGCTTGGAAGTCCGAAATCACTCTGTGAATTAAACTGAAATGCATATAGAATGAAGATCAAATCTGAGTCTGGAATCAAAGGGAAAGTGTGACATAGGTCTAGCAAGAGAGCACCAAGGAACTGAAGATAATGACAAATGTGTGAGAATTTTTAGAGTGAAGAATGGGAACTCATGTAGAAAGGATGTCCAACTGATGAATGAAGGAAACAAAAGATCCTCCATAATAGAAATTTTGGATCCACAAGAAAGGGTTGATCAATGAAGGTTTCTTATTCAAAAGTGGAAGTACTAAGAGTCCCAGAAGGGGCACTCCCAACAATGGAGATGATGAACTCCTCTAAAATACCTGTATATGTATGAGGAACTTGTAGTACATCATAAGTGTACTCTGCAAAAAGAAGACTAAGTCTAGGAAGATACTCATTCTAATGAGGGCGCTCAACAAACAGAAGAGCGATGTCAGATAGATATGAGTCATCCAATGAAGGTAGAGGAGTGAAAGGGGCCTCACACACTAAATGTGGAAAAGAGACGGGTGTGATGATTGTATGACATTGAATAGGAGACTGATCAATATCTGATGAGATGTGGGATGTGTCAACACTCTCAGGAATAGTGAGAGAAGGAGAAGAAGAGTCATTTGTAGTACTCTCAACATCATAACCGGGTGCACAATCCTCATGAACAGAAGTAGAACCAAGCAAGTTTGTGTCAATGGAATTGTCATCACACAAAGAAATAGAGGATATAATTGAATTAAGCATCAGAAACAATGATGGCAGTATGTGAAGGGTCTCCGTAGAGGGACTGAAGGATGCTCTAGACGAACGATGGGGTGGGTCTGAATTTGCCACGTGAAACCACAGAGATCTAGAGACATGCATCATCATGTGACCATAAACTATGGTTGCAAGTGTCAAGAAATTCCTCCAGACATTGACGATCAGTGGGTGCAGGAACTTGCCCAAGTAAGAAGGGTGAAACACCCTCATAGGAAAACTAGCGTTCCATGGAAGCATGCCAATATGAATAGTTCTCTCTCCTAGTAAGAAGTCGTGGAGGCTATAAGGCTATCCTACAACACTCAAGTCTAGAAAAAGCACCCTCCATGATGCGGAATCAAAAGTGCAAGGTGCACAAATTCAAGATATCAGACTCGACCGATAATGTTTTTGCATGTATTACAAAACCAAAGAGTACTAGTGACCCCCCAGAATTCAAACCTTTATAAAGCAATGTGTTTACAAAATTTACAATGTCATCATGTAGTGTGTGTGACATCATGCAAACTATTACTAAAGAAGTTCTAAAAAATGAGGAACGAGTCAAAATTTATAGCAAAAATATGATTCCCACAACAGATGGAAATTTTCAGTAAACTTTACAAATTGATTTAAAAAGTGCCCAAAATGGGTGTAAAGGGTGTTGTGTGGGTACTTGTTGGAAATGGTATCAAATTTTAGATAGGTTCAATTTTTGCCGGAGGCGTTTACTATGAAGTAGGCTTTGGAAAGTGTCAAATTCTGGCAACATTTTCCTGCCAACCTTTCTAGCTACCTCACCCTCCATCTTTCCGGCTACCCAATCTCAGGAATTGTAGACAAACCAGACATCTCATAAATAACATTTTTTTAGCAAAATAGGAGTCCCATCATATAACTCTAGAATGCTTCTTAATGATGAGATAGAATCCAAAATATTCGTTCAAACATCACAGAATTTCTTTTAAAAAACTGGATTGTTATATATACTATGGGCTGTAGAAGCGTGAAATCTCTAACTAATAAACTGATTTCTCCAATTTAGCGTCATGGTTGACGCTTAACATTATCTATATTCTAATAAATGGTGGAAAGCTGGCTTTTTTTGCAATTTTTTATCAACTGGACTTTAATTCCATAGACCTAATCAGAGCATTGCTCTTGTCTGCAGTCCACGTAGGAAATTGAAAGTAGCGAGAACCATGAACAGCTACAGATTCATTATAATGATACTTATAAACTTATACAGCTTGTGCGGCTATGAAATAGGGTCGGTGGAATGCCTGGCTACCGCTGAGCATAAATACAGTCACAGCTGTCCACCGGTTCGCAATAACTCCCGTTGGCATCTGCACACTGTGTATGCTTCATGAATAAAAGCTATGTGGATGCCAATGATACGTCCAATTCTGTAACAGTGCAAAGATGATGATAGCAACAGTGTGCTAGATGCGATTATAGTAGTGGAGTAAGTGCATTGGTCTTGCAGGGTCGGTCATTGGTCTCATAACTTTATCCTCCTCTTATAGGCTGCTTAAACTATCTCTCTCTATAAATACACCCCTACATTTTTAAATTTACATCCTGCACCATCTCCGCTTGATTGTTATTTCCAGCGCTTGCAAAACCCTCTCACCTCATATACGCCACAGTTCAGAGCTATAATAGGTTTGCAAAGTATTGTTTTATGTTTCTCTTGCTGACATTCTTCTCAAATTTTATTGCTCAGTACCTGTTGTCCTCCTGTTTTATAATAACACCGTAAACCTGGATAAAAATGGCTTGCAAAGATCTTACAAGGCTATCATATTTGTGGTTTTTTATTTCAGATTGAGAAACTTCGGCATCTGAACAATTGTGGCATTTTTATTCCAAGGATGTCCAAGAATTTAGGTGTTCGTAACAATTTTTAAACTTCTATTAGGTCGAGAAAGCTAGGTATATGAACAATTTGCGGTTTCTTTTAATTAGGCCTCGAAACTCGGGTATTTGATCAAAGTTTGGCAATGTTTCTAGCTGATCAGCATAAATACATAAAAATTTTATGAGGATATCAAATGTGCAGTTATTTTTTAAAATTTCAATCAGCTAGACAAGCTTATGTATTTGAACCGGTCTCAGAAATGTTTCTAGATGATCAGTATAAAGAGCTTTAATTATTACAAAACTACTGAATACCCATATCCGACATGAAACCTCTTGAAGGCCAAGCCCTAGCAATCTTCCAAGAGCGTATGAGTCCCATACATTACATATTGATAGATGAAATGAGCTTTATAGGTCCTACAATGTTACACAACATCAACAAAAGACTTCGTGAGGCATTCCCCCAACATAGTAACCACGCGTTCGGTAACTTCTCAATGATTTTGGTGGGAGACTTAGGCCAACTCCCTCCGGTCAACGATGTACCATTATATGTAGGAAACAAAGTAGGAAGCTCCCTTTGGCATGATTTTGATACCGTGATCACCTTGGACACAAACTTTAGGCAACAAGGATTAAACTCGACATAGACTTGAATTCAGAGAAATGTTGACCAACATCAGAAACGCAGAAGCAACCGTTAAGGATTGGTCTCTTCTCATGTCACGTACCAAGTCGTGCATGTCTACCTCAGAGCAATCCATGTTCATGACTGAGAAGTACCTATTTGCAACAAAGGACCTAGAAAACAAGCACAATAAACAAATGCTAAAATCCTTGCACGTACCAATTGCAATGAGCATCACAGAACAAAGCAAACATAACTCTGACTCAGACATCAACGACACTCAACTAGAAGTATTTTTCCTATGCACAGGACAAGAGGTCATGTTGACATCTAACTTATGGGTTAGCTCAGGATTGGTTAATGGTGCACTCGGGCAAGTGACAGATATCGTGTACAACCCAGAAACACAACCACCAGACCTGTCATCCTTTGTTGTTGTCAACTTCAAACACTACCAAGGGCCCCCATGGGACATACTCAACCCAACACACTTTCCCCTACCTTCTGTCACACGTGGAAATCGTCGCCAAATCCCACTAAAAATGTCTTGGGGCCTCACCATCCACAAATCATAGGGCCTAACTCTTGACAAGGCCACAGTAGACATCAGAAACGTTGACCGTCAAGGACTAACATTCACAGCAATGTCAAGAGTTCGTGCCATCAACGATCTACAAATCCAACCAGATTTTACGTTTGAGCGCTAAGCACGAATGAGATATACCAAGAACATAAAATCACGCAAGGAGGAGAAAATACTTTACAACACAGCATTGGCACACGGCGTACAAGGCATGGAAATACTCCTTCCCCCATCATGCGCACAAAACAATACCACGATCTAGGATCCATTTGCAAACTCCAACATTAAATAAGTAAAGAGTTGTACATATATATACGCAAACCCCACTTGTAATGCAATACAAACACAAATCACCTTCACCTTGTACCCATACTATATTGTATACACAAATCTCATTCCCTCTCCATCGTAACTTGCAACTCATTTGCAATTGCTAGTATATAAGGTAGTCATTCAAATCAATTTGTATATAAGTGAACTGTAAGTAATTGACTTGACTTGACGAGTGAATAACACAACGTGTTCTCACCTGTCATTTTCAATGTTCCACCATCATATCAATTCAATTTCCATTGGATTCAAAAAGAAATTTATTTAGATTTTTTTCGCACCATTGATTGATTTTATTTACGTTGTATCCCACAATCACGAATCCCCGTTAGTGAAAGACGTAAGAAAATAAAGCATAGTAAAAAGGGCAATGTAATCGCATGGGTATAGATATAATAATACTCTTTGACATAATTTTAAGGGAAATATTGAAAAATTATTATTACTATAAAAGTGCTCGATGGGTATAGATACCACCCCTTTTTTCTCCACTTCTACATACACAACATGTCTTTGGCCTTTCAAGTTTCGGTGCATTCAATTTAGTCATTAATTGCTAAAAATTACCATCTCTTGTGGAAACATGGTGCTCTCCATTACAATGTTTGTTATTATGTTTTCCAACCTTGACCCATGTATTTGCAATCCATTGCAAAACTATCTTTAAGAGGAATCCCACCCTACAATAACTTCTAATGTTCAAACCCTCCGTAGATGATTCATATGTCCATCTTTCTTTTTCAATGAATGGAAGTGACTATTACACCATGTAGTATGGCATATCCTCCAATAATCGCATTAATTATGTAGTTCAAATTACCCTAAATTATATACATGTGTAACCAAAAGTTATATACTTAGAGTTCCTACAATATTCAATTAATTACAATCTTATTATTCAATAAAAATGTCTTATTATTCGCCCTTCCTCCATTCCTATGAATTGTCCATCACCTTCAAGGTAGTTCTTTACACAAAAATGTGTTTAGTGTGATGATTCCCCTACCATTTATCACCTTATGAGCCTTAGATATCCTCATATTAGATATAACCTACTTAATGCAAGAATACCTCCATGTTTGGGTACTAATATTTTTCATTTAACTTCTCTTAGTCTCGGAAGTAACCAACTTAGGAGAAAAAACCAACTCTTCTAGGGGATCTCTTTTCTCCAAGAGAATTAGATGTTTAGTCTAACAAACATAGTGGAAGTTATGTACCTATCGTGATGCTATTATAAATTGTTTGGGTAGATGGAGATGTCAACATGTGGCACACATGCCCTTTAGATATATGGTTATAATAGATACATGGTCAATTAGGCAACTTAGGAAATTATGTTTATTGGGAAATGATTCGACGTATATTAGGATTAGGTTTTACCCATCCATTAGCAGTAGTGTATGCTTATATAAAGGACATGAATATCAGTATAAGGGATGTCATTTATGTGTTGAGTTTTCTACTTTGTAGGAGTTGGAGGTATCCCCCTCAAAGTGGAATTACCATAGTGGGAGATCATGGACTTATTCCTTCTTGAATGTATGGTGTAACCCTACCTTAAGTGTTTTATTCTACCTGTAAGAGTGCAAAGTATGGATTAGGGGGAAAACATCATTTGAATGAGAATGAGACATAACAGGAAGAGTATCATGTATCTTATTAATAAAGTGTATACTGATATCATCATCACAACTAATCATGTAAATAATATGGAAGATGTGTAAGAACAATAATAGGTGGAATTGATAGATCATTAGTAACATCAAAAGAAACAAGATCTTGAAAGTTGAGGAATTTAGGAACAACTAAGAGCACATGAGAAATATCAATATGTGAGTTTATCCGAACACATTGGAGAGTCTTGCCAAAATATGATTGATATGTGTAAACACCCCAAACTTATTGCAAATAACTAACAAAAAATACTAATACCTAATAGTCTAGAGCTAAGATTATGTTTAGAAATGAATCATCAAGATAAAAGCTTAAAAGCATGCATAACATCTAATCTATGAGCATCCTTACTAAGTTAATTGATTACTACTTAACATGAACCTAATTAGGTCACTAGAAAATAAAATTATGGTTGTTGCACTTCACAAATGGTGAAAGGACCTCTCTAAGAATGGATACAAGGCCATATTAGATATTCCTTTAATAACCAACATGAAGATTGCATGAAAAGATTGAGCAATTATTCCAACAAGAGAAGCAAAGCTCTTTGATCACATGTATTATGTAATTAATGTTAATCAAAACATGGTGTAAAGTTGGAAGGTAGTACTTAGTCCTTTTTATGCTTTCTATTGTTAAAAAATTTACATCTTGGTGCATGTAGGACTAAAAGTACAAAGTAGATTAAGGCTTGATAATCATGATTAGTATAATTAACAAGGGATTAACATATGAAGTGCCTTAATTGACCAATTAGGACCAATTAAGAGGCTATGATAATATTTTGAAGCCTTTTGAGATGTCTTGAATGGAAATGGGGGGATTTTGAATTGTTGGAAGAGGGGTATTTAGCCAATAATAGGGTTTATTGATCAAATACAAGGGTAAATAGGCTTAATTAGCTAATAAACACTAATTGTTTGCTTTGAAGAGGATAATAACTAACGATGTGTCTTTAATTGGCATCCAAAGTGTGATATAATTTAGTTAATCAAAAAATCGTCGTTAATTAACAAAAATAGAGGGAAACATTAGTTAATTAGCAGGAATCACTAATTATAACGGAAATGGTAAGAATGAGAGCACTTAATGCACTTTCAGCAATAAAACTGTGAAAGTGGATTTTAGGTGTCTACATTTGCCCCTGTTTGAGGTGAAGCAAGTGATGTCACTTCAAACATAGTAGACAAGCATAAACAAGTAAATTTTTGAATGAAAATTAGTAGAATTAAGGATGCACCCTCGAGTGTTGATGAGGTGATAGAAGAAGTCAATAGAAGATCGAAAATTTTATGGAAACAGATAGAAGAAATAGGGTAGGAATAAAAATTATTTTTACTACCCCAAGTGTTTTGGAATAAAGATGAATAGTGATAAGACATGATAATGAAGAATATAGGAATAATTTTATGCTTCTAATTGTTCAATAAACAACTTTGTTTCACCATGTTGCTCATGATCTAAATCATCGACCCTTATTAAAATAAACAAAAGTGTAAAATAACATGAAAAGATATAACACTAACATGTGTTCATTGCTAAAAATGTGTAACTCCATGCAAGATACATAGTGCAATGTAATACAAGAAAGTAAACCAACTATCCTCACATAGAAACAAGTACCATCACACATACTCAAACAAACAACGTTCAAGACACTTGTACCAATATTTTTGTTATCAAGCTTCAATTCCCAAATGTTCATGTTTTAATGACAAGGTTTAAAAGTGGTGCCCCAAGAAAGGATACATGCGAGGGGAATAACGGAGGACTCAAGTGGTCCTATGAATAATCATTTGTGCACTATGGTATAACCTCTAGCAACTCACTGTTACACAGGAGTACTGACATAGTAAACAAACTAGATTTGTTAATGGAGGTAAATCACAATGATTCACGAATCGTTTGACAAAAAAATAAGAAATGACCTCAGAAAGATGTTTTTTAGGAACAATTTTCATGTTTGAGGATAATGTATTTGATATAGGCTTCAACTACGTGTATGTCGTTTACCAATTTTTGAAAGAATTTAAATTTTTGCAATTTTTTGGATTTTTGGAAAAAATTATATTGGTTTGAATTTTTGAATGTTATAAAAGAATATATTGTTTAAGAAAAGAAAAAATCATGGGACATCTCCGAAAGACACTGGAAGACAAAAATATGCCCTAGGTAGTAGAAAGGGCACCGGGAAGTAAAAGCATGCCCCAATGTAGCAAAAACTAGCGAAAAATGATTATTTAATAAAAATTATCATCCCGATGAGTGCTAGAAGAATTTGGAAGAATCACGACGGTCCCAGAGTGGTTTGGGGGCAATAAACGTGATGCGGGTGGTCAAAACGGACATATAAGCCAAGCCATGGGGGGTAAAAACCATCGTAATGAAATATTTACCACATACACTTACCACTTTTATTGTTGATTGTGCTCTGACCTACGAGAGGAAATGGTGAGGGTATAGAACTATAAACACCATGAAAATTGAGTTTCAGAGTACATGCGGCTTCCTAGGGGATGACCTACAGGTACACGAAGCAAAAACCTTCACCCTTGTCATTTTTTTAGCATTAAATCACATGCCAAAATCTGAAAACGGGTCAATTGGTCAAAAGATATGACCCAAACTAGGAGCACTAAAAATTATATGAACAAATCCGGATCAAACAGAGATACATGCGCACCCTTCAAGGTGTATGTGTGTCATTTTAGGTATGTGCACATGAGTTATGGTGCATGCGCCCCTCTGTGTAAACCTAGCGAGTCTGCAGGGTGCATGTGATACTCGAGAGATGCCTTTGCTAACATAAGTGTACCTGAAATTTAGCTGAAATTGTAAAGTAGGATATGACAATTTTGTTTTGGTTGAGGTCTATGGAGGATTTTTTTGCTTACGTGTGTATTCGTTTCTTTTTGTGGACACCTTAAGTGTAAAATAAAATGCCACGATTCTTTATATCTTATTTGGTAAATTTAGCAGAGATTTTAGTGTAGGAGACGAAAATTTTGTTTTGGTTGAGGTATTTGGAAGGATTTGAGTTGATATTCGTCTTTGTTTTGGTTTAACTGTAAATTCTTTTTCTTTTTTTCTCTATTATTGCTTGTATTTTGTAATTTTGCTGAGAGAGATGTTTGCCTATGAAGTGTAAAATTTGTCCTGGATTTAGCATGTATATTAATTAGTGCCTACCTTTGTGTGGTTTTAGGTATTTGTAACTATTGTTTGGTTTTACGCATTACCACAGACACAGAACATGTTACAGATGTTAGTTTTGACTCTAAGGTCGAATGCAGTATTCAATAGGAACCATTGCATGAATGACATGCTTTTGCACAATTTCCTCCAGGAAACAACACGGGACTTGACAATCTTGAAATGTTGGGGAAACGAGATTTCAACATACACAATAATTGGAACATACATGATGTTCTACATGATTTGCAGATAACTAGTTCATCATTCATCGAGATAGAAAAGGTAGACACAATTAACATCCGCATGCAGGCGACACCACCATCTTCAACGCTTCCTTTGGCTTCAGAACAACAACTAGCTCTTGATACCATACTACACCATTCAGCAAACAAATCCCTTCTACCTCCACTAAGATTGATAATTCAAGGAACAACTAGCACAGGAAAATCATTTTTGATACATAAAATCTAGAAATCATTCACAACAACATCAACCACATCTCCCTCACCTCTCCTTCTACTCGCCCATACCGGTGTTTCAGCATTCAACATCTCTTCATCCACAATCCATGCAGGCCTCCATATTCCAATCAAAGAAATAAAACCCCTTGAAGGCCATGCATTATCATCTTTTCAAGAGTCAATGAAACATATAGAATATATTCTTATTGATGAAATGAATTTCATCGACCCAAATCTGCTAAGCAAAATTGACAGCAAGCTATGTGAGGATTTCCCACATTCAAAAACATCTGAATTTGGGAACAGAACTATCATCCTCCTCGGCGACCTCGACCAATTACCACCAGTTTTGGGCAGTCCTATTTATGTAAGTAATTCATACAGATCCAACCTTTGGAAGGGATTTCATTCCTCCATTACATTGTGAACAATATTTTGGCAACAAGGAACAACCAATGCACGAGTTTCATTATGGAATTCATTTCTCTACATGCGAGATTCAACTCCTCTTATTGAGGATTGGGAACTCCTAATATCTCACACAGATAAACACCTAACTCAACAGGAGCACAACATTTTTAAGGACGCACCACATTTATTTACAAAAATGATCTTGTGAACTCCCACAACCTTCAGATGTTGAAGCCATTGACCATTTTGATCACCCAATCCATTGCTTAAGGCAGGCTAGACCAAGAGATCCTGATGATGATCAATTGGAACATAAAATTCTTCTGTGTAAACAACAAAAAATCATGCTTATTGTAAATTTATGGGTTGATGTAGGCCTCGTAAATGGCGCTACAGTAACAATCACCGACATTGTCTACGACACATTAATGTCACCACTAGCATTACCTTTATTTGTTGTTGTCAAATTTGATAGATACAATGGCTTGTGTTAGGATCCCTTCAACCCATTACATATTCCGATACCCCCTATTTCGAGATGGAATCGAAGATAATTTCCAATTAAAATGGCCTACGGACTAACTAGCCACAACTCCCAGGGACTTACTTTGCATAGAGAAATTGTTGACATTGGAAACACTTAAAGGAAAGGTCTTACATTCATAGTTTTCTCCAAAGTTCCCTCGCTTGCAAATATGTGCATTTCACCTCCTTTTTCATTTGAAAGGTACTCAAAAATGGCACACGTAACAACACTTAGAGCAAGAAGAAAGGAGGAGTCAGGACTAATATCCCTCAACTAAAACAACCCATCGTAAATACTACCCTATACATTGATAACACCTCCACTACTACTTTACTCAATACTTCTTGTATCTAAAGTGGTAGTGTCGTTCAAGGGGTATTAAATGTATTCATGTTTAGTGTAAATGAAATTGGCCACAAAATCATACTACTCATGATATAAAATTTGCAAATGTACGGAGGCCTTCATGTATACATGTTTAGTTTAGATGTCATGATATAAGATTTACAACTGTATGTGTACAAGTTTGTAACAAAATTAAATTTACACATAGACCATTTCAATGTAATGTTACATCTATATTCCTACACTACCACTATCAATCACAACCCTTATCAATATGTTAACGACTATACAAAAAAACTTTTTTCAACAAAAATACCAACCACACAACCGGTGCAACACTAATACAATTTCCCTGAAATAATTACAAACCACATCACCTACAAAAGTAATTAACTATCCAAAACAGTATCAAATGTATTCATGTTTACTGGAAATAAAACACTCATGATATAATATCTGCACACAAACGGAAGTCTTCGTGTATTCATATTTAGTTTAAATAAACTAGTACACAAAACACTACCACCTATAACATAAGATTTGTAAATGTATATGTACGAATTTGTAACAAGTTTGAAATATAGAGATAGAACCTTTAAATGAATGTGGTTCATCTATAATTCTACACTTACAAAATCAAGCACACCCCTTATTAACATCGACTAAAAAAGTAATAAACTATCCAAAATGGTATCAAATGTATTCATGTTTAGTGCAAATAAACCACTCATGATATTTTGTGCACACATGTACAGAGGTCTTCATGTATTCATGTTTAGTTCAAATAATCTACTCCACATAACACTACCACTCATGATATAAGATTTGTAAAAAAATGCCCACAAAACACCACCACTCATGATATAAAATTTGAACATGTACAGAAGTCTTCATGTATTCATATTAAGTTCAAACAACCTACTCCGCAAAATGCAACCACTTGTGATATAATATATGAAAATGTATATGTACGAATTTGTGAAAAAATTGAAATGTAAAAATAGAACCTTTAAATGTAATGCTTCATCTATATCTATACACTTATAAAATCAATCACACCCATTATCAACATCAACTACAAAAGTAATATATATCCCCCTAAAACAAATAAAAATACAGTTCGACATTCACATTGCATTGTACACATGCGATTGCTAGTTATTAATAGTTTTACAAATTTAATTTGGTATTTTTTATTTACATGAAGAATTATAATTTATAATTTTTAGAAAAAATCTCTCGTTATGTCGAAAGGCGTGTTCCAAAAGTGAGTGTGACATTATATGTCTGACATGCATGACAGCAATCGATGGTTTTTGTCGCGTCGTACATTGATGCACATTGAGGGAGGTTGGCTACCCTTGATATTGTTGAAACCATGTGTATGTTAAAAGCACCCTGTGACCCTCACCCTACCTGTTCACTGCAACACGTCGTAAACATCCAACAATATGCCCACTGACTTGCATCCCTGAGAAGTGACAACAGTCATTCCATGTTCTGAATTTGCTAATGTGGAAGTAGAGATAGTTGTTGAAGTTCTGCCATTTGCATATATAAAAGAAAAGATGATTGTGTAGGCCACACAGGAATCTCAAAATCACTTATTAGCATGGAGAAAATATGTGACATTGCAAGACGTAGCACTGGGGTGGCTTGAGTGCAAAGAAAGGAAATCATAATCTCCTTCATCATTTGGTCATTTTTTGTCATACTACCCTTTCTATCTTTCATTTTCATTGGTTTTTGGTGGGGGATAAAATAGACACCATTCGTTTCCATTTTTACTTCAATTTTTGAATTTTTTTTAAATGTGTTTAAAAGTGGCATGAGGTAATTTGGTTTTTATTTCTAATTTTATTGTGTGGTATATATATATGAATTATGAATTAGATTTGTGTTATAATTGAGTTCTAATTCATGTAACAAGATGAAAATAGATTTAATTCTCTTCAATTTTAATAAATAGTTATAATTAGACATAAACATGGAGACAATTAGCAACATTGTGGGACGTAGTGATGGGGCAACTTGAGTGCAAAGAAGAAATTCGTAATCACCTTCATCATTTGATCTAACAATTCCTAAAACATTGTTGCTTCCGTAATGTATCCAAGATTGTATTGTCAACCAATTTGTTATGCCAAAAGGTATTTTCACAACTAGAATCTCATCCCCCTAACTATGTCAGACTACACTCAAAAGTGTGGATCATAGATTTTGTGGATTGTATCAACGTCCTCAACATGTGAATCTTGACCATAGGTTTTTTCTATGCCCATCTAGCTGGAATTGTTGCACCTTTCTCTACCACAATAGTGTCGACCACCTCGTAGATTTCAGCCCATGTCTCCATCACAGACAAGTCATCTGAGCTGCGATCCTTTACCAAATGGATTTGTAAAATAGAACGTTACACGGGTAAATGGAAACATGAACACCATGAAAGATAGCTAGAAAATGACACCATTATAATCATTATTCCCATATAAAAATTCATCATCGTAATCATTATTATACAAAATTTTGCCATTTGTAACCTACTCTAAAGAGACAGGAAAAATGGCCAAATATCGTCTCTAGTTTATTGATAAACCAATCAGGAGAAAGGGTCATGGACATAGCTACCCCCTTTGAAGGAAAAACTAAAGAAACCATTACAGTAGAAAATTATCATATCTTTAGGTTTTTAGTAGGGAAGGCAACACATGAAGGTGCCAAATAGGATGTTCAGGTGGCCCTTGGAAATTTGGTAGAGAAGTATGATAAAGATAAAGCTTCCAAAGACGAATTGAAGTCAAAGGTTTAACAACTCACTGCTCTTTTAAGGAAAGCAACACAACCCACTCCAACTAATGATCCTTCAACTAAAACTGCTCTAACAATTTCTTCTAGTTTGGATGATATTTCGTATCATGAAATTGAGAAGATAGGTAAGAAGGGAAGATCATTGGATGGATGGATAGAACGTATGCTTCATAAAGCTAATACTTTGATTAAAACAACTGTTGAATTGTATAATAATTTACAAACTAAAATAACTTCCATTCGCAAGATAGATGAAGTCCTCTTTGAGGACAATAATAATCTGAATCTGAATTTTACTACATGGGGAGAAATTAGAGATGTAGACCTAGATAAATACTCCTAAAAGGAGTAATTAATGATACTTATAAATTGTTTGAGTTTCAAAAAGCTGTGGAATTTAGATCCTATTTATTGCAAGATTTGATCAAGAAGCTGAATGATTAGCACATGGAAATAATGGATGGTCTAAATGATATTTCAGAAGAGTTTGATACTATCAACTACAAATTTTTCAACAAGAATATTGATGCTCTTCCGGTTGACCAATTAAATCAAATTTCAAGGATTTTGTGAAGAAATATGATGAAGTAACTAAAAAATTTAATAGTGATTCAATTGACAGGTTGGTCTCGTGCCAGAATTTGATAAATCAGTTGAAGAAAGTGGTGAATAAGTTGAAAAGGTTTCCGACCAAAGTTGCAAGAGAGATTGATACAACAGATGTGGTAAATCATTATGCATGAGGATCAGAGGAAGAAGAGGTACATGGAATCATCAAATGTTTCGTTGAGTACAAACACCAGATGGCTATGTGGGAAAAACATCAAGAGAAAACGAAACGGGAAAGAGATGTGCAGGTCCAAGCTAAGGCAGGCGACCATGATTGGTACACTTCCAAGCTTTGAATCAATTAAAGTTGTAGGGTTGAATTAGTCAAACCTTTGCAACAACTTTACTATTTTTATGGGAGCCTGGTCCCTTGAACTTAATTATACTCTATTTTTAGTAACTCATTAGTTAAGGTTCAGGTGTAATGGCTCAACGTCTGGAACTTATAAATAGTTAAATTTATTAAGTTTAAAGTAGACTTTTAGATAATTGGAGAAGCTACTCTTCAAGCTTGGAAGAGTGCTTTGAATACTTTTGAGCCTTTCAATTATATTCATAACAATATTTTTTCATGAAATTTCTGGTTTATTGTGTTAATTGTTGATCAATTCATACCTTGTGAATGAGTAATTCCTTAGTGTGAGTGATTAATATACCTTTATCTTAGTTATATTATTTCAATCTGTGTGAAGAATGATTTAGTTACTTTGAGTATCATTTTTGGAAATGTTATATCTCTTTTGTTATGAAGTAACATTATTACTAACTATCATAGAAAGGAAAATATGTATGACATGCGCATATCATATATTATTATGAGGTGTTGATTTTGTATTTGAGTAGGCTTGATCTATCTGTTAAATATACTTGGTGTCTTACAAGGAAATACATGCTCTTATATCTGTGGTATTTTATTTTCCCTATCTAAACAACATAAGTGAAGCTAGATTGTGATGTTTTATCCTTTCCGAGTTAACCCTTTCCAATGTGAACATCAGAAAATTATCTAGTAATACTCTCTCTTGGTGCATCACCTTACTTTTCATTTGTTATTTCTAACTTTGAACCCCATGAATTGAGTATATTAGAGTTATTTTTAAAGTGCTTTATCCTTGCACACTGGTCTTAAATCAAGTGCTCTAAGTTCCAAAGGAAGTCAGCCTTCTCCGGATGTTCATCCCAAGGCAACAAGGTCCCACACCTTGGGGATGTTCCAATGTTGCATGGGATCACTCAGCAATTCAACGGGTGGACGATCCATGTGACAACAGATACCATACTACACCATTAAGCAAAAAAATCCCTTCTACCTCCACTAAGATTGATAATTCAAGAAATAAATAGCACATGAAAATCATTTCTGATACATAAAATCTGGAATTCATTCACAATAACATCAACCAAATCTACCTCACCTCTCCTTCAACTCGCCCCTACCGGTGTTTTATCATTCAACATCTCTGTATAAACAATCCACGTAGGCCTCCATATTCCAATCAAACAACTAAAACCCCTTAAAGACCATGCATTATCATCTTTTCAAGAGTCACTGAAACATATAGAATATATTCTTATTGATGAAATGAGTTTTATCGGCACAAAGTTGCTAAACAAAATTGACAACAGGATATGCGAGGCTTTCCCACATTCAAAAACATCTGAATTTGGGAACAAATATGTCATCCTCCTTGACGACCTCATCCATTTACCACCAGTTTTGAATAGTCATCTTAATGTAAGTAATTCATATAGATCTAGCCTTTGGAAGGGACTCCATTCTTCCATTACATTGCAAACAATATTTTGGTAGCAAGGAACAACCAATGCACAAGTTTCATTACAGAATCTAGTGCTCCAGATGCTAGATTCAACTCCTGTTATTGAGGACTAGGAAATCCTAATGTCTTGCATAGACACAAACATAACTCAATAGGAGCTCAAATTTTTTAAGGACGTACCACATTTATTTGCAAAAATTGATCTCGTGAACTCCCAAAACCTTCAGATGTTGAAGGCATTGAACGTTTCGATTACCCAATCCATTGCTGAAAGTAACAGGCAGGCTGGACTAGGAGATCCTGATGATGATCAGTTGGAAAAAAAAATTCTTCTTTGTAAACAACAAAAAACTACAAGCACAATAAAACTTACAATAACAATTATGGATCCTAAAACCTACAAAATTGTGATTCCAAATATTTGGTAGACTCTGATGATGATCAATGTTTGTCCTCCACCTTTATGTAGCAGTTTCATGCTCACTTCCCCTCATTTTCCATCAAAAGAGACATAAATTATTTAAAAATATATCAAAAGAAATTCTATTCGAGAAAATAGTGGATATACCAGAAGCGTCTCAAAATTTTGAAAAAAATTCTTGTTTACACCTTGATCTGAAAATGCCCCTAAACTGCTAAAAAATCAACTTATTTACAAACCACTCTTTTATAAAAAATACACCTATAAAAGCAAACTCACTCTTTTATAGTATATTGAGCACCACGTGGTCTAACGACCAAGCTTATATGTTTCAAGGAGAAGGTTTGGCGGTCGAATCTCTCCAACTCCATTGAGCCGCATTTTATCTTTATTGGGAACTTTATCCCAAATTTGAGGTATGAGAACTGTTTTGAGCCTTTAGGCTTCCACCACGCTTTATTCTCATGGTTGCAGCCACGTCCTTTGTTTGTTTTACCACTTTGGGAAAACCTTACCGCAAACTTGTCAATGGTTAGTGAGTTGGACGGCCTCACTGAGTTATGTGTACCATTACCGAGTGAGAGAGTTGGTGGGCCTGTTGTGGTTGTTAAGGCTAGAATAAATACCCAAGTTAGAATGTAGGCAGTTGGAATATTGGTTATGCATGGATTTATCATCGACCATGGGGTTGATAATATTAGTTAGGTCCATGTTTTGGTTTCTGCTTATGGTAAAAACGCCCGCCGAGTTGTTTGTGACCCTTTGTAAGTTGAGGGTTGGTGTAAAGGACTAGACATTGAATTGAGAGGATTGTTTGAGAACTCATTCATCGAGCTGGCAAGATTGGTTATTCAGTAGTGATGGCAGGCCACATGGTGGCATGAGGAACCACCACGTGGAACTATACAAATTCATTATAAATAAATCCCACATGTACCAAACAATTACAATATGAGGCATATACATGCAAAAATGTGACAGTGTAAATATGAAGAAAAGGAAGAAAATTCACCCCTCCTAAAAAAGAGTGTCTCAACCCTAGATGAGGGCCCCCAAGCAAAAAATAATGGGGCCCACTTATCCGATCTTGAGTGTCGAAGACCAAAGGTGAAAACCAAAAACGCCATTTTATTTTTTTTACTTTATCACGTGTCACGTTCCAATTGGTCTACTTCTACTCATTTTGTTCCTCCAATGGGAACTTTTATGGATGATATTTTAATCAAAAGAAGTCCATTTCACACATTAAAATAGGCATTAGAAATCTCTTGGATCCCTCTACCGTACTGTAACGATTTTGGGAGATCTAGGGAAACTCTTTCCACTAAAATGACTTGTAGCTAACACCTTGTTCACATGTGGATGTTGATTTTTAATTTATATCAAAAAAATATTAATTACAAAGCAGGATGAAGGAGAGCTATAGGAATCTTAGAGTGATTCTGACAATGCAGGACAAGACATGGTATAAGAACACCTAATTGAGTACTAACTTTTTAGGGAGCTAGTGGCTTGTGCAGGTAAAATGATGATGTGATATCATTTTAGGATGATGCCATAGTATGTTTAGTAGGTATATAAATAGCAAATAACATCAGAATGATGAATACAAGAGTACAAGAGTTAAATTAGTAAGACTAGCTTAGTTTAGTAGGCCTAATCGCTGGGCCTAGTCAACAAGTTATCCTGGAATGGTGGAAGGAGAGAAGAATACTTGTAGTGAAGCATTGTAGAGGCATGAGGGACATGACTAGGGCATGTTTAGGAAGGTACATGATGAAAATAGGGTAGGTTCATGAGGTATGAAGTGAAACTAGCTCACTTAGGCCTATTTCAAGGACCTTGCATGGGTGTATGAAGCAAAAAAAGCTATGACAAGAAAATTCAAGAATGAGAAGAGTTTTAGAACATTTTACAGAGAGGTTTTATATGATGTTATACGTAATTTATCATATATTCGAGGGATGTTTAAGGTCCTATATATTCATCACTTTCATTGAGGATAAGCAATATTAGTAGGCACAAACCATGGTGGTTAATAAATTACATGTCTATTTATAAGGAAATAAGTCTTTGAGAATGTCAACATGGGTACTCCAGTGTTGTGGACAAGATTTCATGCAAAGGTGAAGAAGAATTTTGAAGAACTAGATGGTTTTTAGTGCTATCGAGCTTTCAGAATTGCAGTTCTCATCTCAAGGGTCATCTTTGAAGAGATCAAAGGTATGTAAAACTTATACATGGTTCCCAAACCTCTTAACTAGTGGAGCATTGAATCTAGAACATTATAGAGGTGGAATCAATTAAAATTATGTCTTAACCTTTATGAATGAAGTTTAACAGTGGAAGTCACTTGAAACCCTCTCAAAACCCACCTTTGAGAGTGATAGGAAAGAACTAAAACATTTGTCTTCAAAATTCATGATCATGTAAAAATGATGATTTGAACTCATAAAGGGCTCCTTCTAGATCATGTTTGCATCGGTTTCATCCTTCAATTGTGACTATACGATATAGTTTCAGCTCTGTTTTGCAAAGATTTGATGGTGCAGTCATATAGAGAAATTTAAATGCTGACAAGTTTAGTTTAGGAGAAATCTTAAGAGGTATCCTAGGTGCTATGAATAAGTTTTAGATAGGTGTAATGTAAAAAATTGATGATTTGTGTCACACAAGGTAGACTGTTTTTTTTTATTATTGGCAAATAGTTTTTTGAAAGGGACTATACCCTTGTACACCAAGGCTCAGAAGCCAGAATTGAAAGTTAAAGCACAAGAGATGGATAAAAATCCAGATAGACCAAGTAAGCCCAACTACAGAGAACTGCCTGCAAAGTAAAAACCAACAATCGACAAAACAATAGCAAAAAAACAACTTATGTACAACAAACAAACAGCAATGGCAAAACAGCACCATTGGAAGCAACCTGCTATCCGGCCAAGAAATATGAGACCAATGAAACCCAGCCAGCCAATAGCAGAGAAAAGAATCAACAAGGCGAAGTGTTACCCTTCAGAGTGGTAGATTTTTTATTTTTGTTGACCGTAACCCACCCTGATGGAGTCTTCGCGGTTGGAGAAGAAGACAAAGGAGGAGTATTTTCCTTAGTCGCATATGTCCCATTTGGAACAGCCATGTTGTTCTCCTGAGAGATATATTTTTCATTTTCCATGCTGCCCTCAGCAGCTTGTGTATTTTTCATGTTTCTAACAATCTGAGTTTCGGATAAAGGGGTTTTTGTTGACTCTGGTTCGACTACTGCTTTAGAATCAAGATCCTTTCTATCCACAAAGATCAGGTGCTCCAGGAGTGCGTCTTTCCACCAGTTGCGCTTCTCATGTTGACATTTTTCCATCCCACAAGCAATAGAGGTGTGTCCTAATCCAAAACACCTTTTACATCAAAAAGGCAGACCTTCATAATCAAGAGTTTGTGACCAAGTTCTATTTTTCACTCTAAGGTCTATGGTAGCAGGAAGATTTTTATCAGTGTCAAGTTCCACCAGGATCCGGGCATAGGTAGTATGGGTGTGATTAGTTGTTTGAGAATCTATGTGGAGTGTAGTACCCAAGGTATTGCCAATGGTTGTCAGACATTCATGACACAAGGTAGACTGTTGCTTAAGGGCTAAACAAGTCAAAACCAAGACCGTGTTTAACTGATAGGATGTTGGTGTGAAAACCTGATGATGGAGTAAAAATTAATCATGAACAATGGATATAAGTCCTATGTGACATGTTCAAGACCAATAAGTGACAAGGTGAAGTGTGTTTAGGTCTAAGCTCAAATGGTCTGACTTTTCATTCTAGGATTATCAGGTAACTCTAAGAAACAAGAAGGTAAATGCACTTTTCTCCATGTAAGTCTTGAAAGTAAAGGTATGAAATTCTTGTAGAGGTCATTTGAGAAATTTTTCATGCATTAAGTTTCCCTGAAATTGATATTTGAAATGTTTGAATCCAGGCAAACCAAGACTGGTTTTTGTGTCTTAAAAACTAGAGTTAGAATTCCCAGAGATGCAAGTACATTCTAGCTAAAAACCTTGAAATGGTGTAAAATATGGACCTAATGAGATGCCCAATGATGTGTGACTTCTAGAAAAGTGGAATAGGACCCATGAACAAGAGTTTGTATAAAAATATTTCTCATTAGCTGAAGAAGGCTTTTTGAATGCATACAAAACCATCAAGACCTTACTCCAATCAGTGATGCATGATGTGAATGATGAATGATAGTGCTACCCCAGGTGCATGGTGTTGTTGTAGACCTCTTGAAGTATACTCCATCCTAATATTGGTGCATGACATGAATATGAAAGTTTGTTATTTCACCAAGTATAGGACTATGTCGAAAAGATCATACTTTTAGGTGTGCATACAAGCTCTAATGGATCCTTAATGAGAAATAGTGAGTTACATGAATTATCAAGTGTGTAGAGGACAAGGAGAGGAGGTGTGTAACTCATAATAACATTCATGAAACTTGTTACCTTGTATGGTGTGCTAGAAGCCAAGAAAGAGTCCGTTGAAAAAGAAGACAAATCTGACATGGTAGTTACACAAGAACATGTTAGATTTTTAGTTTGTAAGAGGAACATTTTTAGTTATTTCATAAGGTGCAACGTGTCCAAGAGTGTTATCATGGTCCTCATGGGTCCTATAACTATTATGACAACCTCTGAAAGGTATGATCTTGTAGTTATTCTTTCATATGATTAAGATATAGATCTGGTTTATGCATTGTTATTTATGTGGTTATCTGTTATGGATCTGAAATATAAGTACGATCATGCTAACATCTTGAACAAGCTTACATAAAAGAGGGACCTGGTACTATACGATGGAAAAGTGAAAAGTGAGCATGGGAATCTACAAGTAACTCTTCCTCACACATGACCTCCCGAGGTCGTGCCAAGACAGCCGGTGGGGATGGCCTATACGTGGGATGCAGACAAGCTAGTTAGGCAATCTTATGTCTTCGACGCGAACTAATGGAATCTGAAAATCTAAGGCAAAGAAGGCCCTTCTAACCTGAACTGGCATGATAGATCAATCGGCAAGGATGACTGATCGAAGGCTCCAATCAATATCAAGCTCTGGCATGATCCGATCTATAGGTTGTGGGATACGGGGAAAATGACCTGGAATTGTTTCGTGTATATCTCCAGATAGGGTCATAGGATGGATGATGGATACAGTGGATTCTATGGTCGATTCTCTGGTCTAGTCCAGAAATCTTTAGCTTTGTTAGCTGCTATGTCTAACAAGGATAACTGTGCGATGATGATAGGTGGAAGTGGAGTGGATCTGAATACTGATGTGCGTAAACCAACATCAATGTGAGATTGCCCTGTGGGTCTCGTTGGGTTGTGGGATTTGTGGATCACAACCGTAGATTCATGGTTGTTGTGGACCTTCAATGGTCATATGTAGAATCAATCTCTAATCCCTAATATCCAGTAGTCATATGCTTTTTCGGCCTCTATATTTAGAACTGCAAGTTGTGTAATCTTCTCAGAGTACCTTACAGGCATTCTGGTAACCTGAATCCTTAAGCCAATTTCTATGTCAGTGAGAATGTCTCTGGCATCTGGCTGTGGGACCAAAGGGTCACAGCCAAATATTTTCTTTCTTTCAGGCCCTTCTATAGTCATGCAGATATTTGTCTAGGGTAATTTGTAGTTTGGCTGGTTTGACCAAAACGTGTGTGCTTGGTTGTCTTCTATGTTTAACCCTCTTAACTGTGAGATAATCTGTTGTAAGTCTACTGCTGTTCAGAAGACTTGGATTCTAAGATTCTGATCTATATCAGTTATTGCCGTAACGAGCTTGGGCTGAGGCACTATTGGCTCGAACACGTATTCTCTGGGATCCTTAGGTCCCGTGATTGTCATGCAAAAAGGAAATGATATAAAGCTAACTACATGACAGAAGTAAACTAACTATGTAAAGTATGTTTACATCTATGTATAATTTCTTCTATTTTTGTGTTTTTCTGATGAACTTATTTGAATGAAATGTGAAATAGAAACTATTTAAGATATTTAGAAATTGACAACTAAACTAATAACGAAATTAAAACAAACAAAGAAGCCGAGTATAGCTACTTGCCTGTGCAGTTGTAAATCTATTCTAAATAACTAGATAACTGATCTAATCTATTTGAAAGACTCTCGATCCTACCTCAGAAGTGAGGAGTGAATCATAGTTTCTCAGAAACTATCAATCCCCACAGCTTCCCCGGCAATATCGAAAGTGAGATTAACTTGAAATGAAATGATTGAATACTCTATTTGATATGTTTTAACTAGAACTTTGAAAGCTTGAACCTGGATTTTGCAGAACAGTGGCGAATCCGATGGTGTGTGGCTTTGTCCCCTCAATGTGATCTCTTTGTTCCTTTGTGCTCACGTGAATCTAGAAAAGTGTGTGATGTTAGCATCAACAGAAGTAGGTATTGGGATAATGGCAGTTTAGGATACAGACTGAATACAATGCAAGTAGGAGAGGGATAGCACAAGAGAATAGAGCTTGGCTTATGCAATTCCTAGCGGGATTTATTGCGAGTCATACAACATAATATGTTCAGAACCTGAAACTAATCTTGTTTGACGAACAAGACCTGTAACTTTAATGGCTTCCTACTGAAAATCAAACTATCCTATTCCAATGAATTCCATAAATAGTAACAACACTAGCACAAGAAGATTATGTGGCTTCCTAACAGCTAAACAACACTAACCATGCATGCAACAAATAAAACTATGAATCCTAAGAAAAATTGAAAGACTAAGCTATTGAAATGAGAAATTGAGAGGCAAATTTGAGGGGCCATTTGCTTGAGCACAAGCCAGCTATTTATAGAATTCCCATTTACCCAAAGGTGAAAACCAAATTGAACTCTTTAACCATAAACAATGCAAAAACACTATTCCAGGGAACCAAAATCATAAATACAAGCAAAGGCGGTGAAAAAAGCTGGTAAACGTTGAAATTTACGTGAGTCACGTTAAAAAGAACATTCTAGAAAATGCGTGAAGGACCGCCGCCCTGAGCAGGGTGGTGGTTACAGGACCGCCGCCCTACCTAGGTGGCGGTCACAAGACCGCCGCCCAGGCAGGGTGGCGGTTTCGTCACTGAAGACCAAAACACAAAGAAAAGGAGGGGAGAAGAGAAAACAAAGCACACAAGGGCTAAACGGGACATGCCGGATGTTAACGCATACTTGGAGAGCTTTTCTATGGATCCCAAACACCTTACAAGGAGACCTATATCATCATTGGGGCAACGTGTAACTGTGTTCTGGCGGTGCAGTACCCTACAATTTTGGGTACATACATATTGCCCCCTCGGAGAAGCATTTTAGCCATGAAGAGGCATAAAACGGTGGGTCCGAGTATGGTGGTCCCGAAATGGGAAGTTAGAAGTTATACCTGACACGTCCGTGTGTCGAAATGATGCCATCCAAAATTCTCGCTACCTACAAAATGAAAAGAGGACTCAAGTGCAGATAGACAAAACTAGATCAAAAATAAATACTAAAATAATATGAAATGAGGACGTACCATTTATGCGGGGATAAGAACTTACCTCCATCGACGCTCCAAACCTGCAAAAAGGGCATTCAAAACAAGTCAGGATGCTATATATGTAAAAGTGGGCCCATTTTCCTATTCATTTACATGTGTTGATTTGATTGATTTTGAGCTCTGGGAACCACGGTGATAGTTTTTGACGAGAGCATAGTCAAAATGTTCGTGACAAGATTGTGATCATGCCTCTGTGAGTGGAACACCTAACCTTGCAAGATCACAGGTTAGTTTTTCTCATTTTACCGTTTTTATCCCCAAAATGTTAAAATGATGAAATCTTTGTCATGGGGGATTATTTTTGAAAATGTTAGTTTTAATAGGGTCACTTAGGGGGGCGCCTAATGGGTAGGCTTTGTTTTGGTCAAAATAGTCATTTTTTGTGTTTTTAGGTGTCATTTAGGGCATGTGACCCACGTGGAAATTCGGGACACGACCGCCGCCCTGAGCAGGGTGGTGGTTACAAGATCGCCACCCTGCTCAGGGTGGCGGTTACAAGACCGTCGCTTTTAAGGCAGCGGTTATGGAATTGCCGCCCTGCTCAGGGTGGCGGTTCTTCACAGAATGCTAAAAGAGTACTTGTTTGAAATTGTTTTTACGTTTCTAGCATTCTTATATGTCTTAATGATTTTTCTAATGTCATTTTGAATACTAACTTACTCCTTTTGTATGTTTTTGGGTGTATGCAGGCGAAGGAGGAGTATATCAGATGGAGTCGAGAGAGAGAGAGTGTGATTGGCTTCTAGCAGTATTGGATGCACTTTCTCAGGATGAGCAGGACACTCTTCAGAGGGCCGGTATATTGCGTATATCACGGGTCCCGCATGTTGCACCTTCTAGTCACATACTTTGTGACTTGTTTTCATATTGGGATGCTGATCGGAACACTTTCCAATTTCCAGGAGTCAGGGGTGAGTGGACCATTACTTTGGAGGATGTTTACCACATCTTGGGGGTCCTGATCATCGGGAGATGGCTCACACTTGAGACAGCAGGGTCACGGGCTCAGATAGCACAGTGGGCTTCATATATGGGAGACGCAGTTATCTCCACTGGTTCGAAGAAGGGGGTGAGGGTCCGATCTATTCCTAGCCTGCCTATCCCCTTGATTCGCCAGGCCATTATGGGGATCCTTGCCTCGAGATTGATCGGGGACAAGGGAGGAGACACTTTACTTTATTGCTGGTCCCCCATCATTACACAGATTGAGGGACATGGCCGGATTTACACCTGGGGAGCTGACATACTTGGGACCACCTATCATGATTTGTACCGGGTGGTTCGTTTACAGGGGCAGTCATTGAGTCATCCGACCCTGGTTATGAGTTTGGTCTATGAGCATTTCATCCCTTATGGGAGAGGTGTAGAGGTGGCAGATCCCAGAGCTATGAGGGCAGCCAGATGGACAGATATGTCAGTGCTCAGAGCACCCCACCAGCCAGTCACCTCCTTGACTACTGATGATATGGAGGCCACACCCTATCAGGCCATGGCAGGGTTATGGGGTGAGGAGGCCCTTACTTTGATCTCTTGCTCTACCACAGGGCAGCTTGTGGACAGGACGGGGAAGGTGGAGACACATCCTTTTGCTCGAGTGCCTCAGTAGTTTGGCCTTCCTTACATCGATATGCTTCCCCCAGTGGTGCCAGTGTTTAGATCAGTCTGGGAGGCTAGAGGAGGTCCTAGAGGCCAGGGTTGGACAGTTGTTACTCCTGGCATTCCTATTGCAGCCAAACGAGTGGTACGTGCTCGAGGGAGAGCCGGTGCTCCTCGAGCACCCCTACTTCAGATTGCCGCCGGTCCCGCCCATAGTAGTGACGACCCCATTGATATAGAATCTGAGTCTGAGGAGTTCACAGGGGGAGAGATGGAGGAGGAGACCGAGGCTGAGGTCAGTGAGTCAGGTGGAGAGGAGGACAACGATCCTAAGTGGCATGACACTCAGGATATCTTACAGGCGGAGAGGGCGGAGTAGAGTGCGGAGAGGGTGACCCTAGCTTCAGAGGAGCTGCTTTCTCAGGGTTTGGGCAGAGAGGATGAGTCCGTAGTAGGATGTTATGTGGCTCTAGGAATAGGAGGAGTGCATCAGTCAGCGGCAGCATTTGTGGCAAGTGCTGACCCTAGGGATCCATCTTGGAGGCCCGGAGATCCGAGTGAGTTATCATCCTTCTCTTTAATGTTTGTTTTTAGCTATGATTGTCTTAGTTGCTATCTCTCCTTTTGTTTACTTTTGTTTTTATCTTTTGAGTATTTCTAATTTGTTTTCTCCTTTGCTTGCAGAGACTGCTAACGAGTGGCGAGACCTGATTCACCGGGTATGCACTGATACCCTGATGATCCCCATGGAGAAGACCCATGTGGAGTTATCCGTGGATGCAGGGGAGCCCTCAGCAGCTGGTAGGCATACTGATGTTTTTGCCCCTGTCTGGCATGTGGCCAGGATGGTGACTACCCTTTGCACCGAGTTGGCAGGATACAAGACAGTAGAGCATCTGATGAGGAGTCACTCTCATGGCGAGGCCGCAACTGCTCCTCGGGACCATGAGCCCTCCGTGCACTCAGAGCGCCGGTGTAGCCGGAGTCCTAGACATGGGCGTGCACCTTCAGAGGGATCTCATAGGGGTTGAGAGGCTGCATGGCTCTCTTAGATTGTTTGTATGATGTATTTTGTATTTCCTGGGCTCTTTGAGCGTTTTGACCATGCTTAGCGCATGATGGCATTGTACAGGAAACTTTTATATATATATATATATTATATATATATATATATATATTCTTTTTGGATCAGACTCTTGGTATCTATGATTTTGTGATTCATTTCCACATGTAAACTATAATGTTGTTTTTATATGCTTTTCAGAATGTATGCAGTGGAGAACAAATGATACAAGTGCTTTCTTTCTTTTTGTATTTCGTGATGCTGATATATGATAATGTAGACACAATGTGATCTTGAACTTTAGTTTCTATAAGCAATTTGTCGGTACTTCATATTTGTTGTGACAAAATGAGATGATAAACCGTATGATGAGCAGATGAACTTGCCCCATTCCTAACTCCACGTAACTAGTAAGATGCGAGGGCTCATCACCGAGAGCTAGAAAGGGCACAAGCTATGAAATTATTTGAATGATAGTGAAGAGAGATAGATAAAGATTTGGTGGAACCAAATTAGGATGCTACAAACCTACTCTACTCAAGTGACTCCATAGTTTAGAATGCTACTTGCTTTGTGGTTTATCTAGACTTAGATCCGTAGATGGCCACATGGTAGACAAAATCTGGTTTTTGGGGTTTTGAGCTCTCTTGGAATTTTGGACATCTGATTCATTTGTTTTTGACTCAAGATTTCAAAGGTTCATTTGAATTGTTTGCTTATGACCTTCAACGTTTATTTGTCAAGAGGACCCCCTACACCTTGCCCCATGCTACTAGTAAGAAGCGTGGGCTTATCACCATGGACAAGGTATAGGCGAGTAAGGGCATTCCCATCCTTTCCCAACCCTACGTCACTAGTAAGAGACGCAAGCTCATCACCGAAGGTTGGTAGGGCAAGGAAATGTGTAAAAATAAAATTTTCTGTTTGATCTACATTTGATTTATATATTTGAGAAAAATGTCAGTATGTTCTTATTTCCAAAGAGATATGCATACGGGATAGATGTGACACGATGAAGCTTCTAGAACAGACCATAGGCAAGACACCTATCCTAGGAAGAAACCAAAAGTGAGAACAAGCATGCAGACCTTGGTATGGTTACCGTTAAGACTTTGTCATATCTAGCTTTATTTGATGAGATGATTCAGAAACAGGTGATGTGATTATGAAAGTGAAGAAGTATGATTTGCATGATTATGCCAATACCATCAGAAGTTTGTAATGAATTGCTTTGAGAATAAGTTCCTTGATCACAAAATTGTATGAAACAAGTGGACAAAATGAACCTAACTACATGAAGATGCAATGTAGATATAATTATACAAACAGTGCGGGTTGCTTATGCATAGAATCGTTTAAGATGCAAGGAATTGACTGTTTCATTGAATTCCTCACCTTCCAGTGTACATAAGAGATATGCACCATTTCCATAGTCTTTCGTGACTCGGTATGGGCCCAACCATTTGGGCCGGAATTTCCTTCCTTCACCGGTCTTTTTGTCAATCCGGCTGTCTAGTCTTAGAACTAGATCTCCTTCATATATATCTCGTTCATAGACCTTTTTGTTATACTGCCGGCACATCCGGTCAGCATAAACTCTATGCCATTGTTCAGCGTCTAACCTGGCCTCATCTAGGCTTTCTAGTTGGGAGAGACGTGCTTCTCTATAAGCATCTTCATCCAGAATCCCTTGTAATGAGATGCGGAGACTGGGTATTTCAACCTCAAGTGGGAGAACTGCTTCTGCTCCGAATACCAATGAGAAAGGAGTTGCTCCTGTGGGTGTTCTTATTGAGGTTCAGTGGGCCCACAAGGCCGGGTATAACTTTAAATGCCAATCTCGTTTATTTTCTTTTACCGTTTTAAGGAGAATAGCTTTTAATGTCTTGTTTGTTGCTTCAGCCTGTCCATTGGCTTGAGGGTAATACAGGGAGGCTGTATGATGGTTTATTTTAAATTTACTGCATAGCTCACGGACTTCGTCATTCTTAAAAGAAGTTCCATTATCTGAGATAATGATTTGTGGGACACCGTACCTACAAATGATCTGGTTCAAAATGAACTTGGCGATCACGGCACCTGGTACAGTGGTAAGAGGCATAGCCTCTACCCATTTAGTAAAATACTCGGTGGCCGTGATTATGAAGTTATGGCCATCTGTAGACGAGGGAGAGAATTTCCCTATCAAATCTAGGCCCCATGTAGAAAAGGGCCATGGAGTTGCGATTGGTTGTAGAGCTTGTGCCGGCATGTGAATCTCGTGGGAAAATTCTTGGCATTTATGACACTTGCGTACAAACTCTACTGCGTTGTGCTCTAGAGTGGGCCAGAAATAGCCCATCCGATGTATTTTGTGAGTGGTGGCGTGACCACCGAAGTGGCCTCCACATATTCCACTATGAGATTCGTGGAGAATCTTCTTGGATTCTTCTGTGTCAACACACCTTAGAAGCATTCCATCGAAAGCCTTACGATAGAGCACTTGTTCTATAATAACGTATTTAGCTATGATAATGCGTAACCACCTTCTTTGTTGCGGTGTAGCACCTTCTGGATATGCATGGCCCATGATATAATTAATAATATCAGTATACCAAGGACATTCAGAGATGGGAGGTCTAGTTTCGACGTAATATATGCATTCATCGGGAAAATCTAGATCTACTAGATCACCTCCGTCCAATGGGTTATCAGCTAACCAATCTGCAATGATTTGTCCCTTAACAGACTTCTGGTTTACAAAAGTTAATTTGAATTCACCCATTAAGGTTATAAAGCGTCCAGCCTTTTTAGATAAAGATCCTTGCGTGAGGAAAGTTCGTAAATGGTCTGTTTTTACAATGACCCTTGTTTCTTGATTTAGCATGTAATGTCTTAAGCATTTGGTTGCGAAGACTATGGCGAGGCATTCTCGCTCTGCTTGTGTATAACATGTCTCATAATCGAGTAATGTTCGGCTAATAAAATAGATCGCACGTTCTCGTTTGTCATCATCTTCTTGGGCTAGCATGCAGGCTAGCGAGACATTGGTAGCTCGTGAATATAAGATTAAAGGGCGGTCTGGCTTAGGAGGCATTAGCGTAGGTGGTGACAACAAGAAATGCTTAACTGCTTCGAAAGCCTCATTGTAGTCTTTGGTCCAATCGATACTGTACTCTTTCTTGAGTAGATTGTTGATTGGATGAATGGAAAAGCTTAAATCTGGGATGAATCTTCGGATTGCACTGAGTTTCCCAAGAAACGACCTGATTCCAGATTCATCTGATGGTGGGATCATTTCAAGAACAGCCCGGATTTTAGCTGGGTCTACATCGATCCCTCATGATGATATAATGTAACCTAGGAGCTTCCCTCCTGTCACACCAAATACACATTTTTCTGGGTTTAGTGTGACTTCGTATTCTATCAAACGTGAAAGAATGATACGGAGCACTTCCGGGTGATCACAGTGCTTCTTGGCTTTAGCTAACAAGTCATCTACATAGGATTCCATGATTTTGTGTATAAGATCATGAAATATATACGTCATTTCCCATTGGTATGTAGCGCCAGCGTTCTTGAGACCGAATGGCATAACAGCGTAGCAATAGGTTCCCCAAGGAGTTATAAATGTGGTTTTGGCTTGGTCTTGTTTGGATATTCTGATTTGATTGTATCCCAAGAATCCATCCATGAGAGACAAAAGCTCAAATCCAGCTGTTGCGTCAACGATGATGTCTATGGATGGTAACGGGAAGTCGTCCTTAGGGCACGCCTTGTTAATGTCTCAGAAATCTATGCAAATGCGTATCTTCCCATTTTTTTTAGAACGGGAATGATATTAGATACCCACTGAGAGTAATCGACTGGTTTGATGAATCCCACTTGGAGGAGTTTCATTACTTCTTCTTTCACCATGAGAGCTACCTTGGGTTTCATTGGTCTCGATTTTTGTTTAATTGGCTTTGCATCTGATTTGGTGATGAGGTTATGTACTGCGATGTGTGGTGCAACCCCTGTCATTTCTTTATAATTAAATGCAAAAGCCTTCTGATGTTCTTTGAGGATTCGAGTGTGTATTTCTATTTCTTCTGGAGTTAACGAAGATCCTAGTTTCAAGATCTTCGGTTCTTCTTCCATTCCGATGTTAATATCAATCGTTTCTTTGATTAAAGAAGCGTTACCTTCTTCAAACTCAGGCAGGGCTGGAGGTAGTTCCAGATCTTCTCCATTCTCTACCACGTATATGTCGAGTTCCTTTTTCGGGGGAAGCTCTATCATGGGATTTCCGAAGTAAGAAGATGAATGTGGGATCAAAGACAAATCTACCACGTGATGGGTGAGATGTAACGCTGCATAGGCATTTAAGTAATCAAGAGTAGCTCTATCACTATCAACGTGATCTAAGCTAGTAGATTTGTTCTCAGCTATGTTCGTTAAAAGAGGGTTTGACATTTTCTTCACTAATGGTTCAGTGCGAAGGGATACCATGAAATGGGTGTCCTCCAACTCACTGCTTGGAGTGAAACGTGAAGCTGAGGTTGCTATCGAATCTGTGAGAAGATTTTGTTCTCGCGGGATTGCTTCAATTGATATGAAGTCAAACTCTTTGCTCAAATCTAATACTGCTGTTTTGTAGAGCTGTAAGTGTTCAGCTCTGGTCTCATACACCTCAGAGACTTGGTTTGCTATTAATTGAGAGTCTCCTAACACCCTGATGTCATTAACACCGAGCCTTTTAGCTAGGATGAGGCCAAGGAGGAGGGCTTCGTACTCAGCGCTATTGTTTGTACATTCAAAATTTAGTTTAAAGGCGAATGGTAGGATTTTTCCTTCGGGTGAAGTAAAGATCACACCTGCCCCAGCCCCATAACGACATCTAGCTCCATCGAAATGAAGAGTCCAATATTTAATTGGGAAGATGGATGTTGGGACATTTGTTCCATCTATTTCATCTACTTCGGTTACTTCTACCATGCAGAGTTCTTCTGCTGGAAGAGAACCAACTCCTAGGGTATATCCCATGCCTACAGAATCAAATGGCAGGAAAATTGGTAGATCTTGTTCTAGCAATTCGACAATTTTTTCCGTAGTTCCTAATGATACTGTTTCTACAGTGTTAGCCTCTTCCTTGAGGGCTGGGATATTCTTGATTAGGTTCGTAACTTCTAACTCCGTTGTAGGTACCAACTTTCCTTCCGGTTTCGAGTCGGTTGGCTTGTTAAGTTGGTTTGTTGGGAGTTCAAACTCAGAGTGAATGCCTGGTCTTTTCTTCAGGTCTGCTAGGTGTATATCGAATGGTTTCGGATCACCTTTTGCTATGAATACCTTTCCTAAGTGCAAGAATCTTACTTCTTGGAATAATGTAGAAGGGATTGCCTTCATACGGTGTATCCACGGTCGGTTGAGGATCATATTATAGTTGGTTTCCCGATCTATAATATAAAACTCAGTGAGGATTGTTTTGGGTCCTAAGGTGACTGGTAGTATTATAGTTCCAATTGAAGTGGCCTTAAGGCTATCATAGCCTCTTAGCGTATTCCGAGTCGTGGAACAATTTGTTTCTCCATACCCTAGCTTTTGAAGGAAAGAGAAGGGGACTATGTTAACTGCTGCCCCATTGTCAACCATTGCATGTTTAACGTAATTGTTATAAACCCACACTTGCAAATGTAAGGCTGGATCACCTCTGCGTGCAATCTCAGCATCTGTTGGCATTTTGTTTATTTCGAATATAAACTCGGTATCCCTATCCGGCTGCCCTGGAGGGTGGATATCAAAGTCTATATGGTTTACCTGTGTTTCGGGAGGTGGAGTGATGTTAATTAAATGACCTAAACCTAATGCTTCTAAAAGAGCAGCCCTATGGGTAGGAGAGTTCTTCAATAAATCCAAAAAGGAGATATGAGAGAAGGTCTTTGTTAGGTCATTAATTAAATCATAGGTACCTATGGGTTTTACTAATTGTTGTTGAATGTTATCTGTCTCTAGCGGGTAACTTGGACTTGGCTGAGAGGAATACTCTCGTGTCCTTGTTACAGCTTCCACGGGTAGCTCAGTGTCTAACTCCACCAAACTGACTATCTTGGGTCGTAGCTGATTTCCTAATTGTGGTGCGACAGGTGGATTTAGCGAAGTCGAGGCTTCATGATCATTGTTTCCTATCATTACACTCTTGTTCATCCCATTTGGATTTAATTTGTTGTTATTGTGATTTGGGAGTGGATCGTTGAAGATCTTGAGGGGTGCATTTTGAGGGGAGACTGCCCCTGTAAAAGTATTTGGCACTGGTGATGCAGGATCTGCCAAGAACATATCTATGAAAAGTTGTCTTTGTTCCTCTGGAAAACGTTGCATGAACTTATTGTAATCACGGCAAGTCCTAGTGTCATGGCCTTGAATTTTGTGGAAACCACAATACGAGTTGGGATTGTAATTCCTAGGTTGCTGGTTTGGCACATATTGTGGTCCAAAACTCTGATTAAACTGTTGATTATTAGGATTTTGTACGTTTGTTGTCTTTGGTTTTGGTTTTGGTTCTGATATCCAGTTGAATTTTGACTTGGACCCTGTGTCTGGGTCTGCCTTTGTTGTTGTTGTTGTTTGTGGATGATTAAAATCCACTGTATTGATTGTCGGGGTAAAGTTGTTGTTTCATTGATTGTTAATCGGCGGTGGAGCATTTACAACATTTGATTTTTTGTTTGGTCGGTTACTCCATCTGTGGTTACGCCGTGATTTTTGTTAAGGATTTTAGGTCCTTGATTGACGTTTGTGGTAGTAGGATAAGTCGTAGTATTCTGGCTGGGGGTGATTAGCCTCCCATTTGTTCCATACGTCTTGCGACCGCTATCTATTGCCGCTTGATCTATTCGGAGAGCGCTCTCAAGTACTTCATCGTAAGTCCTTAGTGGGAACTTCTGGACTTCTTTTTTTACCTCTCTGTTGAGAGAATGAAGGAATAAATCACATAGTTCCATTTGGTCCATATTTGGAGCACTTGCCGAAGAATAAAGGACTGTACGCCATCTTTGGATGAAGTGAGCAACATATTCATTGTGTTCTTGTTTAATGTGCAAGAACTCCCTGATTCCTATTCTCAACAGTTTGTTCATGTCAAATGCCTTGATGAACTCTGAAACGAGTTGTTTAAACGAATGTATGGAAGCTTCAGGTATTCTGTAATACCAATCGAGGGCAATGCCCTCTAACGTTTTGGGAAATATTTTAGCAACAACCCCCGTCCCAAGGGAGCAGTTCTCGAATAGCTGTGGCGTAGGCCTTGATATGTGCATTCGGGTCTCCTTCCCCTTTGTATTTGGGAAAATCGGGAAGAGGTCTTGGAAGCATGACGCTTCGTATAGTGAAGTCTAAGGGTTCTTTCAAATATTCTGAATAAGTCCCTATCGCATAGGTTTCGACCATCGATGGTGCCTGCTGAGGGGGTGGAGGTGGGATGGTTTGTTGGTATGGTGGCATATGCATTTGCAGGGGCATAAGGAAATCCCTGTGGTTGAGTGAACATGCTGGGAGAAGAGAACATATCTCCTTGCGGTGATTTGGAATATATGTTCAAGTATGGAGGAGTATTGCCCAGGAATGGATTATTTTGTACTAGACCGGGAGGTGTCATATTTTCCACCGGAATGGTGTTAGAAAATGTGGTTCTAGTTGGGGTTTGTTGTGAATACTGAGGAGGCATGCCCAATGTGCCTATTCCTATGAGGAGGTCTACATGGCCAGGACGATGCAGAGGATTAGAATTTCCTACCTGCATGAATTAAGAATTTTGACTTGCTTGAGCAAGCTCTAACCCTCTAACTTTTTCTACTAAAGTTGAGATGACTTCATCTGGCGAAGTCACATTATTTTTCCTTAGTGGCATTTTTCGTATATCCTGAGGTTGTATAGGCATGTGGTACCCCGCTATGAATTGATCGTTGCCCTGCCAAGTTTCACCGAGGGTATTTCCTATAGGTAGCGGCATGGAGGTGTTTTCTTGAAACGAGACCTCGGGTTGTGTTTGTAAACTTCCTATAGGTGGGTACATACTCCGAGAGCGTTGTTCATTCCTGGCATAACGCACTGAATGTTCATCATCTAAAAATGGATATGGATCCGATTGTCTACTAATTTGTGGTCTAAGCAATACCTGAGGAGATGAACCAGATTCTCCTATAAATGTCATGTTGTTCGAGCCTGAAGGCTCTGGGTGTTGCGTTTGAGTGAGCTGATCCAACTCCTCTATTTGGAAAGAAGAACTATATCTAGTCCTTGGGGGCAGAGTTTGTGTTGACAATTGGTTAGTTGAATAGTTGTCACCCCATGCTGAGAGCGAGGGTGATGGCTGTCTATTCAGTTGATCGTAATATGCTTCAAGACCTAGGAGAGGTCTGCCATATGCGTCAAATCCTGACATATTCAGGGGCTATATGAATACCCGCAGAATAATGGGAAAGAGCGAAGGTGGATGGAAGAAAATATGTGTCTTTCACGTTGGGTTCACCAATTTTGTGGGTGAAGCTGAAAGGCTAACGAGGGGAAAAGAGTATACTAATGAGACGAACTGTTCCAAACTAGAAAGTTTCACGTTGGGTTCACCAATTTTGTACGATGGAAAAGTGACAAGTGAGCATGGGAATCTACAAGTAACTCTTCCTCACACCTGACCTCCCGAGGTCGTGCCGAGACAGCCGGTGGGGATGGAATATACGTGGGATATAGAAAAGCTAGTTAGGAAATCTTATGTCTTCGACACGCACTAATGGAATCTGTGAATCTAAGGCAAAGAAGGCCCTCCTAACCTGAACTGGCATGATAGATCGGTCGGCGAGGATGACTGCTTGAAGGCTCCAATCAATATCGAGCTCTGGCGTGATCCGATCTATAGGTTGTGGGATACGGGGAAAATGACCTGGATTGTTTCGTGTATATCTCCAGATAGGGTCATAAGATGGATGATGGGTAAACAGTGGATTCTATGGTTGATTCTCTGGTCTAGTCCAAAAATCCTTAGCTTTGTTAGCTGCTATGTCTAACAAGGATAACTATGTGATAATGGTTGGTGGAAGTGGAGTGGATCTAAATACTAATGTGTGTAAGCCAATATCAATGTCTGATTGACCTGTGGTCTCGTTGGGTTGTGGGATTTGTGGATCACAACCGTAGATTCGTGGTTGTTGTGGACCTGCTATGGTCATATGTAGAATCAATCTCTAATCCCTAATATCCAGTAGTCGTATGCCTTTTCGGCCTCTATATTTAGAACTGCAAGTTGTGCAATCTTCTCAGAGTACCTTACAGGTGTTCTGGCAACCTGAATTCTTAAGCTAGTGTCTATGTCAGTGAAAATATCTCCTGCGTCTGGCTGTGGGACCAAAGGATCACAACCGAACGTTTTCTCTCTTTCAAGCCCTTCTACAGTCATGTGGATATTTATCTAGGGTAATCTGTAGTTTGGCTGGTTTGACCAAAATGTGTGTGCTTGGTCGTCTTCTATGTTTAACCCTCTTAACTGTGAGCTGATCTGTTGTAAGTCTGTTGTTGTTTGGAAGACTTGGATTCTAAGATTCTGATCTATATCAGTTATTACTGTAACAAGATTGGGTTGAGGCACGATTGGCTCAAATGTGTATTATCTAGGCTCCCTAGGTCCCGTGATTGTCATGCAAAAGGAAATGATATAATTTTAACTACAGCAAAGTAAAATTAACTATGTAAAGTATGTCTATAACATATATAATTTCTTTATTTTTGTGTTTTTCTGATGAACTATTTGAACGAAATTGAAAGAGAAACTATTTAAGATATCTAGAAATTGACAACTAAACTAATAACGAAATTAAAACAAACAAAGCAGCCGAGTATAGCTACTTGCATGTGCAGTTGTAAATCTATTCTAAATAACCAGATAACTGATCTAATCTATTTGAAAGACTCTCGATCCTACCTCAGAAGTGAGGAGTGAATCATAGTTTCTCAGAAACTATCAATCCCCACAGCTTCCCCGGCAATATCAAAAGTGAGATTAACTGAAATGAAATGATTGACTACTCTATTTGATATGTTTTAACTAGAACTTTGAAAGCTTGAACCTAGATTTTGCAGAACAGTGGCGAATCCGGTTGTGTGTGGCTTTGTCCCCTCAGTGTGATCTCCTTGTTCCTTTGTGCTCACGTGAATCCAGAAAAGTGTGTGATGTTAGCATCAACAGAAGTAGGTATTGGGACAATGGTAGTTTAGGATGCAGACTGAATATAATGCAAGTAGGAGAGGGATAGCGCAAGAGAACAGAGCTTGGCTTATGTAATTCCTAGCGGGATTTATTGCGAGTCATACAACATAAAATGTTCAGAACCTGAAACTATCCTATTTGATGAACAAGACCTGCAACTTTAATGGCTTCCTACTGAAAATCAAACTATCCTATTCCAATGAATTGCATGAAATAGTAACAACACTAGCACAAGAAGATTATGTGGCTTCCTAACAGCTAAACAACACTAACCATGCATGCAACAAATAAAACTATGAATCCTAAGAAAAATTGAAAGACTAAGCTATTGAAATGAGAAATTGAGAGGCAAATTTGAGGGGCCATTTGCTTGAGCACAAGCCAGCTATTTATAGAATTCCCATTTACCCAAAGGTGAAAACCAAATTGAACTCTTTAACCATAAACAATGCAAAAACACTATTCCAAGGAACCAGAATCATAAATACAAGCAAAGGCAGTGAAAAAAAGCTAGTAAACGTTGAAATTTACGTGAGTCACATTAAAAAGAACATTCTGGAAAATGCGTGAAGGACCGCCGCCCTGAGCAAGGCAGTTACAGGACCACCGCCCTGCCTGGGTGGCGGTTTCGTCACTGAAGACCAAAACACAAAGAAAAGGAGGGGAGAAGAGAAAACAAAGCACGCAGGGGCTAAGTGGGGCATGCGGGATGTTAACGCATACTTGGAGAGCTTTTCTGGATCCCAAACACCTTGCAAGGAGACCTGTATCATCATTGGGGCACATGTAACTGTGTTCTTGCGGTGAAGTACCCTATAATTTTGCTCTTTCTAGTATATGCTATATTTTTTAGTTTTGAATAAGTGAGATGTGATTCCTATATATTTCCTTGATGTACAAGCATAGTGGCAAATAAAAGTACTAGAGTAAGTCAGTTCATGGATCTTGAAAAGGCTTGTGGGAGGATCCAGAAAACCACCCAAGGTGGAAAATTGATGGGTCCTCTTCATGTCAAAGTTTGTGGTAAGCTTGTTTAAAACCATGGAAGGGGAGATCCTTTCTTTTGATAAAGATCTTGAGTCACATAGTAGGACACGTTTCACAAGGGTGATCATACTGCAGTTGAGTGTGTGAATGTTTTTCTACCATGTTTTCACTAAGGGGGGGTGGAGTGTTAGGAATTCCTATGTTAGTGCTTACATTATGGTGTAAGTAGTAGAATAATTACGAGGGTAATTATTATCATGTAAATGTTAGTAGTTAGGAATATTATTGTTATGTAAACTATATATATATATATATATATATATATATATATATATATATATATATATATATTAGTTTCATGTAGGAAATTTGGAGATATGAGTTTTTAGAACAACTCACCTATATTGGGGTGAATAGTTAAAACAAAACCAATATATATTTGTAAATGAACAAGAGAGAAATATACAACAAATTATTTTTTTCTCTGTGCAAATCTTATCCTTCTACTTTATTAGATGTGATAAAGCAAGATTTAGGGAGATTTGGATTCTTTTTGTAAGTGTATGAAGTGATTTCTCTAGTGCATTGCCTCAAGAATACCATGTTAGCAAATGAGGTAGAGTTACTTGCTTATATAGGTTTCCGTAGATGATTTCTCTAAGAAAGAATGAACCAAATGAAATATATTTATTTGAAAGAAAAGTTGGAGGGTATGCTGGTCCAAGACCATAAAAATTGGTCAGGACTGAAACTAAATTCCTTATCAAACTATATGACCCTAAATTGAAGCAGGAAATATGCCAAATTAAGTTTGGAGTTGATAAAAGGAGGTTTTTATATTGATTTTGTGCATTGTATTCTCAGAATGTGTCGACATGTAAGTGTGCATGGATAAACCAGTTAAACAACATGGACCTTAGAAATTTCTAAGTAGGAATGGAGATGTTGTATTTATCATAGCAAGAATGCATAGTCAAATCAAGAGTTTCCAAAATACATAATTACCAAATTTGAGTGTTTACATGATCCCTAATTTTCCATGTTTATAAGACAGGACCCTGTGGTCCATGCCTCTTTATCTACAATTTTTCCATGAAGTTGTTATAGTGGAGTAACGATATATTTCCCAACATATATGTCTACTTGTGCAACTGAGTGGTTGTTATCCCATGTTAGTGTTGATCCCACTTTTACACAATACAACCTTTCCTACTCCTTTCCCAACCCTGTCTACCTAGCCTAAAAGCAAGTTTGTCCTCCTACAAAATAACCCATGGGATTCCCTTTTCAATTTGTTCTTGTTAAGAACATGGAGAAAAACTAAGATTGAAATTCCACACTTGATAACACTCTTATTGTTCATAATAATAATATCATACATTCTAATATGGGTTGTGCTTTTTCTTATTTTAGTTATCACTCTTCTGATTCTATTTTTGATGTTGAAATGGTTTGTATGAGAGAATAAGAGGAGGTTCTTAGAGAAGAATAGGTATATGATGAGACAATAGAAGCTACATGCTCATAACCCTCACAACATGAAGCACAATCCTACATTAAAAATTATGAAGTGGTGAATGAGTTGATTGAAGATAAACCTTACATGTAAATTAAGAGAAAAGTTTAGATGAATTTAATGACACAAGTCTTGTACTTGCCAATGACACATACAAATTGGTGTGAAAAATAAGTGCTGATTCCCTTCTTGGAAGCGTTGAGATCCTAGATTTAGACATAAATAAATAGTGCAAGATACACAATGAGACATACATAGAAAGTACTTGTGAAGTGTTTTTATCCACTCTACACAACATTGAGTGCATGCTACTCGAAGAATTTTTTGACTTTAAGCCTCAACGTGAATGTGAGGGTTAAGTAGTTCATTTTTCCTAGCTATAGCTAACATCACAAAGAACGGTAGATATATCTTATAAAATAAGTATTATCCTTTATTAAACATGAATAAACATAACACTCAACACATTAATGTTTCAAACCAAAAATATCCCGTATATATTGATCATATTGACATAAAATTCATAAATATATGTTTAAATCAATTATATTCATATCCCTCACTTCTTACATTGATTTCTCTCTTTATTCTTCATGATTATACTAACTCTTCTCACTCATCTTCGTGATATCCTCTTCTCCCCTCATTTTACATCATTATATAGCCTTAAAATATATGTCTTTTCACTCATAATGACTTGTGGTAAGTATTGGTTAACTCTTATTTACATTCTCGACTAGTAATTAGTGGATATTTACATATATATCATCACGGTGTTTATACATTTTCCTTGTGTAAAATATTATATATTCTTCATTATTATCATTCTAATATTTTTTTGGATTCCATGGTATCTAATAATGCTCATATAAATCCCACAAACATCATAAAGAAGATTCATAATATGAATAACACAGTCAACAAAATTATTCCCTAATGCGAAGACATCCAAGGGGAACCTTCAACTATGACACTACCAAGTTTTCCACACCATGGGACCAATTCAGAGAGAGGTGTTCTTCTAGGAGGAATTGAGGAAGCTAAGACAAATACAATCAAAGAGGAAGAGAACCTCAAGGAAAAAAGAAAGACACAAAAGATCTAGCTACTAATGAATGTTGCGTGATCATTGTGCACCGTGATGAATCATCTATGCCAAAGAATCTTGTGCCTCTTGACATGCTAAAAAAAACATCTAGTTAAAGGACTTATGTGAATTTAATTGGGTTGAATTTGAGGTAATAATTCCCTCCCATGCATGATTTTATTCCATTCCTCCATTCCAATTATCTGCTTTAGATTTGACATCATGTAATATTAATGGCCAAATTCCACCATGGATTTCAACGCAATTCCTCATGCTAGGAAGCTTAACATTGGCTAACAACAGTCTTGTCGGACAGATTCCATTTTGGATATGGGATATTTCGACCTCCTTATATTATGTAAATCTTTCAGCAAATTATCTAGAAAGTTTGTCTTTTGGGAAGACAGGATTGAGTGTAGTGGACTTGTCTAAGAATGCACTGAAGGGAAAGATACCATGGGCATCAATGTGTCTTAGAATAGAAGTACTTCTGCTCAATGACAATTTGTTGACTGGAAATATTCCTCCAAGTTTGGGGATTTTTTCTCGTCTTCAAATGCTAAATCTAGCCAATAACAGTTTAACAAGGACCGTCCCTCCGAGTTTAGGTAATTGTTCTTCCCTTAAAATACTGAATTTGGGTAACAATTATTTTGAAGGATCTTTACCCTTTGAACTTGGGAAGCTCAGTCTTTACTCACTAGTCATTCATAATAATAACCTCAGTGGGACTTTCCCCCCTTTAGCAAATTCTACAAGATTGCAAATACTTGATATTGGGCAAAACTCATTTCAGGGCCGAATTCCAAAGTCAATTGGAAACCTGTCAGAGCTAAGAGTGTTGTTGATGAAGGGGAATGTTTTTAGCGGCAGCATTCCTTCAGAAATTCAAAAATTGAAGTACCTCCAGATCTTGGATCTTTCATTTAATCATTTATCAGGATTTATCCCACGCAACATTTCATCCTTGCAAGCAATGGCCACACCCACCCACCAAGCCTCTGTGTTGACCATTTATCTTAGTTATGATTTCAGGGGTTTAGTAGAAAGTGGATCAGTACTATTCTCTTTTCATCCTAGAGTAGATTTGATGGCCAAGGCAAGAGAGGAGCACTATCCATATATTCTTTCAAGCAGGGCATCTATAGATTTGTCGCACAATGAATTGCATGGCAGTGTTCCTCCAGATTTTGGAAAGTTGAAGGGCTTAATGTATCTGAATCTCTCCACAAACCATCTGAGTGGGAATATTCCACATAGTTTTGGTGAAATGCTTCAGCTGGAATCGTTGGACCTCTCTACAAACAAATTTTCTGGAAAAATACCAGTCGAGCTCAAGTCCCTAAACTCTTTGGGTGCCTTCAACTTGTCCAACAATAATTTATCAGGCAGCATACCACAAGGAGGGCACATGACCACATTTGAAGAGTCATCATACTCAGGTAATCCCAATTTATGGAATTGTCCACTTCCGAAGAATTGCTCCTGGCCAGAATTTGCTCCTCATTTATTTTCTAATAATAAAGAAGAGAAAAACAGAGAAATTCCATGGTTTGAAATCACAGTAGGATTGCTTTACGGAGTGGGATTGGGAGGCATGATTGCATTACTTGCAATAGTAGAGAGGTGGAGGAAGAAATACTTTGAAGCTGTTGACTCTATGTTGAAGATTGTCTTCCCTTCATTTCGCAACCTCACATTGTAATTTGTGCCCCCTTAAAGTGTGAAATGTTGTGCAAATCCAAAAGCTTTGAAAGTTTTCAGTTCTTTTTTGAGATTGATTTGTATTTCACACCTTTGACAATATAATTTTCAAAGTGGCCTAAACCTTACGCATCACATCTATTAAATAATATGGTTGTTGAATGGCCATTTTCGAAGAAAAATAAAAACATGTTTAGCCTCTAGTTAGTTCTCATCCATTCTAGTCAGTGTTATGTACGCAGAAATGCAGGATTTTGTGTCATTAATGGGTTCATTTTATGCCACAAAAAAATTCTATATTTATTTTATGCTACAATAAATTTAATTAAATAATGGTATTCAGGAGTGCGCACTTAATTTTTTTTTGTTAAATAATAAAAAGGATTGTCATGTCATCTATTGATACCAAAAAAATCGAAGTCCACCAAATAGAGGGTGCATTTGCATATTTTCATACGCTTTAAAACTAGAGAGATTATATATTAAGAATTTAATCTAATTTAATTTAGATATTAACATCCACAAAAGGCCAAGAATGGTCTATGAGATAGAAAAGACATACAAAGATCAATTTTTAAAGGGAGTGTCAAAAGTATTTCCAATAAACATAGATAAAAGAAACAACAAATTAACAACTAGAAAGATGAAGAAATACATTTCTCATGTTGGAGACAATATATTTATATGTGCTTGAATTAGAGAGTCGTAAATTGATAAATACAATTAAAGAGCCACAACCAAATATACGTTTGGTTTTACATTATAGTTTATTTTCATCCATTCTTAATTCTTCAAAAATGAGGAAGGGGACAAATTACATATGATTTGTAAACAACAATAGACCCTTATCATTTTGTATGTTTACAATAAACGATCAATTAACTTATCAGTTTTTGTGACTTGTATGAATCAAAACTAATAAAATCTGACATTTAATTGTGTTAATAACTGAACTAGAACTTATTTATTGATTACCCAAAATCCTCTTAATCATCAATTCATTCAAACAATCCAAGTTGCATTTTACCCGATTTGGACTGTAAATGGCGTAAATGAGTAAATATGTATCCGAATTAAATATGATTAATTAATGGGAAAATATCAGAAAATCAAAATGCAAAATTAAATATTAAGATGACACGAGATTTTTTATGGAGTTACGAAATTTGTTTATGTCTTCGGGTTCATTCGAATCGATCCATTAAAAAATGTCAAAACTGCAAGTACAATAAAACTTACAATAACAATTATGGATCCTAAAACCTGCAAAATTGTGAATTCAAATCTTTGGTATACTCTGACGATGATCAATGCTTGTCCTCCACCTTTCTGTAGCACTTGCACAGTCCCTTCCCCTTGTTTTCCATCAAAAGAAACATAAACGCTTAAAAAATATATCAAAAGAAATTCAATTCGAGAAAATAGTGGATATACCAGAAGCGTCTCATTTAATTTTGAACAACTTTCTTGTTTACACCTTGATCTGAAAATGCCCCTAAACTGATAAAAAATCCACTTCTTTACAAACCACTCTTTTACAAAAATACACATTATATCACTTAACCTTCTATAAAAGCAAACTCGCTCTTTTATAGTATATTGACCACCACGTGGTCTAATGGCCAAGCCTATATTTTTCAAGGAGGAGTTTTGGTAGTCGAATCTCTCCAACTCCATTGAACCGCATTTTATCTTTATTGGGAACTTTATACCAAATTGGAGGGATGAGAACTATTTTAAGCCTTTAAACAGGATTCCACTGCACTTTATTCTCATGATTGCATCCACATCCTTTGTTTGTTTTACCACTTTGGGAAAACCTTACCGCAAGCTTGTCAATGGTTAGTGAGTTGGACTGCCTCGCTGAGTTGTGTGTACTGTTGTCGAGTGAGAGAGTGTGTTGGCCAATTTTGGTTGCCAAGGTTAGAATTAATTCCCAAGTTAGCATGTAGGAGGTTGGAAGATTGGTTGTGCATGGATTTATCATCGATCATGGGGTTGATAAGATTATTCACGTCTTTATTTTGGTTTCTGCTTATGGTAAAAAATCTTGTCGAGGTGTGTGTGACCCTTTGCAATTTGAGGGTTGGTGTGTATGACTCCACTAAATTGAGAGGATTGTTTGAGGACTTAGTCATCGAGTTGACAAGAGTGTTTGGTGAGTAGTGATGGTAGGCCATGTGGTGGCATGAGAAACCACCATGTGGAACTTTAAAAATCCATTACAAATAAATCTCACATGCACCAAACAATTACAATATGAGGTATATACATGCAAAAATGTGACAATGTAAATACGAAGAAAAGGTGGAAAATGCACCCCTCCTAAAAAAAGAGTGTATCAACCCTGGATGAGGGCCCCCAACCAAAAAATAATGGGGCCCACTTATCTAAGCTCGAGTGTCAAAGACCAAAGGCGAAAACCAAAAACACCCTTTTATTTGTTTACATTGCCACATGTCACGTTCCGATTGGTCTTATTGTCCTCATTTTGTTCCTCCAACTGGGAACTTATTTGGATGATATCTTACTCAAACAAAGTCCATTTCACGCATTAAAATAGGCATTAGAAATTTCTTAGATCCCTCTACCGTACTGTAACGATTTTGGGAGATCTAGGGAAACTCTTTCCACTAAAATGACTTCTACATAACACCTTGTTCGCAGGATGTTGATTTTTCATTTATGTCAAAAGCATATTAATGAAAAAGAAGGATGAAGGAGAGCTAGAGGAATCTTGGAGTGAGTCCAGGAAAATGCAAGACAAGACATGGTATAAGAACACTTGATTGAGTACTAACTTTTTAAGGAGCTAGTGGCTTGTGCAGGTAAAATGGTGAGGTGATATCATGTCAGGATGATCTCATAGCAGCTTTAAGAGGTATATAATGAGGAAATAATGTTAGAATGATGAATACAAGAGTACATGAGTTGAATTAGTAAGACTAGCTTAGTTTAGCATGCTTAATCCCTAGGACTAGTCAACAAGTTGTCTTGGAATGGTGGAATGAAAGTAGGATACTGATGGTGAAGCATGGTAGAGGCATAATGAACATGACTAGGGAATGTTAAGACATGTACACGATGAAAATAGGATAGTTTCATGAGGTATGAAGTGAAACTAGCTCAATTAGGCCTATATCAAGGACTTTGCATGGGTGTATGAAGCAAAGAAAGCTATGGTAGGCCAAGTCAAGCATGAGAAGAGTGTAAGAACATTGTAGAGAGGTGTTAGATGATGCTATAGGTAATTTATCAGATATTCGAGGAATGTTTGAAGTCCTATTCATGACTTTCATTGAGGATAAGCAAGATTATTAGGCACAAACCATGGTGGTTAAGAGAGTATATGTCTATTTATAAGGAAACAAGTCTTTGAACATGTGCACATGGGTACTCCAGTGTTGTGTGTTGGGGTTAGCACACCGATTGTACAGATAATCTATCAAATCTAAGCATACATGCAAATAAAAATGAATATTCTACTAGAAGAAATATACAAAACAAGAGACATAAATCAACACAAGATTTAACGTGGTTCACCCAGTATGGGCTACGTCCACCAAGAAACAAGCCAATCTATTATCCAAATCTTTGACAAGATATACAATGAATATTTACAATCTTCCACACCTCTCAGATATACAGTACTTTCTTTCTCTCAAGCTTTTGCTTCATCACCAAGAATTCTCTCTCTCACCAAATTTTTGCAAGTTCTTCTTAATTATTGTTAATCCTTACTTCTAAACCATAGCTTTCATGATTATATAGTTGTTTATAGACTTAGGGAACTTAGCCATGTAATTACAATCAATAGATATACTTTAATGCTAAAAATAGATCTAATTCCCAAGAGTTAATTAAAACATCCTCGCACAGGTAACCAATGTCGGTTCTCCCTAACTGATGCGGGTTCCTCCTTGCCTGACCAATTTTGGTCTTAGGTGATCAATTCCGGTCCCTCCTAACCGATCACAGTTACTGTGTTTTCCAACAAGTTTTACATTGCATGTTAATCTGAAGTAATTGAGCTCCACAACTCAACAATCTCCCACTTGGAGATTAATTACTGCACCATACCTGTACAACGCCCTTCTTGGATTCTTCCTTAGCTTTATTTCTTCCTCTTCAAGTCTCAAACTTGAAGACTAACAAAAGTGGAGTGTAGCTCCAACTTCTCCTTTGCTAATGGCTTCGTTAGCATATCCGCATGGTTATTGCTTGTATGAATATTTTCCAGATTCAACTGTCCATCCTCCAATACCTGGCGTATGAAGTGATACCTCAACTGAATGTGTTTCTTTCTTGAATGAAACGCTGAATTATTTGCCAAATGAATTGCACTCTGACTGTCACTGAACAGTTTACAATCATCTTTCTCCTTTCCCAACTCTTCCATGAACCTACTCATCCATATCATCTCCTTGCTAGCCTCTATAGCTACAGCATACTCTCCCTATGTAGTAGACAAAGCCACAACCTTTTTCAATCTTGAAATCTAGCTAACTGCCGTCCCACCTACTGTGAAAATATATCTAGTAGTGCTCCTCCTACCATCTAGATCTCCAGCCATATTTGAATCAACATAGCCACATAATGAAATATCTGAACCTTCATAGCATAACTACATGCTAGATGTCCCTTTCAAATACCTGAGTATCCATTAGACTGATTTCCAATGCTATTTACCTGGATTGGTCATATATCTACTCACAATTCCCACTACCTGTGCAATGTCTAGTCATGTACAAACCATAACATACATGAGACTACCAAGTTCTGAAGCATATGGCAATTGTTTCATGTATTTTACCTCCTCTTTTGATGATGGACACTGATCTTTGCTCAATTTAAAGTGTCCAGCCATAGGTGTACTAATAGGTTTTGCATTTTGTATTTTGAACCTTTCTAACACCCTATAGATAAAATCCTCCTGAGACAAATACAATTTCCTATTTTTCCTGTCTCTATGTATTTACATGCCAAGGATTCTTTTTGCAGCTCCTAAATCCTTTATAGCAAATGTGTGAGCTAACTTTCTCTTAAGCTCACCAATGTCCTACATACTAGATCCTGCAATAAGCATATCATCCATATACAATAACAAAATAATATAGCTCCCATTTTCAAGTTTCTTGAAATAAACACAATGGTAAGATTAACATCTTTAGTAACCATGCTCATGCATTAAACTATCAAACCTCATGTACCATTGCCTTGGAGCTTGCTTGAGCCCATATAGGCTCTTTTTCAACCTGCACACTAATTTCTCCTTACCCTTGACTTCATACCCAGGCGACTACTACATATAAATCTCTTCATCCAAATCACCATTAAGGAAAGTCGTCTTCACATATAGTTGCTCTAAATGCAAATCTTTTGCTGCAACTAAGCTCAATACAGTTGGAATAGAAGTCATCTTAACAACAGGAAAAAATATTTCACCAAAGTCAATACCTGCTTTCTGTGCAAATCCCTTAACTACAAGCCTTACCTTATACCTTTTCTATCCACTCTCTTCCTCTTTGATCCTGTAAACCCACTTTTTCTGCAATGTTCTCTTACCTTCTAAAAACTTAACCAAATCCCAAGTCTGGTTTTGTTCCAAGGAGTCCATCTCCTGATTCATACCATGCTCCCACTGGATGTGGGTCTTATCCTGCATTGCTTCTTTAAAAATTTCTTGTTCACCATTATCAGTCAATAATAAATAAAATAGAGAAGGTGTAAATCTTTTTGGAGGTTTACTAACCCTTTGTGACCTTCTCACATGAGTTTAGGGTACCAGAGGCTCAATCTAGACCTCCTAGACATTTGTATCCAAATATGACATTGACCAACATTGGTCACCTCTAACCGACGTCGGTTCTACTAACTGATTCCAGTTTGGATAGTCTGTAATCGATACCGGTTCATCTGACTAATGTCGGTCATGGGTCAACCAACACCGGTTACTGTGTAACCCTGTTAGTAATACTTTTAAATCTGAGAGTTCATTTTCATTTATAAACTTCTCAACTGGTTCATCCTTGGGTACCAAAATTTGATTCCTGTACATTCTCTTTTCATTCCATTCAACATCACGACTCCTAAAATTTTTAGAATTATCTACATCCCAAAAATAGAAACCGAAATCACCAAATCCATAATGAATGAAAGTGCACCTCCTAGATTTTGCATCCAATTTTTTCCTATTTTCCTTATTAATATGCATAAAAGCTTCTGAACCAAAAAATTTAAGAAAAGAAAGATCTACCTCTTTTCCGGTCCAAGCTTCCTCTGGTACTCCTCCATCTAGTGAACTTGAAGGCCCATAGTTAATCAAATAAACTATTGTATCAACTGCTTCTGCCCAAAACTGCAAAGGAAATCTTGAATGTATCCTCATACTTCTAACACGTTCCATGATTGTCATGTTCATTCTTTCTGCAACACCATTCTCCTGTGGTGTTCTTGAAACTATTCTTTCTCTACGTATCCCATTCACTGAACAATAATCATTGAAAGCTTTGCTATAGTATTCACCACCATTTTCAGATTTAAGGCACTTTAAATTTGAATTAGATTCATTCTCAACAAGGGCTTTCCATCTTTTAAAAGTCTAAAAAACATCAGATTTACATTTAATACAATAAACCCATACCTTCCTTGTAGCATCATCAATGAAAGTAACATTGTTGGTATCCAAATTGATTCTCCCTTGGAAGTTGAGAAACATCACAAATTTAACAAGACACTTAGAGAAAAATGAATCATAATTCGTTTTGTATCTAGGGAAGGGATTCAATTGGCTCTTTATCACTTGGGCATTGGAGAAATGGATATCACCTTCATCAAGGATTTGATCTATCCTCACTAATTTAGGTCATGCCTTTTGACTAGGATGAGAGGACCTGTTTTGTAACCTCTATTGGTGAAGAAAATAATGAGATCCTTCTTTTTACAATTTTTGGGGGAACCTTGAGAAAACATGATCAATACACCACAATTTAAATTTCACGAGTTGTTATGTCTAAAGAGTGGAGATATTTTCTAAACACGGTTCAGGTTACTAAATACACTTAAAACCTGCTTGCTTCTAGATATTTCGGCAGTAGAATTGTTTCATTTGTGGATACACAGCACAAACAAGGGTACTTCAGGTAGGATTCATAGTTATTTGAAATTTTTGGTGGGAGATTAAATAAGATGAAGTTGATTTCATAAGATATTTGAAAACCATTACAACAGTTGGAAAATTTAACAACATAAAGCTTCAGAATAGCCAAAATATTCTTTTAACCAGAAGTTGTGCATCAATGGAGACCCAGATCTACATGGTTTCACACAATATTTGAGAATGCAACTTGAATCCTCGAGCTAAATACTTAATTAAACATTAAGAGACCCCTAGTTCCTCATGCACTTAAGATACAATCAAAGGATTATAAACAATCTTTATCAACAAAATGACAGTACAGTGATTTTAAATTGTTTATCTCATTACATGATGAAATATCTTCTTGTAATGAAATTGCCAATGCCACAAAACTATCACAAGGGACAATATCTTGTGTGATTTGGAGGTACTTTAACACAAGATTGAAACAATAACATAAGAAACCATTACTTGTAATACATTCTGAAATTAAATTAGAAAGAAATTTTCCAAATATTGAGACATAGATTTATTCGAAGATCTGATTAGATTCATCAGCATGGGAAATTTTCTTGAATAGTCTCAGAAGCTTGTCAATGGCTATACACTTGCAACCAACTTGACGTGATTGAAATATAAAATGCAGGAAATCAACAAGTTTCTCATATGGTCGCTTAGGAAGATGGGAATTCTCAAATTTTGTCTTAAAAATTAAATCCCTCAACCTTTTGTAAGAGTATTCCCACTACATTTATACAATTTACTTGCTCACTCATCCCTAATTTTCCCCCCAAAAATAGAAAAATATTTGAGGAATCCTTTACTTGTTACAAATTTGTCTTAGAAATTTGAAATTTAATAAATTTACACCCGAAGTTTCCAAGTTAATGAATCATTAACTGATCACATTTCTTAGTACCCTCTACTAATGACTAGGATGCCATATCACAACTTTTTGATAGTCTGTCTTAATCAATGTCTTTCATTATGTCATGCTGAGAAATCCCCATTTTAATCATTTTCTGATGGCTTTGTATGGCTGGATCTGACAGGTATTCCTTTTAACACTAGAGGAAACACCTTTTTCATCCTCTGTGCCTATAACCTCCATCATTTCATCCTTTTATCGTTCTTTCCTCTGCAACTCTTCCAACTTCCCTAGTAATTTTTTTTTTTGCAAGTGCCCAAGTGATTCCAACCTTTAAAATAACAACCTTTACATTCCTTAGACTCATTAATTAATCTCTTAATCCATTCAATTGCACTTTGCAGACAAAAATGACAAAAAAATTCATCAAAAAAAGATGAAAAACAATGCGCATTTGCATCTTTAGGAGTCTTGGAGCAGAAATAGTAGTAAAATCAGATGTAATGCACAACAACTGTGGATTATTCCCCTTCTCAAATTTAGATTAGAGTATTTTTTTTCTTGGTACAATAAAGGATAAGGAGGCAAGTTTCCAAAAAAATGCAGGTATTCCATGTGCACTGGGCCCAAGAAAATTACCTTTTCGCCTTTGAAAAGTATCAGTATAAAAGGAGCCAACGAAATCCTCCACGTGTCTCTTTGGTAGACCTTTGGTATGGTGCCTAAAATCAGAGACCCCAAACAAGTGTGAGCTCACCACATGTGGCCTTAGTAGAGTTGTTGAAAATGTTTAAGGATGAGCATAAGGCACCGTGTGTCTAGGGTCCTGAGAAAGTTTCGTCAGTCGTAGAAAATTCTTAGTATGGGCAGGATCCAACAGTCCATGTGTCCCTCTGGCACTTATTCAAATGCTGCACCGGTCACTAGGAGAAAAGTCTAAAGTATGGGAAGGGTCAACGAAAACCTCCATGTGTCACAGGCCATGGCGTAACTTAGAAAAGGTTAAGTACCGAGAGGAAAATTTTCAAATGAGTAGAAGACCCTCCATGTGTATTCATGCCCCAGCTTTGAGATAAGTGGGTAAAAACGGAAACTCTAAACAAGAATGCCCTGGCTCACCCACCTCTCCTTAGTTTTAACTTTTGAGGTAGGCCACAACGGAGTTATGGATTATTTCATATCTGAGTGTCGGCCCACATACAAACATGCAAAAAACTATAAAATACTATGACGACCCATCAAAGTTGTACCGACTTGTACCATTGAAAAACTGCCACGTAAGTCCTTCTTTGAAAGGCAGTGGAAACCTTCAGACTGTCTCCCTGTCACTGCATATTTTCTGAAGGTCAAACCAATTAGGTGCCATTTAGAGCCACGGAGCACATTTGCCCTCCATTTGGACAAGACTGTGAGTTGAAGTGGGCCTTAGAGTTTCAAGATGATCCTTTTGAGCCACATCTAACCAGAAAGGCCCACGTTTCTATGGATATTGGGACAAAAATTGATAGGTAAAACAAAATGTGAATATGGAAATAAAAGAAGGAAGGGGAAAACCCCGAGTTCACGCACAAAAGTTATAAATGCTTTCACATGGACAGAGAAACAATACAACAATATCTATGGACTTAATATGATCCTCGACCAAAGCAAAGGGCTGGATACCATGACAACCAAATGAAGGAAAAATATTTAATGCATCAATATAGGGATATAAAGAAATACTTTAGAAATGATGCAAAATGAGATGTTTCTAGGAAAAAATAGGGAAAAATCAAATTGAATCACCAACATTGGCTCCGACTCGGGGATGGGAACTCCCTTGCCTGTGTTGCAAGAACAACAGACCAAACCATGTGCTAAAAATGCGTTGGGAAATGAAGTCAAAAACAAGATTGCATAGAGAAGAAAGACAATAACCAACTCCCCCAAGAAGAATTGAGAAATTAACAAAAATTGGTCACCAGGGACTAGGACAAACCGAAATAGAAAACAAATGAAAAGCAGAATAAAACCAAAAGACTATACAATATACAGTGATATGCACCTTAATTCTGAGAAATCAAACAAGGAAAATTTTCAATGTTTCAATTTTTGATATGACCATGCTAAGTAGTACTGATATGTCTTTAACAACTGGTGATATGATTGTTTCTCTTTTCCATCCAAGTTATTATTTGACAACATTTATTCATGCTTATCCTTTGTGCCTATGCCATGAATTTTCAACATCTCCCAAGGCTGCATAAAACATCAAATTGTCCCAACAATAAACGAACTCATCAAGATACTCTCCTTTTGATCAAAGTCATAATGATTGCAGGGTTTGTGACCCTTTTGTTTGATCTGATCATGAGTTAGGATGTAATTTTATATCTTTTGTTGATTATGATTCTAACAGTGTGAAAAGCTCTGTAGGAGCGAGAATCAATCGAATGTGTATGAAAAGATTTGATAAAGTGGGTCAGAACATGGTTAAGAAGTAAAACTCTCCTCTATCTCATAGAGCAAAAATGGGGTGTACATATAGGAGGTGCTGAGTAACCCCCAAGCTGTTTCAACTCATGACAACTCTAGTAGAGAGGGGGAGTTACATTCCTAGAATAGAAGTGTAACTTTCGGACTTAATGACGCACTGCCTGTACATAACGCACTGACACGCTAACACACTAACGCGTAAGGGAATCTCATAATGACCCCTAAATGACACATGGACCTACGATCTCACCTAAGTGAGATGAATCTACCTAATGATGTGGAAAATACACACACCAATGACCCCCCTTCATCGTAACTTAGGAGAAGGTGGCAAGTCAGAAACAAGAAATGGGTCCTCACACAAAGCCTGATGAGGATACCCATGCATAACAAGTTGTAAGGTCCCAAGCAGTAAAGGAAAACCTAGTGGGAAAAACATCCACCACAAGAGAAAAAAACACTCTCTAATCTAAGAAAGATTTCAAAATATGGGTCCCAGCTCTAGATGAGCCTATTTAAAAGGTACCCATGTATAACTAGAGGTGATCTCTCGGAAAGAAGAATAAGAGAGAAGAAGAGGGAGATGAGAGGAATGCAGAACCTTGCAATGAATGGATCTGAACTCTGCAGCTCTAGGAGGTCTCCCAGAAGAATGTCGATGATGAGATCTCCTTTCCTTTTTATTGAAGAAGATCCACCTGCAAATAATGAAGAGAAAACTTTCCCTTAGGAAGGACTTAAGTTTACATGCTGGAAGTCTGCCCACTCCAAAAAGGAAACAAGAAGGAAGCAACATGAATTCAACTCTGAGTCTGGTGCATGAAAGTGTGACATAGTCCTAAAAAGTGAGTGACCAAGAGAACCGAAGGTAATGACCACGAGTGCTCCAACTATCTCAGAGTCAAATAAGATGAACACCTTTAGAAAGTATGTCCAAGTGATGTGAAGGGAACAAAACATCCTCCACAACAGGAAAAGGGATCCTTTCAGCTGAGGGTGGATCAATGAAGCCTCTCTAGAAAAGTGGAAGTGGTATGAGCTCCCGGAAGGGGCACTCCCAACAACAGAGATGATGAAATCCTTTAAAACACCTATAGATGGATGTCAAACACTGTAGTGCATCACAAGTAGACTCATGGAAAAGACAACTAAGGTCAGGAAACAAGATACTCCTCCCAATGAAGGGGCTCAAGAAACAGAAATAGCGATGTCAGATAGGTATGAGTCATCCAATGAAGGTAGAGGAGTACAATCTTATAACCTTGCACACTAAAGTGGAAAGGAGGCTTAGTTAATGACTTTATGTGACAGTAGAAGACTTCTTGGGATATTTGATGTGATGTGGGGGGTTTCAGCTCTGTCTAGAATATTGAGAGAAAGAGGAGAAGAGTCCTTTCTAGTACTCTCAACATCATAACTGGGTGCATAAATCCTTGTCATTAGAAGTAGAATCAAGTGAGGTCTATGTCAGGGAAATCCCTCTCTCATCACTACATTCTCCAAGAGGAGACAACTGAATCAAGTAACAATGATGGTGGAGAGTATGTGAAGGGTCTCCATAGAAGGACAAAAGAATGCAACCAAGACACGGTGGGGTGGATCTGAGTCATGCCACTTGAAACATAGAGACTTCGAGAGACATGCATCATCATGTGACCAAATACATGGTCTAAGTGTCAAGAAAGTCCTCTAGATGACGATGACCAGTGGGTATAGGAACTGGCCCTAGGAAGGATCCAAAGTCCCTCGTAAGCAAAGTAACGTTCCATGGAAGCATCCCAAACTCCCCAAATAGTTCCTCTCTTGGTGAGAAGTGGCAGAGGCTGTAAGGTGATCCTACAATTCCTCAAGTCTATGAGAAAGATCACTCTCCATGAGGAACCCAAAAGTTTCCTCAAGATGCACAAATGACAAGTGACGTCGGACTCTGTTGATAATGCGTTTGATGTCCCAAAAACCCAAGAGTACAAGTAAAACCACCCAGAATGCGGATCACTTTATAAAAGTAGTGAGTTTAAAAAAATTGATAATTTAACATCACCTAATGTGTAAAAAATCATGTAACTTTGACCAAACGAAGTGCTCAAAAATGAGCAGGGAGTCAAAAGTTATCACATTAAAACGATTCCCGCAACTGATGGTAAAATACACAAGATACTACAAACACGATTGAAAAAGTGCTCCTAAACTAAAAAGGGGTCACTATGTATGCTCATTGGAAATGGAATCGAATTTTAGTAGGGGTTTATTTTGACTTGGGCATAAGGGGGGGTTAGCCTCCTGCCAACCCCGGACCTATGTGGCCTCCAGTCTTTGACAAGCATAGGAGGGTTGACTTGAAAGCCAAAACCATCAGCCTTAAAATTATTAAATGCCATTAAATAAATTAGTTTTTAAAATACCCTAAAACACCCAAAACATAATTGGGGGAGAGGAGTGGGCAAGACATAAATACATTACAATTGTTTGGATTCAAAACATGGTTGCCCAATGTAGGCAGCAAATTTTTATAAGGCCTCAAAAATTTCCAAAGCATGGTCCATAGAACTTAGCCCATGGTGCAGAAACCACTGGAGCATAAGAGAACTAAATGAGCATGTCATCCTTGTGTGTGGAATGGTCTACCACTCATGCACTACATGTGTTAGAGATAACCAAGTCTTGGGGCATGAGTGAAATGGAACATCATGGCTAATCTGTGTAGAAAACGTAATATCAGACATGAGTTAAAGACCACGTTGCAGGGAGGATTTCCCTTCATTGAGAGCCTGGTGAGAAACATTATACAATGGTGAATTCCACTCAGAACTATACATGATAGGGCCAAAACACCATGTCATACAGATAGGGCTAGGATTCCAAAGAGTTAAATACAGACAGTTATTGGCTCCAAAAAACTGTTAGATGTTATTGGTTGATGCATGGGAATCGACTACCAGTAAATGAAATCTAACCAAGTAAGATCTGAAGATTTTTCATGGAGATATGCATGTAGAACTATTATTAGTTAATCAATAGTCAGCTAGAGTGAGTATATATAACCTATACTAGAACTAGTCCACATTGAGGGAAACACAAGGATTCAAAGACCAAGGCACTGAGGTTGAATTGATAGCACCAACTAACCAATGCAAAGCATGAAAACCTAGCACAAAACATCTATGCAAAAGGATCCAAACCACAAATCAAGCCAGAATTGTGAGCCCTATGAGCAAAAATGACCTAACTTCCAAGGAATAGAATTTGGTGCAGGTCAAAAGCAAGCATGGAGAGAATAGAGTTGGTGCATGTGCAGACTAGTAATAGGCTCGGGGGAATCAAGAAAATAAGATGCAAATTCACTAGGACATATGAGTAGAGAGTAGCTCGAAGCATAAGACAACAAAGGTCGAAAACTGCAAGCATTTTGAAACCCCGAAGAAAAACGTGCAAGGCAGAAAACCCATGAACACAAACCAACACCTGAAAAATTGAATAGAGGTATAAAACCCCGAATCAAAGCACTAAAGTGCACAACGGAATATCCATTACGACACATGCATCGAGAACTAAATATCATGCCAGAATCTGAAAAACACATGAGCAACACCGAAGAGTGCATGGATCCACAAGATTCACTCTGATACCATGAAAGAGGGTTTAAAACCCCAAAGTGAGGATCATGAGGGACGACGTACACATCAATAGACGTGTGAATGACAGCGTGAAGAGATCTCGGGAGGAGCGAGCATCAACTGAATGTGCATGTAAAGATTTGACAAATGGGCAGAACCTCAATAAGCCACAAAACTCTCCTCTATCTCATAGATCCAAAAGGGTGTACATATAGGAGGTGTTGAGTAACCCCCAATGCTGCAGTCATGACAACTCGAGTGGAGAGGGGGAGTTACATTCCCAGAATAGAAGGTTAACTCCCTTATGATGCATATGATGCACTGATGCGTAAGAGAATCTCATAATGACCCCTAAATGACACATGGACCTATGATATCACCCAAGTGAGATGGCTCACCTAATGATGTGGAAAATAACACACACAACCAGTTTCTCTTTTCCATCCAAGTTGTTATCTGACCACATTTTTTTAGGCTTACCCTTTGTGCCTAGGTCAAGTTTTTCAACATCTCTCGAGGATTCATCAAACATCAAAGTCCAAGGAAAATCAAACTACTTAGGATATCTACATTGATCAATTTCATACTCCTTGAAAACAACATAGCTCACAAAGTTATCAACATCAATGTCTGTGTGCAATACTTCATAAGAAGCATTGTTGGGGTCCTCAATGAGATATAACATTTTCTTTTCACCATGTAACTTCACAAGGCTTCCCTCAATTGGTATGGTGGCATAAGACATGTCCATTTGCACACTTCCACCCACACTAGCTGCCCACTTTCTGGATAATAACATTCCCCATTTAGCAGGACAATCCACAATTACTACATTCAAAGTTAAGTACTTTCCTGGATACGCTACCAATTGCACAACTAAACCCTTGACACATCCAAATACTGACACCTCTCTTGAATCCATGGCAGTACATTTCCCATAAGCTACTGTTACTTTGAGATTCAACTCATTCATGACCTCAAGAGGCATTACATTACATGAGGCTCCTGAATCAAACATGCAGTTATGTAACAACCTATCCTTAATAATCAGAGTAGTGAAAAATGGATCCACATTCAGCTGAGACTCAACCAGAGAAGTTCCCAAATAAACCTCAGGTGGTTCACCCAATTCCTCCAATGCTTGTGGTTTTTCTAATTCTGCAATGGCAGGAGGAACCTCTACATTTTTACATTTTACCCTGGGTGACCTTCTCTTCCTTAAGCCCCAAATACTCAAATGCCCTCTTCTTATGCTCAGGGATTCTAAGAAATTCAACAATAGGAATAGAAATCTTGATCTGACTCAAGATTTGGGCTATGTCACAGGGAACGTATTTGGGTAAGGTAGTATTGGGAAAAAGGTTTACAAATTCATCTGATGGCATGAGATTTTTCATAGTCTGAGCATGGGGAGGAACACAAGTTTTATTTGGGGTTACAAAGCCTTTGCCAGATGCATCTTTTTTAGGGGTTTCCTTAGGGATACTGGTAAGATTTGGAATCTTTGGTTTGGCTTGAGGCCCTACCCCTTTGGAATCCTTACTCTTGGTATTGTATTCTTTTTATTGGGTAACCACTACATTCATTTACAACTTTCTGTCCTCTTCTGAAGGAATTCCTCCTTCATACTTTTTAATCATTAATGCCCTCAAGTACTCAAAATCATTATTAGGTAACTCAAAATATTGTACCATGTCAATCTCAAAATCATTAATGGGAGGAAGAGGCAATACCCGGTGGATGCAATCCCAAAATTTTTCAACAGTTCTAGCACTTATCAGCTTAGTTGAGGTCACTCCCTGCTGTGAACTTGTAGAGCAATCCATCATGCATGCATCATCATCTGTCTCATCATCATCAACTTCCTCAATTTCTTTGTCTTCATCACATGGGGAATGGAGGAAAGAAACATCTATCACACCACTCCATATCATGGACCCCTTCCACAGTAGCAATTCTCGAAACTAAAGGATAAGGTACCAATATATTTTCCCGGGGTTCGGGCTATCTATTTCTTGATCCCACAGGCCCTTTACCCCTATCATCTGATCTATGATCACCTCTAGGATGATTGTAAAATATTTCTTGACCTTGTGGCTTGTGCTGACCTTGGGAACCTTGTCCAATCCCCTTTTCTGCTCTGGCCAGTTTATAGGATATTTCCTTAACAGCTTCAGCCAATGTTTTTACAACCTCTTCTAGATCCATAGACTTACTTGACTGAGGCTTATCTGGATTGATCAGCTTGATACCTTCCCTCTTAGGAGGCTTACCAACTTCTTTGATATTTTTTTCAATCTGCAAAGCCATGGTGAAGGCCTGCCTCAATGTTCCATGGTATTTGTCCCTTAAATAATAGGCAACCTTCTAGTCAAAAGCATCCGAATATTTTATCAGACAAGAAACATTGCTTGGCCTCAAGATTATAGGTAGCCTATTCAAGGTCTTATTGAACCGAGTGTTGAAGTCATGGAAAAATTCATTAGGATTCTTCTTAATATTTTCAAATTCAGACAAAACTAACCTGGGGTCTATATTATCCCCATATTGCAATCTAAAAGCATTTTTCATTTCTGTCCATGAATCTATTGAGTTATCTGGCAAAGACTTATACCAGTCATGTGCATCCTCCTCAAGAGTATGAATAAAAAAATTTATATACACATCCTCAAATTCAATCTCAAAGTCTTCCATCATATTGAAAAAAGTTTTAAATGTTGATAGCCAGTGATAGCATTATTCCCTTGAAATTTAGGCAGTCTATTTCTAACATCTTGTGGCACTACATTTGGATATCTAGCCATACCTCTAAAATCTATAGGACCAAAAGTATTCACAATAAAATGAGGTCTGGGTGGGGGTTGGGCCATATTTTTTTGAGGGGGTGATCTTACAGGAGAAACAAAATGATGAGGGATAAGGGGTCTTTGGAACATAGGAGTATAATTTTCAAAATGAATTTCCTCTAAAGAATTTGTTTCGTGGAAAACCCTATCAACTTTGGAAAATACAGGGAGAAACTGAGAAGCACACTTGTCAGACACAAATGAAGGCCTCTCTCCAGTTGGAGAATTCAAATATATATGAAAATTACTTAATTCAGAATCAATTTAAGAATAATGGTAATCCTCAACCACAGGTTGATCACTTTCCACAATGGATAACTCTTTTCTTGATTCTTGATCTCCAACTATTTTCCAAACTCTTTTTCCTTCTGAATTTGTCTTTCCCAGTTCTGGAAACAACTTTCTGGTAGGGTCTTTAGTGAAGAAATATCTTCTTCCTTCCAGCTTTGCAAATATTAGTGACAGATTTCACTTAATACAGGTTAAGGCACTGGTATTTATCAAAATTTAAATCAACATAGAGTCGCCACTAAGGATTTTCACCTTAGTTGTGCAAATGCACTATAAATGACTTGTCAAATATCTATCAACACCTAATTCCTGCAAAGCTTAGTAGATTTGACCTTCCTTTACCAGTATTTATCACTGATGATATAAATTTAGTGTAATAACCACTAGAAACTAGAAATATTGCACACAAAACTTGTAACTTTGCACAATTCTTACAAATCTCAACAAAGGATGAAATTTAAACAACGTATTTGCACTTAGATCATGTAAGAAACATTACTAGGGTCGGTATGTGTACACCTTTGTTCATCCCCGATAGCGGCACAAAAAATGGTGTTGTTGCCGCACAAATAGGTATCAGTGTTCAAATACTCATCGGTAACGGCGCCAAAAATGGTGTTGGTATCCAAATTGATTCTCCCTTGGAAGCCGAGCAACATCAAAAATTTAACAAGATACTCAAAGATAGATGATCATAAGTTGTTTTGTATCCGGGGAAGGGATTCAAATGGCTCTTTGTCACTCGAGCGTTGGAGAAATGGATAACACCTTCATTAAGGATTTGATCTATCCTCACTACTTTAGGTCGTTCCTTTCAACCAGGGTGAGAGGACCCATTTTGTAACCTCTGTTGGTGAAGGACATGAAGATATCCTTCTTTGCACAATTTTCAAGGGAACCTTGAGAAAATATGATCAATAAACCACATTTTAACTCTCACGAGTTGTCACTTCTAAAGAATGGAGATATTTTCTAACAAAGGTTCAGGTTACTAAAGACACTTAAAACCTACTTGATTTTGTATATTTTGGTAGTAGAATTTGTTCATTTGTGGATACACAACACAAACAGTGGTACTTCGGGTAGGATTGATGGTTATTTGAAAATTTTAGTGGGGATTAAGCAAGATGAAAGTGATTTCACCTGATCTTTGAGAACCTTTACAACAATTAGATAACTTAACAACATAAAGCTTTAGAATAGCCAAAATATTCCTTCAACCAGAAGGTGTGCATCAATGGAGCCCCATATCTGCACGGTTTCACAAAATCTTAGAGAATTCAACACAAATCCTCAAGCTAAAGACTCAATTAAACATTAAAGACCCCTGGTTCCTCACGCCTAAGATACACTCAAAGGATTAAAGATAATCTTTATAAAAAAAATGACAATAAAGTGATTTTAAATTTTTTATCTCATTACAGGATGACGTCTCTTCTCATAATGAAATTGCAAATGCCACTAAAATATCATAGGGACGAGATCCTGTGTTATTTGGAGGGATTTTAACGTAAGATTGCAACGGAAACATCAAAACCATTTGAAAATATTATGAAAGAAAAGAAGACACAATTTTTCCTGAGATCAACATAGATTAATTCGATATCTATTAGATTTATTAGTAGGGGAAAGTTTCTTGAACATTCTCAGAGCTTGTCAATGGATGTACACATGTAACCATACGCGATCAAATCTAAAACACAAGAGATTAACAGGTTTCTCAGATGGTCTCTCGGGAAGATGGGATTTCTCAAATTTTCTTGTAAGAATTAAACCCTTGACCATTTACAAGAGTATCCTCATTGCATTTATACAATTTACTCACTCACTCATCCCAAATTTCCCCCCCCCCCCAAAATTAGAATATTCAAGGAATCCTTTGCTTGTTACCAATTTTTCCCAAAAAGTGATATTTAACAAATTTACACCCGAAGCTGCTAGGTGGAAAAATCATGAACTGATCACATTTCTCAGACACTCAACCATGACTGGGATGCCATGCCATAGATTTTTGACAGTCCTTCTAATCATTATTTTATTTTTTCGTGTGAGAAATCCCATTTTTAATCATTTTTAGGTCGCTCTGTATAGTTGAATCTGACAAACAATCCCTTTCACCCTCGAGAATACACCTTGAGAAATGAGTGCCCTCACGTGGATGCCTGCATTCGTGCGTTGTGAGTCCAAGTCGGTCAGGTGCAAAGAGGAGACAACGGAAGCATCCATGTGTTTCCATGGTGCAACTGCAAAGGTGAAGTCCTGAAGTAGGTTCCCAAATAAGCGCAGGCCTTCCATGTGCCCCAGGCCTAAGAAAACTACCTTGGTTGCTAAAAATTTAGAGTATGGGAAGGCCCAGTGGAAGTTTCCATGTGTTTGTTTGGCACAACTTCAAAGATGAAGTTTAGAGGTGGGACCCCAAACACGCGGAGACTCTCCATGTTCCCTAGGCCCAAGAAAGTTATCTTGGCCTTTGAAAAAGTCTCAGTACAAAGAAGAGCAAGCGGAAGCCTCCACATGTCTCTTTGGTGCTCTTCTGATATGGTTCCCAAAAGTGGAGACCTCAAACAAGTGCGGGCTCACCACGTGTCCCAAGCCTTAAAAAGTTGCTTGAGAAGTTTAAGTATAGAGAGGAGCCAGTGGAAGCCTCCACGTGTCTCCTTGGTGAAATTACTAAGGTAGGACCCGGAGATGGATCCTCAAATGAGCGCCGAACCTCCACATGTCCATGGTTTGACAAATCTACACTGGCCACTTGAAGAAAAGTGTAAGTATGGGTAGTGTTAGTGCAAAATCATAGTACCCCCAACTAAGTTATAAAATTATGCTTTTCTAAGGCATAATCTTCTGGTGTGATTGCATAACATTGAACCTTCCCCAAGGTGTGGGACCTTGCAAAAGTGGGAAAGCTCTCTAGATTAAACGCTGGTACCTATTCCTTTGTTTAGGTGCATACGTAGAAACTTACAGAGGGTTTGTTCTTAATCCTAATCTAAACTTTACCAAGGAGACATGGATAGAAGGAATACAGAAATTAAAACAAAGCTAAACTACAAGGTGATGCACTAAAGGAATGATGGACACTTATTTTGCTGATAGACACAAACTGAATAAAATGTGTACAATGATCGAGCACATGTAACCAGATTAATAATGAAAGACCAAATGAGAGCAAAGAAAAAATGAAAGGATCTAGAACCGATCGCAAAACATGTTTTATTGCCCTGTAGATTGATACAATACATTAATAATTGGCCAAGAGGCGAGAAAGCGTATTGCAGTTTTAATGGAAGGTCTGAACTCCACGATTCCCTTGCTAGAATTAAAGGGGATCCTGTAAAAGAAAAGAGAATGTCCAACCCTTTACAATGAATCCCGCTCTTGTACTTATAGATTCGATCAAATAAAAGGAAGAGAGAGAGAAGCAGTAAAAGTAGGTTGAAGCTCAACTACCACTGTTAATGCCTCTTATAGGATCTACCCTCCAAATCTGTCTTTACTGCATCAATCCTTGTTTTGGAACCTTGAAGGAAGAGGAAATGACGGAACAGATCAAATCCGATCTGGTAGTTGGAAGAAAGATATCCTGTAATGAAGGCCTGAAGTCATTTCTCCATTTTCTCCCACCTAACCTCCCAAAAATTAAAGTTTCAGACCTCCATGGCATAGATGAGGTTGAGATCTTTCCAACGGTGTTAGATTTACAATATTTTGGGCCCTGAGTTAAAATATATGCTCCTCTGAAGTTTGCATCGGGTCTATACAAATGGGTGGGAAAACAATTCAAAAAATGGGTTCACCTTGCCCTTTTGCACTTTGAGCTACATGGCGAGCTCATGCTCATTTGGGTCCCTGCCCTAGGACTAACTCTTGGAGATGCACCATACTAACACTTGGCATTCTCCACTTACACTTCTATACTTAGCCAAGTTTGAGGCTTGCCCTATCGACCTTTGACTCTGTTTGACCATTTGACCCTGCCTCCCTTTCGGCATGGGACAAGTGGAGATGCTGCACAAGTTTGAGCCTCCCTTTTTGGATTCATCTTTGGAGAAGCGTTGTTAGGACACGTGGCTCTGTCCATCAGCTTATCCATACTTATTCAAATTTGGACCTTTTCTTGGACTGTTTCGAGCATGAAAACTTCAAATCTTCACCATTTTTTCCCTTTCTTGCTCCTGGCCTCTCAACGGCACTGTCCCTTCTTCTATGACCTTGCAATTTCATTGTTGAGTCTACCTATTACCTGTTCATATGATATGAACGTGATTTCTTGGGTTCTTTCTCTACAGAGTCGTGGCTGATCCAATACTTGGCTTGGGGTGAAATATGGATAACAATTTGGTGACTCACGGGCACATCTACCTGCTAGATGAAGAAACCAGTGGCCTTGAAGCATCCATTGGGCATGGATTTTTCCTGATAAACACGAAACTGATCTAAATTTTTGAAGATCTGATCCCTGAGCCACTGCGAGCCTGACTGTATGCCTTTTCTATGTTTTGTCTAACCCTGAGTTTGCACTCTCAATTTTCATAAGAAAATATTGGAAATGGAATTTTTGAGAGTAGAAATTTGTTTTAACTCGGGGGTTTTCATCTGTCCCTAAAATGGACTTTTTTGAAACAACTTTAGTTTCTTTGCATTCATTTTCTTTGAAGATGGCAACTATTACAGGAAACTATGAGTCTCCCTGCTATGAATACTGAAGAGCCTGGCTTTATGTACCTTTGGAGAAATGTGAACAAAACTTATATACAAAAACCAAATCATACATGCCTCAAATGAGACATGCAGAGTGTGCATAAGCACTTCTTCTGTTGGAAACAAAGTCTAGTCCTACTCCTACACTAACCAAAGAGAAAGAATTCTAAACAAATCCTGCTATAGGTATGGAGGAGTAGCTTCCCTTTCTCAAGAGGGGCACCCATGCAAATGATTTGACATTAAATACAATTGCATGTATAAGTGAAAACATGACAATAAGACGGTCCTCCTCCTAAATCATCAAGGTATCAACATTAATGAAAAATACCTCCTCAAGCTGACTTGCATTCGAATCGTGGAGGTATTGATGATGACCCTTGGTGCTTTGGTATTCATCCTCATGCCCTGAAGTAGGCATGACTAGTTCTGGCTTCTCCTTTGGCTCCAATGAAGCCAAGTACTTGATTTGGAATGGTCTGATCCTTTGAATGTGCCCCTTGTTCTAAGTTTCAACTCCAAGAATGGATTTTTCTTGTGGAACTTCTTGGATGAATGGCATGGGAGAAATGGTGATATATTTCTGCCCTTTCCTTTCTTCCTCCTATGAAGAGCATGGAAGGTTTAAGTCTCCCAAACTTGATCCTAGAGGGCTGCTATAAAATGCATGCTGCTGCAATTGAATGCTCTGCTCCATGGCAGAAGGCTCATGTGCTTGGGATGTGAGAGATGGAGGAAAAAATGATGTGATCTCTATGGGTTCCCCTCCATCAAGGCAATCCTCCAAGTCAGACAGGTAATCTACCTCCTTGTTGTCCCGCTGCAGGTGCTCAACGTCCTCCAAGGTGTCTTCCACATTTGAAACTTGTCCACCATGGTTCCCCTCTTCCTCAAACATGAAGTTTGAAAGATCAAAATCTTCTCCAATATCAGAGCTTGAAGGAGATGAAGTGGGAGGAAGAACTTAAGGTTCTTCTGTAGCTTTCTTTACACTTGGGGCCTCTGAAACTGTATGCTCCTCCTCCATTAAAGGTTCATTAATCAAATCAGTTCCTTGAAATGAAAGCAAAGAATCTTCAATGATGCCTTCTTCACTGAGTGGCTTCAACTCTGATTTGATCTCTCCCAGCTGCTCCTTTTCAATGGGACTTGAAGCTGATTGTTCCTTCTCATTTTCTAGTTGCACAGCTTGGATCAAATTAGCATCCTCTTTAGGCAAGGAGCCATAAGCAGATTGTTGATTTTCTTCTTGTTGTTCTTGATCTTCTTCTTCTGAAAAATCAGCCTCAAACACCACTGGTTCTTCAACCCTGACCTCCTCTATTGGCTTGACCATCAAGGGGATATTTGCAAACCCAAATTTGGCAGCCCAACTCTTCAAGTTGTCTGTTATTTCTTCTTTGTTGGGATCCACTTCTTGTTGTCCTTGACTATATTCTTAATTATCTTCCCAACATGGGTTTCAGAAAGCAAGAGGAGTGACAGGTTGGGGTTCAACCACATTTGCAATTTTTTGTGGTGGGGAGGGAGGTGGAACTTATTGTTTGTTTGGAGGGAATGACTGCTTGGGAAAGGAAAGGGGAGAAGAAATGAAATGGGGTGGAAGACTAGGGAATAGAGAAATGGAATCAACACTTGAGGCAGCAGCTGGGAAGCTTGGAAATTGGAGCTTGGGTTGAGATGGTGCCACTTGAGAAAGAGAAAAAGAAAAGCTATGAGATGTTGGACTTACCCATTGCCGAGGTTGTCTTGACTCCAACTCATAAGCCCCAATCTCCTCAGTCCATTGTGTAAGTTGGGGCAGCATTTCAAACATGAAGTCAAGCTTCTCTTGAGGGCTGTAATGTCTTGGAAAAGGGCCTTCCCATGGATAGGGTGCCCTGTAACCAATTTTGAACGCCTTCATTTGAGCTGTATCTCTTGAATCCACTATGCCAATCTCCATTTTTTGGATCATCTCCAGTAGACCAGCATCTTGCATTTGATTTTCTTCATTATTTGTATACCCCTGCTCTTGGAAAGCTCCAAAGCCAAACTGATTTTGGCACTGCTGCTCATAGGGGTAATGTTGGGAAATAAGAGATAAAATATGTGGAATAATCCCTCACAGAATCACAACAGTAGAAACTAATATGATGAAATTATTACAGATCTGAAATAAAATTGTAGAATAAAATAACACAACACAAGAGAGACAAGATTTAACGTGGTTCACCCAATTTGGGCTACGTCCACCAAGAATCACTTGCTCAGATTTTATTACAAGCCTCCACTCTCTCAATACAATACCCAGATCCGTTTGGAGCTATGGTCAACAAACTCTACAGAATTCACACCCGAATTCAAAACACATCTGTAATACATTTGCTTGTGCATCTATCATATGCATAAGACCATATAAATAGACAATTGCTTAAGTAGTTTTACAAAACCATGGGTATCAAACATCCGGCAAAAAAAAAACCATCCCATAAACCTATGGGTAGCCGAAGAGGCGGTTTTACAAAACAATGGGTACCAAAAAACCATGGGCCCAAAAACAGCCCATAACAGTTACCCATTACCCATGGGTTAATAAACCACCCATGAAAATTTGCTTCAGGGCTTCGCCCTCGAACCCCCTTGACCAAGGGACCAAGGAGAGAGAGACCGCCATGAAAAGTACCTGAAATCATAACACTATAGAAGGTGATACCACACTCTAACATGAAAATAGGAACTGCTAATCACAAGCCCAACTACTTGAACCATGCTGATTTTGAGGTTTGAGCAAAATGGAGAGAATGAACAGATGCATCACAAACTTATTGGATAAGTTTTCACAGAACACCATTGTCAAACCCCTGTAAACATGAACTCCCAAAACTTGTGGAATATGACAGTCAGAGATATGCACAGTATAGCCTACAATGGAATGAGAGACGATGAAAGAGACAACAAAATGGATGAAACGAGTGGAAATGGATGGAAACATATTCTGCAACTTAGAACATGGGTTTATTGACTCAGATGGAGTTCACCACATGTACTTACCATGTAATCCTCAAAGAGGTAAGAAAATGCCATTACAAAGCCAAGGGAGGAGACTTAAACTCCACATTTGACCCTAGAGAATTAAGAGAAGACCTCTGGTCCCACCGGGCATGGGAAGAACTGTTAATGCAACAATCACATTACCCCCAAATGAATTCTACCCATGTATTTGTAGATTTGATCTAGAGAGCATAGATAGAGAAAGGGAAGAGGGAAAATAGCATTGAAGCTTTCAACCAAGGTGATATTAATGCTTTTGATAAAATATGCCCCCAAGATCCATCTAGATTAAAGGCTGGTACCTGAATCCTTGATTTAGGTGCCTTGAAGGAAGAGAAAATGCAGTGAACAGATCAAATATGATGTGGTTGTTGAGGAAAGAAGATCCTGCATTAAAATCCTAAAGACATTTCCTCCATTTTAATTCACCTAACCTCCTCACAATTAAAGTTTTGGACCTTCATGACATGTGTGAGGCTGAGATATTTTTAACAATGTCAGATTTGAAATGTTTCGATAATCAAACACAGATAACCATATTAATAATGAAAGACTAGATGAGAGAAAAGAAAACAGGAAAGGATCTAGAATCGCTCACAAAACATGTTTTATTGCCCTGTAGATCGATACAATACATTAATAAATGGATAAGAGGCAAGAAAGCGTATTACAGTTTTAATGGAAGGTCTGAACTCCATGATTCCCTTGCTAGAATTAAAGGGGATCCTGTAAAAGACAAGAGAATGTCCAACCCTTTACAATGAATCCTGCTCATGTATTTATAGATTCGATTAGATAGAAGGAAGAGAGAGAAGCGGGAAAAGCAGGCTGAAGCTCAACTATCGTTGTTAATGCCTCTTATAGGATCTACCCTCCAAATCTATATTTACTGCATCAATCCCTAGTTCGGTGCCTTGAAGGAAGAGGAAACGGTGGAATAGATCGAATCTGATCTGGTAGTTGGAAGAAAGAGATCCTGCATTGAAGGCCCAAAGTCATTTCTTCATTTTCTCACACCTAACCTCCCAAAAATTAAAGTTTCAGACCTCCATGGCATAGACAAGGTTGTGATATTTCCAACGGTGTCAGATTTGCAATATTTTGACCCCCGAGTCGAAAGATATGCTCCTTCAAAGTTTTCATCAGGTCCGTACAAATGGGTGGGAAAACAGTTCAAAAAATGGGTCCCTCTTGCCCTTTTGCACTTTGAGCTATGTGGCGAGCTCGCGCTCGTTTGGGTCCCCACCATGGGACTAAATCTTGGAGATGTGTCATACCAACACTTGGCTTTCTCCGCTTACACTTCTATACTTAGCCAATTTTGAGGCTCGCCCTATCCGGCTTTGACTCTATTTGACCATTTGACCCTGCCTCTGTTTTGGACTGGGACACGTGGAGATGCAGCGCAAGTTTGAGCCTCCCTTTTTGGATTCATCTTTGGAGAAGCACCATTAGGACACGTGGCTCTCTCTATCAGATTCTCCATACTTAGTCAATTTTGGACCTTTTCCTAGACTGTTTCGAGCCTGAAAACTTTGAATCTTCACCATTTTTTCCCTTTATTGCTCCTAGCCTCTTTGCGGTACTATCCCTTCTTCTCTGACCCTACATTTTCATTGTTTAGTCTACCTACTACCTATTCATAGGATCTGAACATGATTTCTTAGGTTCTTTCTCTACGGGGTCGTGGCCGATCTAATACTTAGCTTGGGGCGAAATATGGATAACAGGCAGGGCTTGGGGAAACCTCCACGTGTCTCCTTGGCACAACTTCAAAGGTCAAACATAGAGGAAAATTTTCAAATGAGTGATGGCCCTCCATGTGGACAAGATTTGAGTTGAAGTGGGCCTTAGGGTCTCAAAATTCCCTGGCGACCCACCTTTCTGCTTCTAACTTTTAATGTGGGCCCCAGCGGAGTTGCGGATTATTTCATAACTTTGCTCCCTCATACAAAAAGGCAAAAAAATTAAAAAATGTTCCTCTGATCCACCTCTTCGGCTTTGTCTTGAAAAAAGGCCACGTGTCCTTCTTCGGGGTCAAATTAAGACATTTTACCTACCGCTTCATATCTGTTGAATAACTAATTATATGTTATCGGGGCCATGGGGCCAATTTGGTATTTTTAACAAATGTGACAAGAGTGGAAAATTTCACCAAAAAGACCCACCAGGCCGCATCCAATCAGAAAGGAACACGTTTCCATAGATGTTCAGACCAAAATTTGATAGGGAAAACATTACTATGAAAAAATAGAAGGGGAAAACCTGAATTTATGCCCAATTTACAAATTCTTTCTCATGGACAGAGGATTGGAAAACAATATCTAGACTCAATGTGATCCTTGACCAAAGGAAAGGACTAACCATGGATCCAAAATGAAGGAAAAATATTTCACGCATCAATAAAGGGAGATAGAGAAAACTTCAAACCGTGCGGATTGAGACATTTTTGAACAAACAGGGAAAGATTAAATTGTGCACCAACAAACGTAATATTGGGATCCTCCATGAGAAGCTATCTGATCTGGTCCCCACACATCTGAGTGTACAAGCTCTAATTTCTGCTCCTTTTTAGTTGCCCCAACTTTGAGAAATATCACTCTCTTTTTCTTTCCAAAGATACAATGCTCACAAAAATCAAGATCTAAATCTTTCGAATCTGATAACTTAGCCTTATCCTTTAAGATCTACATTCCTTTTTGACTCATATGGCCTAACCAGTTATGCCACATGCATGCATCTGAATCTAAAATAGATAATGCAGAAAAGGAATCATTAATACATGTAGATAAGTATAACGTTCCTACCTTCTTACCTCTTGTCACAACAAGAGCACCCTTGGTGACTTTCCAAGAGTCTCCTGTAAAAGTAACCATGCAACCAAATTCACCTAGTTGCCCTGTAGAAATAAGATTCCTCCTGAGGCTTAGCACATGCCTCACATCTTTCAATACCCATTTATTTTCATTTTGTAATTTTAGATGAACTTCCCCTTTACTAGTAATACTGCAAGGTTCATCGTCACCCAAATAAACATGCCCAAAATTACCCTGGATATAATTTCTGAAATAACCCTTATTAGGGGTTACATGGAAAGAAGCTCCTGAATCTAAAACCTATGATTCAATTCTATTATCTAAAGAAATAATAAGAGCATATTGCATTACCTATGATGTAGCAAAGATTTTATTCTTTACCTTTGTCTAGTTGTTGGTTCTCTTTATCATTTGACCAACAATATTTCTTTGAATGTCCTTTCTTTCCACATTTCCAACAAGTACTTCCATTACTTCTGGATTTAGATCTGCTATCTCTTGAGTTTGATTTCCCATTACTCTTACTCTTCGATCTCTCCTTCTACCTGCCCCTACTTTCTACATTCAAATCATTTCTAGAGGATTATTCCTTTGCACTCTTCCTGCGAATTTCTTCATTCAAGATTATACTAAGCACATCATCAAACTTAAAAATATTATTAGAAGATGTTGTATTAGTAACAACCATTACCAAGTTATCTCAACTATCAGGAAAAGAACATAATAATAAAAGTGTTTTTACTTTACCATAAAATGGTATTTCAACCAATTTTAACTGATTTACAATAGATCAAAAATCATTCAAATGACTAGATGCAGATCCACCTTCATACATCTTAGAACTAAACAATTTCTTCATGTTATCCTGTAAAATTGACAAGGGCAATTTTGCAGGTAACCATACCAGAATTTTGTTTTGAGTCCATGCTAAGGTCCCTCAACGTTCGGAATGGCATAAAATCCCTTTCCGGAGAATTTGGTTTTTCGAACTTAGTTATTTTGATCCTTTCTTGGCCGGGCGTAGATTTTATTCATGCAAAATTGAATGAATTTGTGCCCCCTTCTATTCCTTTGGTGCACCCTTTAGAGTGTTAACACTAAAATTTTTGCGCCTCCTCATGATGCGCCTTTCTTGCCTACACTAAAGGCGCATGCACCTCCTTATTAACACTAAAATTGTTGTGCCCCTGAATGGTGTGCCAAGGTGCTGAAAAGATTGTGTCGACAACCACAAAACCACACCAAAGACGTAGGATTTTTCATGTCAACATATGTTTTGGTGTGCCCTTTGAAAAAGTTGGTGGCACATTTATTGCACCTTTTTCTATAAATAGGCGCATCTGCCCTGTCATTTTCATAGTTAAAAAACACGTGAAATTTTAATTCCTTTGCACCTGTCAGTGTCTCTGTCGTCCTCGTGTCATTTTGCATTGCATTCGTGGACCCCGCATTTTTCCTTTCTTTCTATATATCTCCGGTAAGTGGTCCTTGATTTTCTTGTGATTTTTGTTTGTTGGTTTTCTGTGGTTGTGCTTGTTATGAAAAATAATAACAAAATGAACCTAAGAGGCTCCCCCCCAAACTAGTTTACCCTCTGTCTAGATCTGCTGGCCTGGAGGGATTTTTGTTTCATAAGATCTAGGATCCTCTTTACCCATTTTTCCTCTCACTGCCCAGATCCATATTATGAGGCCTGAAAACCACAAACCTATCCAAGAAAAGAGTAAATTTAAGGTTATCACAAACCCAAACCCGCGGTTTTCCTTTCGTGCAAACGCCATCCCTGTTGCATAAAACACAGTCGTGCCAAAGGGCGCACTGTCCTTGCCTGCAGCATGCACCTTCCCTGTGCCCTTTGAAATTCCTATAAACCTAACACATGGCACCAGTACAATCCCACCTACATCAAAACTGAATGTCATGTAAAATTTTCCTTCGCTGCACCAAAGCTAAAAAGCCCCTTGGCGCAGCTAAAATCGGTGATACACCCTTTAATCCTGCTCCCTTTGGCGCACTAAAACTGTTTGTAACACAATCAATATCTACGCCATTGGCGCATCCTCCCGCCATACAAAACAAAAATTATTTGCGCCCAGTTTAAACCCTACACAATGGCATAGACACAAATCCTTCTACATCAACACTGAATGTTGTGTGTAGTATTCCTGCGCC
>CM034155.1:210452921-210855583 GCA_019776745.2 Taxus chinensis
GCCCTAACATCGGGGCCCCTTGATCTCATACAATACAAAGCGCGCACGAGGCCGCAATACTACCAAAATCTCGACTCGGCTCGCAGGACGGTATCTCATATCAAAAAATATAATCGGCTCGCAGCCGGTATCAATTACAACAACCCGTACTCGGCCGCAGGCCGGTCTATAGTTTATAATAAATGAATCAAAACAATGAATAGTGTAGGTACGCAGGCCTCTATCAATAACAACCGGTTTCGCAGACCGGTGCCCATGTCCCTAGACAAAACATGTCGGGGATCTATCAGCTCTCCCCACCGCCCTCGGCACCTCTCCCCGCTGGTCCCCTGTGGTGCCTCTCACCTCCCTGCCTGTCACAGACACGCCAGCTGTGGGCTGCTCCTCCCTGAGATCTCTGGCTGTGCGAGGTCTCTGCTCTATGAGCTGCATATGCCTGATACTCGACTTCGGTACTATCAAGAATATCCTGATAATATCGGGCCTCTGCTCTCACCTCCATATAGCGATCTCACGCCACGGAAAGAACTGGGGCTGGTCCCCTGGCACCTAACACCAATACCCCCTAGCCTGTACCCTGCACCTGTGGCTGTGGTGCTGGTGGTGGTGCTGCCTGTGCCTGTACCTGCACCTGTGGCTGTGCTGCTGCTTGGCAACGGCTGCTTACCTGTACCTGCACCTGTGGCTGTGCTGCTGGTGGTGGTGCTGCCTGTGCCTGTACCTAAGCCTGGGCTAGCTGCCCCTGTAAGACCCCTATCTGTGCCTGTGTAGTAGCCAACTATCCCTGTAATAGCTGCACCTGCCCCTGGAGCTGATCTCTCTCTGCCGTAACTGCAGCCAAGTCTAGCTGCGCAGGCGGTACTATCCTCGCTGCTCTCTGCCCAGCCCACCATACCCTTGTATGCTCCCGTGCACCCGGCATCATCCACCACCCTCAACTGCTGGTCTCTCCACTACCCAGTCTGGATCCCAAGGCTATGGCGCTGGCATGTGGGGCCCTCTACAACATCATCCCTCCTGTACTGAGGGAAGGGAGGTGGCTCGTCCTGTCACAGCCCCATCTGCCTGCGGTACCCTCTCTAGGGGTATCCGCTCTAATCACTCTCCCCGGCCTCCGTCCTGCTATCCAGAATGTATACTGGATCAGGCGCAGCTGTAACGCGGGCGCCTCTCCAGCTGGTGACCTCTGTAGGGTCTCCATACAAGGTCTACCTGCTGTAAGGCCCTCTAGCAAGTGTCTATATAGACCACATCCCGACCTGCAACAACTGCTCGTGGCTGGCCCACGACCCCCAACCACCTCTGAAAGCCATATCGGTATACGACCTGTGGCCGTGGCTGCTGGGGTAGCCCTACTGGCCTGATGCATACGATGTGCTCGTATGCCCAACAGTGCAACAAAAATGTAGAACAAATACCAAATCGCCTCCTCCGGCGATAGCCCCATAACCTCCCTGTATAATTGCACCAGATACACTGGTGCCCATGCAAAACAGGTGTGCTCCTCTACCATCTCCAGCAGCACCCCCATCAATGCCCGTGGGAAGCGGCCTCCCTCTGAATCCGGGAGGGCGAAGCAGGTGATCCCTATCATCATTAACACGGCAAGCCGTGTCTCATGTCTGTGTGCGCGGTACATATCACCATATCCCAATGCTCGCGCTATGATACGTAAGAAGCGCGGCTGCATCCCCAAAAACCTGCAGTATGCTATCCATGGCAGTCTCTGAATCTACCTAGAAAATGGGCCTCTCCCTCGATCGGTAGCTGCAGGATGCGATACACATCCTCTAATGTGACGGTCATCTCCCCGGTCGGTAGATGGAACACATTGGCCGCCGGATCCCATCTCTCGATGAGGGCGACCATCAGACTGTGATCTCTCTCTATCGCTCTGTACCTTTGGACCCCGCCGAGTCCCACCTCGCGCATGATGGCCCAATGCGCCGCAGATATGTGTGGCCTCATCCGACTCAATAGTGGAGGCATCCTATCGCGCATCGTCAACTGCTGACGTGCCTGCAAAACCAACCCACATTCTTAGACCCACTCTTTATTATAACATCTTCTTTACCATCTAAACCCCCTTTTGTAACACCCCAAAATCTAACCCCACACCTCACCCTTCTCCACCCCAACCAACTCAAAACCCAACCCACCCACTCAACCACCCAACCCACAAAAACCTAGACCCTAAACCCAAAACCCTACACAACCCACTCAACCACCCAACCCACAAAAACCCTACACAACCCACTCAACCACCCAGCCCACAAAAACCTAGACCCTAAACCCTAAACCCTACACAACCAACTCAACCCACCCCAACCAACTCAACCAAAACCCACTCAACACCCAACCCATCAAAAACACATAGCCCTAAACCCCAACCCCACACCTAACAACCCAACCCCAACCCCACACCTAAACAAAACCCAACCCAAAACCACCACATCAACACCCAACGCACAAACAATCCCCACCGAACTCAACCCAACCCCCCAACTCAACCCAACCAACACCACAAAAACCTAAGCCCTAAACCCCCAACCCACACCCTAAAACAACCCAACCAACCCACACCTAAACCAACCCAACCAACCCACAACCTAAACCAACCCAACCCAACCCACCCATCAACCACCCAACTCACAACAATCCCCACCCAACTAAACCCAAACCCACCATAACAAACCCCAACCCACAAAAACCTTAGCCCTAAACCCCCAACCACCACCTCTAAAACAACCCTCAAACCAACCCCCCAACCTAAACCAACCCAACCAAACCCACCCATCAAAACCCAACCCAACCAACAACATCCCCCACCCATCCCAACCCCACCGATACCGGCCGATGTGAGACCGACACCGGTTTCGCCCAAACACAACCTTACCATCTTTTTTCGACCGATGCCGGTCGCCTAGTGACCGACATCGGTCACTGTCTCCTGCCCGAGCCGAACCCCCGCGCGGCCCCCAAAAACCATTTTTCACCTATTTTTACCAATCTACCCCACCCAAACACCCCCAATTTTACACACCTAGCCGCCTTACCATATCTTACCTATCTACCCTCTCTCTTTTTCAAATTACGTCTATTTTACTCCTCATTTCCTAAAACAACTAAATTCTATCCAAACCCCCAATCTCACTTAATACAACCAAATGCATAAAATAAAGAGTTTAGAACCTACCGGTACGACGACACGTCATCGTGGTGGGATGGGTGGTGGCGGTCCAGCTGGTCCAGCCCCTCCAGCTCCTCCTGCCTGTGCCATGGCTCCAATCCTGATCTGCTGGGTCCCCGGCCAATCACCTGCTGCCTCCTCAACTATTCGGGCCCACTATCAACTCTCTCCGCCAATCAAATAGCTCCACCTCAACTCAATACCCCTCCAATAAACTCTCCACGTCAGACAAGTCAATTGGATTGGCAAATAACAAAAGTGACAATGAACAGGCCGTATTTTTCTTTTTATAGGTTTTTCGACCTTAACCGATGTCGGTTTCTTTTTTGCCCTAAGAAACCGGTATCGGTCCTTAACCGATATCGGTCATGCGGAATCGACATCGGTTTTGATACCCAACTTTCACCCCATTCTTTTGCCGTTCTTTACTCCTTGCCTCTTTTCACCAATATCGCTCTGTCCACCTTTGCTGCACAACATTTGTTCACTGCTCCGGCCCGACCTAAGGCCTCAACCTACCAATTGGCCCGACCCAAGGCCTCGCCCTACCTATTTTGCCCGACCCAAGGCCTCAACCTACCAATTGGCCCGACCCAAGGCCTCAACCTACCAATTGGCCCGACCAAGGCCTCACCCTACCTATTTGGCCCGACCCAGGCCTCAACCTACCAATTGGCCCGACCCAGGCCTCAACCTACCAATTGTCCCGACCCAAGGCCTCAACCTACCATTGGCCCGACCCAAGGCCTCACCCTAACCATTTGGCCCGACCCAAGGCCTCAACCTACCCTATTGGCCCGACCTAGGCCATCAACCTAACCATTTGGCCGACCCACGGCCTCAAACCTACCAATTGGCCCGACCCAAGGCCGTCGCCCTACCTATTTGGCCCGACCCAAGGCCTCAACCTATCCAATTGGCCCGACCCAAGGGCCTCTCTCGCCCTACCTATTTAGCCCCGACCCAAGTGCCTCGCCCTACCAATTTGGCCCGACCCAAGGCCTCACTCTACCATTATGGTCTGACCCAAGGCCACAACCCAACAACTTGGCCCGACCCAAGGCCGTATCACTTCCATACCATACCCACAATCAACGTTTTATTTTATCCATCCATCATGTACCTTGTGTTCAATCGAGCTCACCTGTTCGTGTTTTAGCACGATTAGGGTCCTTGACTTGATCTGTCGACCAACTTTGCCTAGACCTAGACCATGACGTTTATCTCAACCAAACCAACCATTTGGTACTGCCGAACATGCCTAAACGTTCCTGTACCTTACCTGTTATATACCCTGGAGCTACTTCCTATGCCTTGGATACCAGGATTATATCACCCTTGTTTGGATAAACTATCGACCTTTGCCTATACATCGCTGGTTTGCTCGTCAAATCATATACCCTAGTCGTACTATTGCATTTCAACATGCGTCTGCTTCCTTGGACATACCCCACCACCTTACCATCCTCTCTACCACATATACCCTTTATCAACCCTATCCCTGATTTCCCGTTCACTCAATCTGTGATAGATTTGAGGGGGATTACCTATATCCTTAACATGAGAAACCACTTCATATTATTGTCCGCGCAGCTTTACAGAACAAGCTACACGACAATAAGGGGCTAATGTAGACACCAAATTCGTGTCTCACGACCCCCTGTGACCCGCATCCCATTTCGCAACCTAACCTCATTATCTAAACTTTACACAATTATTTATTAATTACCTTGTAATTGATAAATCCACATCACCTTACCCGCCACCTCACTTTGCCACCTCATCATGACCTAGCCCTAACCCTAAACTAACCTAATTAGGACCCATGACTTGGTCTAGACTCACATCCATAACTAATGCCTCCTTACTCGCACCAAAAGCCGACCTTCTAGCCACTTGACCAAGCCCGCAACTGATCTCTCGGGAGAAAAGCAGGGAAGGTGGGCTATTTTACTAAAAATAGCCTACTTTTTCCTTACCGATGCCGGTTCCTACTCGACCGCCGTCGATTACGCAACCGCCATCGGTTCCCTGTAAATGGGCTCCCCAAACCAAAACAACGGATCGGAATTTCATTTTGGAGATCAGTCGAAGGATTTCTGGATCAACAGAGAGCATTGCGAGCGAGGAACAGAGTCCAGATCTTCACTTGACCAAGCAGAGACGAGTGAAAATACTAGACGTGTTTACAGCAAAGGAGATCAACTTGCACCTTCGTAAAAACTAGTAAGTTACATCTTGCATGTCCTCCATTATAACATTTCTTATGCTTTTGGAATTACAGTCCTCCCAAATCCGTTTCTGAATCCATTATCCAACGTACCATTACTTCTAATTGTCATTCTTTTGCTTCTAACCATCCCATTTCCTAATACTATCCAAAACCAGCCATTACAAACACCACAACCAGCCCAGAAGATCCTAGAACCCACCGGTATCGGTTATCAGTAACCGGCATCGGTTATAGGTAACTGGCATCGGTTCCTTTGATCAAAAACCAGGAAAAACAGCCTTTTCCCCTACCCAGTTCAGCCAAGCAATTTAATTGATATTTTACAGTCTTTTGTGTTAATTCACGTTAGCAGGGAAACTGACCACCTTCGAAAGGAAGTTTTACATTTCCTGGGCCCAAGGCAGTTTCCTCATTTATTGTTTAATCAAATCTTGTGGTCTTGTGTTCTTATTTGCAGGTAGTCCTTCCCAGACAAAAAGGGGTTCTCCGCAGTCAACCTGATCTTTCTCTACGGTACGCGCACATCATCTTGACATTCTACAGGTATTCCTCCTAACCCTAACCTTATCTGTTTCTAAAAGGAACGAAGCATTTCCGAGTGAAACAGTTGTGTCTTCTCCTCCATCTTCTACCGTTCCCCTTTCCTCTTCTTCCATCTTCTCTTCCCTTACAGAGCTGTCCCCCAGTATTTCTTCTCTCATCTCTCATCTCCCTTCCACCCCCATAGTTTCCTCTCCTACAGTAACTCCTACCCCTGTGAGCGTTGGAGGTTCAGCTTCTTTATCAATGCTGCCACCAAGCGTATCAACCCATTTCTTCGTGTACACTGTAGTTGCTCCTTCTTCTTCCGCCGTTCCCTCTTCTCCTGCTAGTCCCACTCCCTTAAGTCCAACATGGATCTCCCAGCACTTGAGCTAGCATAAGAGGAAATTCCCCATTGCACCTATGGACTTCTTCATCATTCCAACAAAAGGAGATAAGAAGCAAAACCCAATAACCTGCTTCTCTCAGAGTGCCTCAGGTGAAAGAGTAATGGAGATCGCGTATCCTGATCCCACAAAGGATAAAAAGGATTTGTCTCCTATAGATTATACAGTGACACAGGGCACAATGTGAATGTCCTACGAGAGCCTACAAGGGGAGGCCCTATCTGCAGTGGATTCCCATTGTAAGAAGCTTTAGGAAGCAAAGGAAGAGAAGATGATACTAAAAGCGCAAAATAAACATCTTCTCCAAGCCTTGTAGAAAATGGGCAGTGTACCTCCTACAACTTCCGCTGAAACTCCTGAGGCCCTTAGCCAGGATAAGATAAACGAATACACCAAGATTGACGAACAAGGCATGGAAGTATCCACCTGGAGAGACCAGATCCTCAAAGATAGTGAGGAAGTAATCATCAAGTTCACCGAGTTATATTAGAATATTGGTCAGGTGAACAAGGAACTCCAGGTGATTATAGGACCTATCTCCGAAGAGTTGGACCATGCTAGGTTACAACATGAGACATTCCAGAAGATGCTCGACTGCTTAGTCGATGATTTAGTTAAATTCGACATCTTCGATCACCCCAGAGCACCCAACAAAGTCCTTGCTGCTTTGGACTATTGGGTTGATCAGATGGAATTTGTCCTGGAGAAGATTGACAAGGTCAAAGAGGAAGCCCTGGATGCAATACATCAGATGGAGCAAATTGTCCTAATAATGTCTCAGGGATTGCTCACTCCATCATTCACCTTGAGGAAGGAAGATGAAACCATTCGGATCTTCAAAGAGATCGTCTCGCAAGGGTTATGGCCAGAAGCTACTTTTGACGCTGAATCCATCAACAACCTTCTGGCCTACCGCAACTTTGTGGGATACCTGATGGAGGCAGGTAATGAATACTTCAAACTCCCAGAAAAAATCAGAGATGAACAAGAGACTTGTGAAGTCATTGGCGATCACACCAAGGGTCCTGCACAGGATCAACTCCAGCCAATGATCAACAAATTCATGGAGTACCGGGCCCAATTCCACATTGCCTCTCCTGAGTACAAATGGGATACTCCCTTCCAGCCGTGAGATGATGACGAATAGCCTTCCTCTTCTTGGCTTTATTTTTGTAATATTTAAAAGTATGTTGGCACAAATGATGACATCATCCATGTTGCACCATGGGATGTTGTTATCCACCAAGTTGCCCAAAGTCAACAGTTGACTTTTAGATATTTTGTAAATATTTTGTAATTAGTTGTTGGTTTATTTTTGCCTTCTTTCTCCTTCTCCTTCTATATATAATTGAATACTTGTTGTATTCAGGGGGTGGACACTTTTTAGATGAAAAATAGAAGTGAGAAGAAAAGGCTTTGTACTTCTTGTAACAGAAGAAAATACTAATACAAATATTGAGACTTTGTGCTAAATACATGTGTTATGCATCAGACCTTTCTTATGTTAGATCTGTATGTTTATTCTATTAGATCTATCTCTACTTTTTTGTCATTTGCTCATTAGTATTGCTTTGTTCATTTATGCAAGTAGGTTTTCCTCTGTTTACTACCAGCCCAAAACATAAACCCTCTAACCTTTCTGCTTTGGAATTCATTTCTTTTCTCCCTTCAGATCTATCCTATCTCCTCTCCCTGCTTCATTCCCTTCTTTTCACAGTCAGAAATACCCCAACTGGGACGAGATCCCAAACCCCTGAAGGTGGAATACTATAGGACTTGCGCAGATTCCTACTGGTAGAATAGAAACAAACTAGTTTTGCTTTGCTGTCTCAAAGAGGGGCTATGCCCTACACACTATTGGCTCGTCTATCCATAGATCTGTCCACCTGACAGATTTTCGGACCAACAATTTTTGGCCACTCTACTGGGGAATCGAACCAGATCTATGGTTGTGGTTTGATTAGAAAATCAATAAAACCGTAGAAACCACTCCCTGTTTGCAAATTTTAACTTTTTGCTTAAAATCTAATTTTTTTGCAAAAGTGCTCCAAAATGAAAATTTTCTTTAGAGATCCATAGATCTGGACTAGTTAGATATCTTTAGTTCGTTGAGTTTTTACAAAACCCCTGTATTTTTCCGTAGATCTGAGATTCTGACAGTTCACAAAAAATTTCAAACCCTTGTAAAAGTCAACTCTAAGATCCGAAAATCAGCTTGCTAATGTTAAGCATCATTTTATCCTCGTTGATATTTGTCATTAAACCGTAATCGGTTTTCAAAAGGGGATAAAATTAAATATTTAGAAAAGTACATGCTGCTAATTTTTGTTAGAAAAATCAGAAAATCAGCAAGTACAACAAAAAAGAGTTTTTAGATCTACTCCAAAAATATTGCAGATCTGAAAGATACACTGGCGGGTGAACCGTTTACTCGTAACAGGAGAGCTCGTGGAGAAGTTGATCCTACTTTTGATCTACTTCAAAGTCACAACTTCAGTATTACACCAGCACATTTCTCGTCGCTAAGTTCAGCTGATCGGTCAGCAAGAAGCGTTTTGCCCCCACGAAGGAGCCATTTTTCACAAGGAACATCCACCTCCCTTTGCAGTGCTTTGTTGCTCACTGGAACCACACTTCTAGCTCGCATCCTTTTTCAAGCTTTTCAAATGATAGTACCATGGGGAAACACTATGGGTCCTCTTTCTTTGGCACATCTTGTTCACGCGCTCCCTCATGGAAACCAAAAGAATTTCGTAAAATTTGATAGAAGCAGAAATCAAAGCATGGAATCACATATATCCACATTCATCATGTCATGCAACATCCTAGATGTGACCCACGAAGATGTGTTAGTTTTCCTCTTTCTAGAGACCTTGCAAGGACCCGCGACAGAGTGGTTCCAACATTTTCTGGTTGGATCTATCACCAGTTGGGCCACATTATGAACTGCATTTGAAGAAAGGTATAATCCTTCAAAGGACGCACTCATGCATTACTGTCAAATATCACTCACCTAAAGAATGAAGTCAATGAAACTATGCATGATTTCATCACCCATTTCAATTCACTAATCAACCGTGTGCCACCTGTCATGTTGCCAACACCAGAAAAATCAGAAGTGTTTCTTTCATGAATGCCATGAGCTCGAAAGTAAGTTTCTTACTCTTACAAGAACAAGTCACTACTCTGGTTCTTGCTCAAGCTATTGCCATTTGAATAGAAGATAACTTGCTCATATTTGGTGAATTAAAATGAGATCCATCCAAGCCAAAAGCTTCAACTCCTTCTTAATCCACTTCATCAGATCCGGCATTTTAGAAGATGGCAAATGAATTGCTTGCATGTTAAAGAAGTAGTTAGCTCAAGCTTCTCCTAGCACTTCATACTAGGATATCCCACGGAGAAATTTCACTTCCAACAATGCCCCCCAAAGGCCGCGTTTACCCAGCAACTTCTCCACATTTGGCACTCAAGGCTCCTCTGGTCAATGCCCTAGTTGAGATTGAAGAAAAGGAATGAAATTATGAAGAACCTTCACCCCAAGATGAAGATGATCAAGATGTTGGTGAACCGGATGTCGACTCTACTGATCGGGTATATGTAATTTGACGAGGAGGATTCTAATGAAGAAGAGGGTACCTAAGGATATGCAAGTGGGCAGTCATATGTTGTTTTCACCCGCTCTCAAGGAAAAGAAGTAGAAGTTGCTGCCAGGATACAAAAAGAGAAGGCTGTGTCAAACACGCCTCAAACCATTGTAGAAAGAGGTAATCCTCTTCCTACTCAACCTCTTATTAAGTCTTTTACAAAGAAATCTATTTCCCCTATCTCCCCTTTGAATCAGCCTTCTTCTATTCCCATAAAGACTGGTAATCCTACCCTACCATCATGAAATGAGGGACTCATTCCTTCATCAATGCAACCCTTGGCCGCATTCGACATAATCGATCATGTTAAAAAGACCAAGATTCAAATGTCTGAAGTCGAGTATCTTCAGTCAAATCCTGAACAGCTTGTAAGATTGACTGAATATATTCAAAATTAAGCTGTTGTAACTTCTCAGGTATCCCTAAAAGGAATCCTTTCCACTCCTCATGCATCTCACATAAATGTTGCCTCGACTTCCGTGTCAGGTAAAATTGAACCTTTTTATCTCTCCCTCCTAATCAACGGTCACAAGCTAAGTAATTGCATAATTGATTCTGGGGCTTCCAATAATGTCATGCCTCAAAATTCACCCATGCTTTGGGCCTCACTCTTACCAAGCCTTTTGGCAGATGTTACTCCTTGGAAACCAAATAGGTTCCATTGATCGGTCAGATCAAATACGCACAGTTTGCCTTTGCGGTATTCCCAGAGAAAAGAGTAAAGATGACCATCCTCGTTGCCAATATCCCTACAGCATATGGAATTCTACTAGGAAAGAGATTTTGCAAAGAGGTTGGTGGAGAGATTTATATGGACTGGTCCAAAGCCAGAATCCCCGTCAAAGGCATAATGTAGACATTGGAGCCTGAATCGTAAAAGAAGTACTTGGTCACCAATTCTGATTACCCCCAAGTCCAAATTCTCTTCGAATCATCAGGGATGGGGAATTAATTCTTATCTACTGAGTCTGACAAAATGGATACCCTCATCCAGGAAGAAGACCTTAACAAGGTTTGGACATTGTAGTTTAATGGCAGTTATGTAACTAGTGGATGCGGTGCTGAAGCCGTGCTATTATCTCATGAGGAAGAGATTTTTCCTCTCTTTCAAGTTGTAGTTTTTCAACACGAATAATACTACTGAATACAAATCTTTGCTACTTGACATGCAAGCCACAAACGAGAGGGGAATCAAGAACCTAAAAGTGTAAGGCAATGCCGAGCTGGTCGTGAATCAAGTAAAAAGGATATATCAAGTGAAGAACGAAAGACTTAGGCATTACCGCAATGCGGTATGGGACAAAATTGAGGAGTTTGATGCTTTTTCAATTAAAGCCGTTCCGAGAGTTTAGAACGATATGGCCAATTCATTGGCAGTCTCAGCGTCCCTCATGCTCCCTCACCCAGGATTGAAGACAGACACATATACCATTGAGGTAGTTTTCCACCCAAGCATTCCAGACAATTCTCAGCACTGGTAGGTATTCAATGATGACAATCAACTTATTACCTTTTTAGAGAAGGCAGAAAATTTTAGTGAGCTTCATTTTGAAGGATCTACTTCTGCATGCCGTGAATCTATCACTGGTCAAGCAAATGAATCAAAAGGAGCTGACGACATATGCCACCTCAAAGGAAATAAAATCCCAAAAGGTTTTGTTTCTTTGGAATGGTTATTTGATAGACATGACCATTTTGTCAGGAAGAAGCAGCAAGATAATCCTAACTCCTCTCCAGAAACCAAGCTGGTCAATCTAGGTACTATGGAGCATCCTCAGTTTGTAAACATCAGGAAGTGTTGCACACCCAAAGAAATGTGGAAGTTTGTCAAATTTCTGAAGAAATATATGGATGTATTGGCATGGTCTTATGCTGATCTAAAGTCTTTCAAGTCGAAGGATGTCCAGCATGACATCCCGTTGAAAGAATATTTCAAATCCCTTTTGCCAGAAACAAAGGCACTATAATCCCAAGACCTCAGGTACCATCCAGGCTGAAATACAGAAGATGCTGGATGCAAGGATCATTTTTCATATCCATCACAGTACCTGGGTCACAAACATTATGCCAGTATGCAAGAAAAATGGTGAGATACGCATATGCGTAGATTTTCACAACCTGAACCAGGCATCCTTGAAGGATAATTTCCCATTTCCCATAATGGACCAGGTTCTGCAGGTAGTAAATGGTTCATAAATGTTGTCCATGCTTGACGGTTTTTCAGGCTACAATCAGATTGAAGTCTCACCTGAAGATCGATTCAAAACAACATTCACTACTCCCTGGGGCACGTTCGCCTATACTAGGATGCCTTTTGGTTTGACCAACGCTGGTGCCACCTTTCAGCGAGCAATGGACTCCACATTCAAAGGTATGATGGGAAAGGTTATCATAGTTTATTTAGATAACTTGACTGTGTTCTCTAAATAGCAAAGTGATCATTGTGATCATTTGGAGCAAGTATTGAATAGATACCGAGAACACGAGATTTCCCTAAATCCAAAAAAGTCTATTTTTGGGGTCACCGAAGGAAAGTTACTAGGACACGTTGTCAGCAAGGAAGGGACAAAGATAGATGCTGAAAGGGTTAGGGCTATTCAGAGCCTTACTTTACCCACAAGCAAGACCGGCGTTCACTCCTTCGGAAAAGTGAATTTTCTCAGGCGCTTTATTCCTGACTTTGTTAAAAAGACTCACCACATCAAATATGATGAAAGGGTCGAAAAATTTCTGATGGAACGAAGAAGGAAAGAAGTCATTTGAGGATATAAAAGCCTCCGTGGCCCATGCACCAGTTCTGGTATGTCCCGATTTCTCCAAGGATTTTATCATGTATAGCTATGCATCTGAGCATACTATATCAGCCATCCTAATGCAAAAGAATTCTGAGGATGTCAAATCTCCGATCGCGTTCATGAGCTCTCCCCTCAAGCCTTATGAATTGAAGATGTCTCAGTTAGAAAAGCATGCCTTCGCCATTGTCAAAGCAGTTAAGAACTTCCGGTATTACATCCTAAACTCACATACAGTAGTGCTGGTTCCTGACACAGCAGTCAAGTCAATCTTAACTCAACAGGAGTTAGGAAGCTTGCGAGGGAATTGGATCGCAAAGGTCCAAGACTATGATCTAGATATAAAGCCAACCAAGCTGGTAAGAGGCAAAGGGCCTATGTCAGCTTATGGCTAAAAACAAAGATTTAGAGGTTCCTGAAGAAAAGGATGAATGAATCGATGGAATGCAGGATCAACCGAAGAAAGCTGATTCTTTGCCTATGGTTCTATTTGTTGTAACTAGCAATGAGTGGTATTCCGATATCACTTTCTTTCTCACTTATGGTGAGTGCCCAGCTCATCTAACTTCAAAAGAGAAGCGTACTGTAAAACTCAGAGAAACCAGGTATGCCATCTGGGATGACGGTTTATACAAGCGTGGGATTGATGGTGTCTTCTTGCGATGCGTTGACAAACCACAGTAGGTAAAATTGTTGGAGAATTTTCATGACTCAGCCTGTGGTGGTTATTTTTCCTCTTCCGTGACAGCACACAAGATCATCTAGGCCAGGTACTATTGGCCAATGCTATTTCGGGATACAACCACTTAGGTAGCAAAATGTGAGCTCTGCCAACAATTTGTTGGCAAACCAAAATTAGCTACTTTTCCCCTAAGGCCGGTCGTTATTGATGAGCCCTTCAAGTAATGGGGAATTGACTTTATCGAAGCAATACATCCACAATCAAGTGCTGGACATAGTTATGTCCTAACAGTAACATATTACTTCACCAAATGGGTGGAGGCCATACCTGTTAAGAATGCCACCTTTGAAGTTGTTTGCAATTTCATCAAAGAAAATATCATTGTAAGGTTTGACATTCCAAACAAGATCGTTGCTGATAATGCTTCCAACTTATCCTCATGGGAAGTTATCAGTTTTTGCTATGAATATGGGATAACCTTGGCCCATGCCTCGGATTATTACCCCCAAGGAAATGGTCATGGTAAATCTAATAATAAAAACTTAGTGACCATCATATGGAAGCTAGTTGATGAGAATCAATGGTCATGGCACAAGTCATTGTATGACACTTTGTGGGCAGACCACATTACTCCAAAGAGGTCTCTCAGTATGTCACCTTTTCAAGTATTATATGGAATCGATGCTGAGCTCCCCATCTTTGCGGAACTTCCCGCCCTGCACTTGTCATGAGCGATTGAAGATGAAACTTTCTAAAATTCTCTTGAAAAGAGGATCATGTATCTAATAGAGCTTGAAGAAAAAAGGGTAAGAGTGGTTGATAGGATCACTGGACATCAGAATCAAGTCAAGAGGTTGTTCGATAAAAAGGCCAAGTAGAGAGATTTCCAGGTAGGAGATCTCGTCCTTTTGTCGGATAAGCAAAGAGATCCAAAGGGCATTCACGGGAAATTTGATTCTTTATGGAGAGGAACTTACAAGATCAAGCAACTCAATGGAGAGAATAGATTCTATCTCTTGTATCTAGACGGAACTGATCTTCTACTTCCCTATAGCGAGCAGCATCTCAAAATATTCAGGAAGTAGAGCTTGCTCTCTTCTTTGTACAATTTGCTTTAAGTCGTGTGTTTGTTTTTGTCATGTGTTTTCTTTTGTTGGTTGTGTGTTTTCCTTTTTATCACCCTTGTTTTTGACTCTGTAACCCAATGGATAGGCACATGTTGATCTGGGGTTCTCTACCCTTAAACTTCGCTCAAAAATAGTCCCCAGAAAGAGCCAGCTGTTATCCTGTAAGATTGACAAGGGCAATTTTGTAGGTAACCATACCTGAATTTTGTTTTGATTCTATACCAAGGTCCCTCAGCGTTCGGAATGGCATAAAATCCCTTTTCGAAGAATCTGGTTTTTTGAACTTAGTTATTTTGGTCCTTTCTTGGCCGGGCATAGATTTTATTCATGCAACATTGAATGAATTTGTGCCCCCTTCTATTCCTTTGGCGCACCCTTTGGAGTGTTAACACTAAAATTGTTGCGCCCAGTTTAAACCCTACACAACAGCGCAGATGCAAATCCTTCTACATCAACACTGAATGTTGTGTGTAGTATTCCTGTGCCCTGTGCCCAGAAGCTTTTAAATTGATAACTCCTCATCCTGTAAAGCTTTGATGGATGATCTAATAGCTGACATGGCTCTTCTACATTGGACTTCACTCATTCTTCTTGTAGATCAGCAGCTGAGCTCGGAATTGCATATGTCTACATCAAGTAAGAGACCAACCAAGTCAAATGGTAATGCCAAACTCACAAAGGAAGAAATGAAATATAAGTATCAGAGGGTCAGGATGCCTGAGTCCCATGCAGAATGTGACTTAGACATCAGAGATGCTGAACTTGGCCATATAGACATGGAGGATTTTTGGGCCAGAACCAAAAGGGTCGCAGGCAGTCCATGGATGGATAAACTAGTGGGTAGTTGTCTACACTTCGTTGGGGGAATCCCCGTTAGTGCGGTGAATAATGAGTTCATGATGGTGGTGGCCCACTACTATAACAAAGACACAAGGTGTGTCAAGAATGAAAAGGGTGAGGTAATAATCAACCTCACTACCTGGCACTTCGAAATCATGCTGGGTATCCCCCACCACCGGCATTTTGTGGCCGTGAGTCAGGAAGAATGCATTAAAGTATGGGATAAAAATGAGGACAAATGTATGCAGCTCATGAATCAGGTTTATCTAAAGAATAAGAAGGTAATAACTAGGTGGCCCCAGGTTATTTATTGCAACGAATTTTCGGAGGAGCTGAGCGACACCATTACCTTCCTGAGTAGGGTTTTCAGGATTCCCGATGCCCATTACTTCCACAAGTGGATGCTTAGGTATTTGGAGACCATGAATAAAAACATTCCTGATCAACGTTTTGGGTGGGCAGAAATCATCAGCATCACCATCTTTGAGCAGCTCCAATAACTCACAACAACAGGGAGGTTCTACATGAACTCCTACATTGTCTACGCTGCTGCCTTTGAGAGAGATTATACGGCACTGAGCCGATGTGGGGTATGGCCCCAGGTGAAAATATATGAGTATTATCCAGAATTGAGACTGGAAAATAGCATTCCACAGTTCACCAAGATCAATGATGCCTTCTTCTACGGCATCATTTACCTTTTGAGGCCCAATATGACTCATGGTCGGATGACCAAGAGCATTGTGACCGCAACAGAGAAGTGGGGGCATTATTTATGTAATTCCCCACCTTTACTTATCTCAGAGCAGCCAACTTCTGGGGGGAGCCCACCAAGTTGCCAAGATATGCAGGGCCGAAGTTGATCCTGTTGGAGCTATCCGGACAGCTCATAACATATTACGAGAAGCGCCTTAAGAGAAAGAAGGGTGGAACTCCATTCCCCCTCATAGTGGGCAGGTACACATGCACTTCTCACACCAAAGCTCGGGAAATGTTTGTAGAACTGGAGCTGCTCAACCTAAAGCACAATTTCCCAGTAAGGCCGACCTTTGATCTATGAAGTTGCCTCCCAAAGGCAAAGCTCGATCCGATCTGTGTTCCGCAGATCGAAGACATCTACATCGACTTGTATCATGGGGTCAAACTTAGGAGAAAGGATCATTCCCATCTGGCCCTGGCAGAAATTATTCAATATGGCATGGCCATTATTCCGAAAGGTTTCCAAATGAATGATCAAGAAGTTGATTAGGTATCTTTAGATACGGACGGGGACAACTGGCCATTTTCTGAAATAGACAGAACAAGGGCACCTCAGGCTATTGAGGAGAGGGTAAAAGGCACCTTGCAGTGCACAAAACATTGGTGCAGATTTAATGGTCTCATTTACCTTGGGGTGGACTTCACCACATCCCCCCTAGGCAATGCACCTGCTAGGCCAAAAATTTTGCCGAAGGGAAAAGGTAAAGATAAGGAAAGAGAGTCAAGTGCCACCTAAGAGCAAGCTCCCGAGAGTCCTCCTCCCACTGCCCAGGAGTAGGTCATGTGCCCTGCCTCCCCACAAAAGGAAGCAGCATTAAGTGTTCCAACGGGCACATCCACTCAGGATGTTGCCACTGCTACAACCACCGAGGTTCCCATCATCCCTTCTCCCACTCCTCTTTCCCCTCCTCATGTCACTCAAACAACCATTCCTTTGGTTGTGTCTTCTCCCCCATCTTCTACTGTTCCCCTTTCCTCTTCTTCCTGTTTCACACGGAATGTTTCGGTTCCTGGAATAGAGTTGCTTCTATCCTTTCATTCCTTTGAGAAACAGATAAGGGTTAGGGCTAGGAGGAATACCTGTTGAATGTCGAGAGGGTGTGCCCGTACCGTAGAGAGAGATATCAGATCGACTACGAAGAACTCCTTTTTGTCTTGGAAGGACTACTGGTTATTGATGAGGATGCAGGTCCAAGGACTGTGATGATAAAGGCAGAACTCAGGTAGGATGACCTAACAATCAGAAGATGAGATATCTTCCCTCCCAATGTTCAGATGAGTGTCACAGGGCTCTGGTTACTCTGTTGCAGTCTTGGACTTGATGTCCTCCTCTGCTAACTCTTCTTGTTTCTTCACTTGTCTTTGCTCGTCCAAATGAATTCTGGATTTCTCCAATGACTCCTCGTTCAGATCAATCCAAAAACCCCCCGACCCTTGTTTTTGGTTGGGGGAGGTCATTTACAGGGAACCGATGGTGGTTACATAACCGACGACGGTCGAGTAGGAACCGGTATTGGTCAGGTCAAAGTGGGCTATTTTTAGTAAAATAGCCAAATTTCCCTCCTTTTCTCCCGAGGGATTAGTTGTGGGCTTGGTCAAGTCATTATGAGGTCGGTTTTGGGTGCAAGTAAGGAGTCATTAGTCATGGGTGTGGATGTAGACCAAGTTATAGGTCTTAATTAGGTTAGTTTAGGGTTAGAACTAGGTCATGATGAGGTGGCAAAATGAGGTGGCAGGTATGGCGATGTGGATTTATTAATTATAAGGTAATTAATAAATAATTGTGTAAGGTTTAGGTGATGAGGTTAGGTTGTGAAATCAGATGCGGGGCACAGGGGGGGTCATAAGACACAAATTTGGTGTCTACATTAGCCCCTTATTGTCATGTAGCTTGTCTTGTAGAGCTGCACGGACAATAATAAGAAGTGGTTACCCCTGTTAAGGGTATAGGAAATCCCCCTCAAATCTATCACAGATTGAGGTAGCGTGAAATCAGGGATAGGGTTAATAAAGGGTAAATGGTGTTGAGATGATGGTGAGATGGTGGGGTAGGTCCAAAGAAGCAGACACACGTTGAAAGGCAGTAGTGCGACCAGGGTACATGATTTGAAGAGCAAACAAGCAATTCATAGGCAAAGGTCAATAGTTTATCCAAACAAGGGTGATATAATCCTAGTATCCAAGGCATAGGAAGTAGCTCCAGGGGATATAACGGGTAAGGTACAGGAACGTTTAGGCATGTTCGGCAGTACCAAATGGTTGGTTTGGTTGAGATAAACGTCACAGTCTAGGTCTAGGCAAAGTTGGTCGACTGATCAAGTCAAGTACCCTAATCATGCTAAAACATGAACAAGTGAGCTCGATTGAACAAAAAGCTACAGGATGGGTGGGTAAAATTGTAATTTGTTGGTTTTGGGCGAGGTATTTGAGTGGTGCGGCCTTGGGTCGGGCCAAATGGTTGGTTGCGGCCTTGGGTTGGGCCAATTGGTTGGGTGCGGCCTTGGGGCGGGCCTGATTTGTTGGTTTGGGCCTTGGGTCGGGCCAAGTGGTTGGGTGCGGCCTTGGGGCAGGCCTGATTTGTTGGTTGGGGCCTTGGGTCGGGCCAAGTAGTTGGGTTACGGCCTTGGGTTGGGCCAAGTGGTTGGGTTGCGGCCTTGGGTTGGGCCGGATTAGTTAATTGTGGCCTTGGGTCGGGCCAAATGGTTGGTTGCGGCCTTGGGTCGGGCCGGATTAGTTGGTTGCGGCCTTGGGTCGGGCCAATGAAGTCAAAAAAGGCTAAGCAGCAATGGCGGGTGTAGGTGATGTGGTGAATAGGAAATGTGGTGAGAAAGGGAGATTGGTGAATAAGGGCAGAAGTTGGGTGAAGGTAGGTATTAAACCGATATCAGCTAGATATGACCGATATCGGTTATGTGATCGATACCGGTTTCTTAGGGTAGAATATAACCGATATCGGTTATAGGTCAAAAACCTATAAAAAGAAAAATACGGCCTGTCATTGTCACATTGTCAATTTGAAAACCAATTTGAGGTGTCTGAGGTATTTTAGTGAGATTGTTGAATTTGTCGGCTGAGGTGGCACTTTTTGAGTGGAGAAGTGAGTGGTTGGTAGGCCCTAGCGAGTAGAAGGCAACATTTGATTGGTGGAGGACCCAACAGAGGAGATTTAGAGCCATGGCACAGCCAGGAGGAGCACGAGGTGCTGGACCACCGCCACGTATCCCACCACGATGACGTGTCATCGTACCGGTAGGTTCGAAAACTCTCATTGTGTGAATTTAATGTTTTGAAGCTAGATTTGGGTTTTGGGTAGGAATCCAATGTTTTGATAAAATAATGAATAAATTGAAGTTATTTGAAAAATGGAGAGGATAGATGGGTTAAATAGGCCAAGGCGGCAGGGTGGGTAGGTTTTAAGGTTTTTTCATTGGGTAAAAAGTGAGTAATAGGCAAAAAATGAGGTTGGGGGGGCCGCGTTGGGTTCGGCTCCATGATTTTACAGTGACCAATGTCAGTCGCTAATCGACCGGCATCGGTCACGAATTCTTCAGGTAAGGTGGTTTTTTGGTTGACCGGTGTCGGTCGGATGTCGACCGGCGGTGGTGGAGAGATGCTGGGAGGGGACCGGTGGTGGTCATGGGTGACTGGTACCAGTCCTTAGTTAGGATTAGTTATTGGGTTGGGTTGGTTTTGTTGTGGGTTTGGGTGTTAGGTTGTTGTTGGGGTTGTTGTTTGGGTGTTGTGTTTATTGTTGTGGGTTGTTGTGTGGGTGTTGTGTGTATTGTTGGGTTTTGTGTTTTGGGGGTGAAGAGAGAAGGGGTAGAGGTTGATAGGAGGGGTGATGGGTGGTGGGGGAATGGTTGGTGCGGTTAGGATAGATTAGGTGGTGGGTATGAATGGGGAGGTGTTAAATTAGTAGGGGCATAGGTAAATGGCGAGAGTAGAGCTGAGTGATTGGTAGGGGGTGAGATAAGGAAAGGGGATATCGTAAATGTTTTAGGGTAAAATAGGTGGGTGTAGGTGTGTGTTATAGAGTCGGGGTGTGGTCGGGTGGTTAAAAAGGGGGTATAGAAGATTAAAGTAGTTGTTGTTTGAAAGGGTAAGTCTAATGAAGTGGGTTATTTGTGCAGGCACGTCAGCTGTTGACTATGCAGGATAGGATGCCCCCACTGTTGAGACGGATGCGGCCACACGTGTCCGCAGTGCAGTGGGCCATTATGCGCGAGGTGGGACTCGGTGGAGTCCAGCGATATAGGGCTATAGATAGGGATCACAGTATTATGGTTGCCCTCATTGAGAGATGGGATCCGGTGACTAATGTTTTCCATCTCCCGAATGGAGAGATGACTGTTACCCTGGAGGATGTGTATCGCATCCTTAGACTACCGATCGTTGGAGAGGCAGTATTCCAGGTAGACACAGAGACAGCTATGGACAACATTCTACAGGTATTTGGGGATGCAGCCGCATTATTGAATTACCACAGCGTGAGCATTTCCTATGGGGACATGTATCGCGCCCATAGAAATGAGACGCGGCTGGCCGTATTGATGATGATAGGAATCACATGCTTCGCCCTCCCGGACTCAGAGGGAGGACGCTTTCCACGGGCGTGATGGGGGTGCTGCACGAGATGGTGGAGGAGCATACGTGCTATGCTTGGGCACCAGTATACCTGGTGCAGCTATACAGAGAGTTGTGGGGTTATCGCCGGATGAGGCGATTCGGGATTTGTTCCACATTTTTATTACACTGCTGGGCATATGAGCATATCATATGTATTCGACCAGTAGGGCTGCCCTAGCAGCCAGGGCCATAGGTGATATACAGGTATGGCTTTCAGAGGTGGTTGGGGGTCGTGGGCTAGCCACGAGCGGTGCTGGCACGACGGAATGTAGTTTACTACCATCATATGCTAGAGGGCTTGACCGCATTGGATATTATATGGAGGCCTTACAGAGGTCATCAACCCCGAGGAGGAGCCCGAACACAGATGCGCTGGATCCAGTATACTTTTTGGATAGCAGGACGGAGGCCGGGAGAGTATGAGCGGATACCCTTAGAGAGGGTACGATGGTAGTTGGGGCTACGACAGGATGATCCACCTCCCTTCCCTCAGTACCGGAGGGATGATGTAGAGGCCCCACTACCTACACCACATCCCGTGGACCCAGATTGGGTAGCAGAGAGGGTGGCGGATGATACTGTGGACGACACCGACTACACAGGGTCATTTGTGGTTTGGTGGGTTGGTTAGAGAGCAACGAGGATAGCACAGCCCACACAACCAGACTTAGCGGCTGTTATAGCAGAGAGGGACCAGCTCAGGGGACAGGTGCAGTTGTTACAGGGGCAGCTTGCTGTTGCACAGGCACAGATAGGTGTCCTACAGGGGCAGCTAGCCTAGGCACAGGTACAGACATAGCCACAGGTACAGCCACATGTACCACCACCGGCAGCGGCACAACCACAGGTACCACCACAAGCACCAGCACAGCCACAGGTGCCGCCACAGGCACAGGTACATACGCCGGTGCCACCACAGGCATAGGGTGTACCAGCAGGGTATGGGCCATTGCTTTTAGGAGTCGGGGGACCAGCCCCAGCAGCCATGGTAGCACAGGCCCACTATATGGAGACGAGAGCGGAGGCCCGGTATTATCAGGATGTCCTTGATGGTACCGGGGCTGATTATCAGCCATATGCGGCATACAGGGCTGAGACCTCATGGAGCCAGAGATCCCAGGGGGGTGCAGCCACAGCCGGTGGGTCCGTTACAGGGCGGAGGCGAGAGGCAGCATAGGGACCAGCAGGGAGAGGAGCTGAGGGTGGTGGGGAGAGCTGAGACATCCCTGGAGCGGAGATAGGTGTTTTGCTTGTACATTGGATATAGGCACCGGTCTGCGAACCGGTTATTTATATAGAGGCCTGCGTGCCAACATATGATTCATTCATTTATTCATCTTGTTGTATATACTGGCCTGCGAGCCGAGTACGGGTTGTATAGTTGATACTGGCTTGCGAGCCGAGTATATTTTTGATATGAGAGACCGGTCTGCGAGCCGAGTCGAGATTTTGATAGTTATTGCGGCCTGCGTGCCAGCTTTGTATTATTTTTGTGATCACAGAGGCCCCTATGTAGGGCAAGCTGTATATTTGAAACATTGATATATATATATATAGATGATGATTTTGGTCCATATGCTGTGTTTAAACTGTTTTATGTGTTTTGTCGATGGTTTTGGAAATGGAATATATGTAGATGATGAGTTTGGTCCAAATGGTGTATATATTGATGGTTTTGATGTATGTTGGTGATGGTTTTTGAAATGGAATATATGTAGATGATGAGTTTGATCCAAATGGTGTATATATTGATGTTTTTGATGTATTTATTAAAATGTCGCATGTATTTTGTCAATGGTTGTTATAATGTAGATAGGTGATGTTAATGAAATTGTGATGATATATATATGTGATTTGGATGAAAAATATTGATAATGGTGTTGTTATGCAGGAAAAAGAGGCGGGCGCCACAAAAATTTGTAAAAAAAATAAAATAAGAAAAGGCCTAGGTTTAAGAAAAAGAAGGCTAGTGACCGATATCGGTTAGCTAACCGACGTCGGTAGATTTTGGACCGATATCGGTTAGATAACTGATACCGGTTATGCCAAATTTTTTTTTCTAAAAATAAAAAAGCTTGGGTGGCAACTGAAGTTCTTATTTTGAGAGCCATGCAAGAAGTTAAATACACAAATGCGACGCTATCTGCCGACTGATACAGGTAATGGCATGAGAGATATTTGAGTGAGAAGGAGGAAAGAGGACAGGTGAAAGTGAATGTGGGCTGAGATTCAGAAGGCAGAAACGGAAAGTTATATTGGAAGAGGGTGGTGAACATGGCTGAACGAGGAGAAGCATCCAGCAGGCAGGGATGAGAGGGAAGACAAGTTCCATCCCAAGTTGCTGCATCCTGAGAGGTAAACTGTTTGGTTGTATTTTAATTCTTGCATGCTTTATGAATGGGATGAGAGAGAGTAAGTGGATAAAGATGAGAAAGAAAAAGGTGATAGGAAAGGGTTTGGGATGGGGTGAGTGTTATGGGGTAGGTAAGCAGGGTGTTTGGGCATTGATAAACCGTGTGGGGCTAAGTGGGATCCGCTATTATTCACGAATCACACGCAATCATGCTATGTTGCAGGCGTTGATTAAGAGATGGAACCCAGAAAAGAATACCTTCTACCTACCAATAGGGGAGATGACAGTGATATTGAAAGACGTGTTTAAAATTTTGAGGCTCCCAATTACAGGAAGACCAGTGTATCAGGCGTTGCCTAGCGCGGGGCGGGCAGTGATAACAACAGTATTTGGTTCTGCTGCAGGAGATTTAACACAACGAGGTTTGACATTCACTTATGGTATAATGTATGCAGCACACCCTGAGGCAACAAGGTTGGCAGTAGTATTAATGATAGCAGTGGGGTATTATGCATTATCGAGGGCGGATGGCAAAAGATTTCCAAAAGCATTGATGTGTATTATTTGGGAAATGATAGAAAGGAGTGTGACTTTCGTATGGGCACCCGCATATTTGGCGGAACTATACAAGGGTTTATGGGCTTGCAGGTGAAGTCACAGGACGACACTAGATTGTTCATACTTATTACATATTTAGGCCTATGAGCACATTGTTTGCGTACAACCAATAGGCCGACCCATCCAGTCGGGGGAGACAGGAGTGCAGAGGTTGGGATTCAGACGATGGGTCCAGACAGAACAAGAGGCAAGATCCCAGGCCAGGACATGTGACATCGAGTATTATAGGCAGGTGTGGGAGATTGTGACAATTACGGATATCTGTTGGAGGCCTTACGGGAACTATATGGTAACAGAGAACATAGCTGAGGAGTTGAGGGGTGTAGAGCGATTGAGGTGGATCGCGGGACATAGGCCAGGTGAGTATGAGAGGATTCCTCTAGATCGCGTGCGGTGACAATTTGGATTTGTGCAGGATATACCTATGGCTTATAGACCATACATGAGGATCGATGACGAGGCAACATTCTCACCTCCCCATCTGACACCTCCAGAAGGACCAGAAGAGATAGCAGCCGATCGCAAGGTAATGGACACAGGAGTGAAAAAGGCGTATAGATTATGGTGGGTAGCAGAGCTGCAAGGTTCACGTGAGAGGGCCGATCATCCTGACATAGCTGTGATTATAGCGGAGAGAGATCATCTGTAGGGTTTAGTTCATTAGCTCCAAACATGGGTGAATGAGACAACAGGATTATTAGTGGTTGCGGAGTCACGAGCGGAGAGACTAGAGGTGAGATTCCTCCATGCGAGAGGGCGTATTCATATGTTACAGGAGAGATTGGCAGATCAGTGGGCGGTACCAATAGCCATGGTGCCTTTGAGGATGGAGAGGCCCGGCGAGAGGCATCGACGATCACAATCATCACCTAGTTCGGGATGAGGCGCAAGGGTCTAAGTGAGTTTTATAGAGGTATAAGAATAAATAAGGATGCCAACCTGCACGTCGATGATAGAGAAGATGTATTTGTTGAACATCTAAATAAAACTGAATATGTATGTTGATTTGAATTATAATAATAAGAATGAGTGTGTTTTGAATGTTTGTTTTGAAAAATGATAAAGATGAATGTTGGCAAAAAAGAAATACATAAAAATATGTATATTTACAACACATGATAGGTTATGGTAGGGGATGGTCGAGCTAACCTTGGGAGACCCCATGTCTCCTAAGTGCTGCCTACATAGCCCATTGCACAAAGCAAGGAGGGACCTCAGACCGATGTAGTTCTCCCTTAGGACCAGGGAGAGGTGAATTCAGGCAATTTGGTTGTGGTTAGGAAATTTGTTGGTTGGTAAAAATGTTGATATTTGGTAGGGTAATGTTGTTGGTGTTGGTAAGGTATTGGCGATGTTGGTATAGGTACAGGTGAAGCAAATGTGAGCTGACCCAAGTAGTAGGGAACCGTGTCCTGATGAAGGTCAACACATAATCCTAGATTCGAGTCAAAGAGGGAAAAGTGTTCCGTAGTTGAAAAGAGCTAAACAAACCACATAATAACATAGAATGAGCTTGAACCCCTAGGTACCTTGCATAGATGAGAAGTCGATAGGTGAAAAGAGTTGTATAATCACAATAGATCGGGTATACGTCACGTCCCTTGAGTTTTTTTGTTTAAACAAATGGTGAGGTGAAGTGGATGGTGTAGCTGAGGCGCAGAGAACTTGTTATAAAGTGAGTATTCTGAAGAAAGAGAACCTAACCTAAATAGACAAGTCCATGACTCAAAAGTGCTTTTTGACTGCGGCTTTTATTTTGCTGAATATAGACTGATCGATGCGGGAAGTCTACAATGGATATGTATTTTGTTATTCTTGAGGTCTTCACGAAGCTGATCAATGCGAGAAGCTTCTGATAAAGGTTGACTGTGTATAGCTGTCCTTCAAGGGAGTAGTCTATTTATAGTAGCAGATGCGGCATTTGTGTATAGATGTCCTTCGGGGGAGCAGTATATATATAATAGCAGCAATAATTTGGCATATAGCTGTCCTTCGAGGGAGCAGTCTATGTATAATTTATAGATCTAGATGTCCGTTTGGCATAAAGCATCTAGTTTTGTAGGAAGTTTGACTCAAGAAAATCCCATAAGTGTTTAGTTAAGAATGTTTCATTTTAATACTTTGAAGTCATGGACTAGAATAAAAAGGGGAAGGCATCATAAAGGGGAGATGAGAATCAAACCATGTGAGCTTGATTTGATTTTGAGATGTAGGAAACAAAGTGTATGCGGTGGTGAATGAGCTCAAGGGACGAGCGCGAGGTAGATAAGAAGTGATATAACACTAAATTCAACAGTAGAATGGTCGAAGATGCAAGGCATTAAGGGGTTCAGGCTCAGGTTTACCATTAAGCGAAGCTAAACGATAAGTTCCTGATCCATAAGTGTGAGTGATTATGTAAGGCCCAATCCAATTGGGAGCAAATTTTCCACGTTTTCTCTTTTTTAGTTTGGTTACATGTTGATTCTCTTTGAGGACAAGATCACCAACCTTAAAGGTACACTCATGAAGTCGCTTATCATAAGCACGCTTGATGTGCTTTTGATAGATTTGAAGGTGGTCAAGAGCTGTAAGACGACGCTCGTCAAGAAGCTCTAATTGGGCTAACCGCTCTTGGCAGAAATCATCATTGGTGAGAATATCCTGGAGATATATTCTTAGGGAGGGTATTTGTATGTCGAGAGGCAAGACAGCCTCGGTACCATAAACTAAAGAAAAAGGGGTGGCATTAGTGGAGGTACGAATGCTAGTCCGATAAGCCCAAAGGGCAAAGGGGATGTGATCAGGCCAATTGCTTCCAGAATCATTAACAACTTTCATGAGGATTTTGGTTAGGGTTTTATTAGAAGATTTGGATTGACCATTTGCTTGTGGATAGTAAGGTGATGAGAAGATAAGTTTGATACCAAAGTTGTTATAAAGGTCTTGTAACAACTTATTTTTGAAAGATTTGCCATTATCTGTTATCAGGTGATGAGGAACGCCAAAATGACAGATAATGTGATGGTTAATGAATTCGACGATTTTTTCTTTTTTGGTTGAAATGAGTGGAATGGCCTCCACCCATTTTGTGTAATATTCGGCTTGCTGTGATTATCCATCGGTGACGTTGTGAAGAGGGCGGATGAATCTCACCAATAAGGTCTAAACCCCATTGTGAGAAAGGCCAAAGATCTCGTGCGACCTGTAGCGGATGGCTAGGAGTATGTTGAAGGTTGGCATGTTGTTGACACATAACACAATGCTTAACATATTCGTAGCAGTCGTTATTAAGAGTAGGCCAATAATAACCTAGGCAAAGGATTCGTTTGGCCACGGCAAGGCCACTAAAATGTCCACCACAAATACCGTCATGGACTTGTTGGATGGTATAGGTGACCTCCGTGCCAGTTAGACATCGAAGGAGGATGCCATCAAAGCCATGTTTATAAAGGAGCCCCCCCCATGATGACATAACGAGAAACACTTTTAAGAAAAGCACGTTTTCCAGTACTTGTTAGGTCAGGTGGGAAAACAAAGGTTGTGAGGTAGTCGTGAAATTGGTGATACCAGGTATCCTGCGAATTAGTAGACACAGTATTTACCATACAAACATCCGATACCGAGTAAGATGGGGCAAATAATTGTTGGACCAAGACAAATATATCAGAGTCAGTGGGTGAGGCGGGAATTTGTGAGGCCAAGCAAGCCATAGTATCCGCAAATTTTTTATTGGAGCGAGGAATGGTTTGGATAGAATAATGAGTAAATAAGGTCAAAAGTGAATCCACGTAATGTTTGTACTTTTGAAGTTCCTCATTTTTACATTGGTAGATGCCCATAACTTGATTGAATACCAATTGAGAATCACCAAAAATATTAATAGATTTGACACCTAAGTGTAACGCAACCTGGAGACCCAAAACAAGGGCCTTGTATTCTGCTGTATTATTAGTGCAAGGGAAATCGAGCCAGAATGAAAGAGGCATAGGCTCAGCGTCAAGAGGAATGAGAACAATGCCGGCTCCTCCACCGCGCTGGCATTTGGATCCATCGAAGAAGAGGGTCATTGGATACAACTCCTCCCTGAGTGAAAGAGTGGCGATGAGTTCGTCGGGGAAATTAAAATTGGTAAATTGTTCCCTAGGTAAAGGGGCTTCCGCGAGTTGGTCTGCGATAGTTTGTCCTTTGATTGATTTCTGGTGTACAAACTCAAGGTCGATGTCAGCGAGGAGCATAAGCCATCGGGCGATGCGTTGGTTTAGATGAGGCTTGGCATACATATAACGGATGGGGTCCGTGTTGGTGATGACGAAGGTTTTGTGATTCAGGAGGTAGTGTCGGAGTTTGGCGGCCACGAATGATAGGGCTAGGCACAAATTTTCTACATGTGTATACCTAGTCTCGTAATCCATGAGAGTATGACTTATGTAATAGACGGCTTGTTCTCGATGCTCGGATTCATGATGTGCTAGCATGGCTCCTACAACATGATCGGTGGCAGAAAGGTAAAGATAGAAAGGGCGATCGTCCTGAGGTGGGATAAGCACAGGTGGCTGCAAGAGATAGGCTTTGAGAGCCTCAAAGGCTTGGTGGCACTCTTCACTCCAGTGAAAGGCAATGTCCTTTTTAAGGAGGTGATGGAAAGGTTGACATCGATCTGAGAGTTGGGAGATGAAACGCCGGATAGATTGGAGTTTACATTGTAAACTACGCAATTGTTTGAGGGTAGTAGGTGGGGGTATTTCTAGGATAGCTTTGACTTTAGATGGATCGACCTCAATGCCATGCAAAGAGACGATAAAACCAAGAAGTTTTCCCGAAAGGACACCAAAGACACATTTCTTTGGTTGAAGACGGACAGAATATTGTAACAGGTGATCGAAAATAATGGTTAAAACAACGATATGTTCACTGCGATGTTTAGATTTGCCAAGAAGATCATCGACGTAATCCTCAAGGATAGTGTGCATAATGTCATGAAAAATGTAAGTCATAGCCCGCTGATAGGTCGCACCGGCATTCTTAAGGCCAAACGGCATGACACGATAATAGAAGGTTCCCCAAGGAGTTATGAAGGAAGTTTTATGTTGATCGGCCGGGGCTACCAAAATTTGGTTGTATCTCGAAAAGCCATCCATGAGAGAAAGCATCTCATGGCCCACAGTGAGATCAACAAGTTGATCGATAATTGGGAGGGGGAAGTCATCCTTGGGGAAAGTGAGGTTAAGGTCTCAGAAATTCATGCATATCCGAAGTCCCCCCATCGCTTTAGTGACAGGTACGATGTTAGAAATCCATTGAGGATAGTCAATAGACAGGATGAAGGAAACAGAAAGGAGTCGTTGAAGCTCTTCTTTGACCAAGAGGGCAATGCGTGGATGCATTTTTCTCAGTTTTTGTTTGACTAGTTTGGAATCGGGTTTTAGGGTAATGTTATGGAGAGCAATGCCAGGATCAATTCCAGGCATGTCGGCATAGGACCAAGCGAAAGCTTGATTGCGAGCATGGAGGAAGGTGGTGAAGGCGGCTTGTTCTGATGTGTTAAGGGATTGTCCGATATTCACAATGTGAGGATCATCCTCTGTGTGGATTTTGATTTCTATAGTCAACTCATTCAACATGGTTTGAGTGTCAGATGCTAAAGCGCGTTGAATATAAGAGTTGTCCGCACCAAGGTAAGTGAGGATGGAGTCGTCATACTGACACTCAACAACATTAATCGAAGGCGAGTCCTCTTCGATCATGTCTGGATACAGAAGGGGAAGAGAAGATGGGTCTTCATTATCACGTTGATAAGTGAGAGGACCCAGGAAGATGGCGTTTATGAAAAAAAAAGTTAGGAGGGATAGATTCAGGGTCAACTGACTCTGTGGGTGATGATGGCAAAATGGGTGATGATGATTCGGAAGGGGTGACTTCATCGTCTTCCTGGATACAACAGATATGCAGTGTCTTTGGTGTAGGTGATTCAGAGAATCCAAGACCATGATGATCTTTGTGTTTGTGTGTAGTTATAGGAATAATTGTATGTCGGCCTTGTTTATAAAGACCGAAACCGAAGCCCTTCCAATCACAACGCGTCAGGAAAGTGAGGGAAAAACGACGATTTTTCAGGTATTAAAAATCAGATTGGAAGGGAACCACACCAAGGGGAGGTTCATGGGTAATGGAGGATGCGTCGACACCCCCATACGTTACGTTGGTGCAGCAATTAGGTGGCCCGTAGGAGATTACCTCCCCCACACGACGGTCATAGGTAGGATGCGCATGTAACTGTCCGTACTCCTGCGGAGTATGGAAAGAGCTAACATTATATAGGTGATAATCCCCCAGCGTAAGGCGTTGAAAAACATCTACTTAGGGGTATGAGGTTGGGATTTTGTCTGTGGGAAAGGAAGTGGTATTTGCAACAGTGGTTTCATTGGTTGAAGGCGTAGGTGCGGTTGAGGTGGATGGTTGAGGCACGGTTGAAGTGGATGGTTGGGTTGGATGAATGGGTTCCTTAACTGGTACAAGCACATCATTAGGGTGATATAACATATTGTAGGTTTTGAAGGGGGGAGGATCAGCTTTTACGGTGTAGGACTTCCCCTCGTACTCAAATTTTATGCATCTATGTAAGGTGGAGGGAACGCATCCCATAGCCCGGATCCAAGGGCAGCCTAACAACATATTGTATTAGAATTCTCCCTCAAGGACATAGAAGAGTTCGGGTAAAGTACGTGGTCCTACACGAATGTTAAGGATCATGGTGCCTAAGGTAGAAGTAATAACATCATTGAATGACCGCAACATGATGGGGTTGGCACACATGCAGCTAGAAGGGATATTCATTTGTTGAAAGGCTTTTGAAGAGATGATGTTTAGGCTAGCACCCCCATCAATCATAACACGATGTACCTGAATGTCCCAGACATAAGCTGAGATGAACAGAGCAGGGTCAGGATCTTCTGCACCAAAGTCGACAATTTCGTCTTCGGAGAAACTGACAGCAGCGGCTTGCTGTACCGAGACAGAAGTGGCTGGGAAGATAGGTTGTTTGGTGAGTGAAGCAACGTGATTGGGTGTTAGAATGGAGGTAACATGCAAGGTTTCATTGGGTAAGACCTCTATCCCTTGAAGGATTTCAACGAGAGCTTGTCGATGAGATTCAGAAGTCTGAATGAGATCATACAGTGTCATTTTTACAGGTGATTGGTGAAGTTGTTTGATCATGGTTCGGTGGGCAACTCCATTAGAGATGGGGTAGGTAGGTCCACGAATAATCACTTTAGGTGGTGGTGCGATCGGGATGGTGGATGGAGAAAGAGAGGCCGCAGGTGTGCTTTCTTTCGCTTTGCCATTGTTTTTCTGCCCTCGAGTAGCAACACTAATCATGTTAATCTCGTGAAAACGAGAGGAGGAAGACGGTAGGGATAAGTCATGGTCTTTGAGCGGAGGGGTTGTAATAATGATAGATCTTGGTGAAGTGGGGATAGGTGGTATAGGAGAGGAGATTGAAGCTAAAGGTTTTTCCCTTCGTACGTTTTCTTTCTTAACCTTTCTATCAAAGAGAGGTGACTGGCGAAGAATAGATTTCAAAGTTTTGCATCCCTCTATATCATGTCCTGGTGTGCAGTGGTAAGCACAGATTTTGAACTCATCATAACCTATAGTCCAAGGTTTAAATGGATCATAGGGTCTAAGTGGGGGTAGGGAAATGGTCGCATTCCCTACCAACATAGCAAGGATTTTGGCGTAAGACCCTTTGAGCGGGTCAAATTCAAAGGAAGATGAGGCTATTGACTGGGTAAGTTTCAGTAATGATTGGGTATGGTTGATTTGTATGGGTGACGACCTAGCTGAGGGGTTTTGATAATTGGATTTAACTAAACGTGGCTTCTTTGACGTAGAAGTTATGTTTAACTGGTTAGATGATAAGGCCCCCGATGATGTGGTATCAGGAGACAACCATGGAGAAAGAGGAGTGACAGCAAACAAATCTTTTGATGATGGAGTTTGTTTAGGGTTGATAGGTGGACAGGATATGTGGGGTGACGGTGTTGATATACCCATGGATCTCTGTATGGGTGCAGAAAGCGTAGGTCCTTTTAGGGAAAACGCAGGAGGTATGATATATTGATGCAAGGTGGAGGGATGAGGTCCCAATATGGAAGGTAGGTGTGACGGTGGTTTTAGTTGTGATAGGGGCATAGGTTGAGGAGATTGAGTCTGTCTCCTACGTGGATGGATGGCTTTATTTTTGGATAAATCTAGCCGTTTAGGTGGGTGTGTTAGACTAGGTATTGGTAAGGTCCCAAGCATAGGGGAAGGTTTGGTTAGGTTAATAGAGGTGGATGAGGTATTTGGTAGAGATGATGGGGGTGAAGATGAGAACATAGGCATTTTGAGCTTTTGTAAACACCTTGGGTATATGGTAGAGGTGTCTGAATCGGTCATCTAAATTTGAGTAGAATATGGTGTACTCAAACGCTCCCATAGGACTCGTCTATCCTCTGAGGGATGACAATCTTCACGTGTGAATTGGAACTTTTGTATGGAAGAAAGGTGGGTTGTGATTCCAGTCCACTGTGGGTGTGATATAGGGGTTAGATGAGACACTATATCAATGGGCGTTAAGAGGTCAACCGGTCGCTGAAAAGATTTAGGTGATGAAGAACTAATAGGTAGGCAGGCATGTTTGAGAGGATCCGTCATGATTAAAGAATTTGGTGATGTCAGTGCAAGAGGTTTCTCATCTAAGGATGACAAAACGAGTGGCGAGCCCTCCTCTTGTGCAGCAAGAGTGGTAGAAGGAGACATTTGGGAAATAGATAAGTTAGATAACATCCGCTCACAGTCTTGCAAGGATGCGGTGTAAGAAGGCTTATCTGTGAGAAGAGACCTCGGGGCGGTTAATTCCTCGATGGGTAACGGAACGGAAAGGATTTCGTCTTGTCTTGATGGTGACGAAGGGGGTTCGGGTTCCTGCATTAGTGAAGAGGCTTGATTCAGAATTTTTTCGATAAAGGCTTTTGGTTGAGAGTTGAAAACTGCATGGATTTCATGAACACTCTCCTCGGCTAAGATATCTTGGTTTACATTACTGTTAGATGAGTGGTTCGGGAATGGCTTGTTGAAGATTTTCAAATTCTGGTTTGCAGGGGCATTAGGGTTATCAAGGGTTATATCCCCTACATCAACCATTTCCTGCACTATGTTTTTCAACATCTTGCAGTTTTCATGACTATGTCCCTTCACGTGGTGGAAGTTACAGAAGTCATTTTCTTTGTACCAGGAAGGTATAGCGCGAGTGGAGTCAAACTCGGAGTGAGGTTTAACAGGAGGCAAGGTGATAGCTCCTTCTTTAAGCAATTTTTCCACTATCACACCATAAGTTTCTCCCAAGGGAGTGTAATTGATGGGCTCGGCTTTATACTTATAGGTGGTTTTTGGCGGGGTATTAGATGGTGGTTGGGATTTGACAATCACCGCGTGGACAGCTCCTTTTGATTTTGAAGCAGTCGATGTATGAGGATTGGTGGTGTTAGGTTTGTTGGTGGAGTCTTGGGTTCGGAAATTGGGGTTTTTGTTGCGCAACCACAATTTCTCTTCCTCTAAGGCTCGAATCTCTAGTTTTCGAGCCATAGTAAAGGCCTCATCGAATGTGCGGAAAGTTTGAATTTGGAGGGTAGGAGAAATGTGCTTAGCGCAGGCACACATAAAGAGTTCGATGAGTTCGGCTTGAGGCAAGGCATAAGTAAGTTGGTTGATAAGGCCCCGCCATCGTCCAACGAAATCTGTGATAGATTCGTCTTCAAATTGTCGGATGGCATAGAGATCGGTGATAGATACTTTCTTGGCAATGTTAACGGAGAAATGATCCAAGAAAGATTGGGCTAGTTGGTTAAAAGAGAAGATTGAGTGCTGGGTTAAAGCATTGTACCACTCCAAGGCGGGTCCTGATAAGGACATGGGAAAGGTGCAGAGTAGTAAAGCATCGTCATGAGCAATTAGATAGTAGACATGTCTAAATGATCGCAAGTGTTGTTGAGGATCCTCCTTACTATTAAAACGAGTAAATTTTGGTAATTCCCATTGAGAAGGATATGAATGAAGGGGGATGGAAGGGTGGATAGGCTCTCGACAAACTTGCTTGTATGTCAGGGTGCTACGGCTTCCTGAAACAAAAGCCTCCAGATTTTGCATCTTGTCCATCATTTGTTTGATTAAATCAGTAGTTGGATGAGATGATGGTGCGGTTTCCGTAAATGGAGGAGGATTGGGCCAAGGGCTACCATTAGAAAATGGTGGGGTCGAATGTTGATAAGGTATTGAGGACGAATATGTTGAGGCGACCGAATAGGGATGTCCTATATAAGATGTTGAAGTCACCGGATACATGTGTGGAAATGAAAGGGTAGGCGGAGCTTGAGAAGGGAAGCTTGTGTGGATAGGTGGCAGAGAGCAAGTCATGAAAGGAACAGTCTGCGAGAAAGACGAGGTAGGAGCAGTCGGCGGTAATGATATGTTGGGACCTAGATTAACCAAAGGAAAGCTAATCTATGCCGTATGAACCCCCGAAACTACTGAGTTGGGAGACAGGGCTAAGGAAGGCAAAGCAGAATTATCAGGTGGAGAAGGAGCTAAATGAGCAGCTATACTAATAGGCATGCCAACAAGGAGTTGACCATCGGGTGTACGGTCAGGGGCATGAGACAAATAGTATTGTACAACGCTAGGATTAGCGTCCAAAAATTTCACAAATTCCTTATCTCCTATAGGGATTTTGGGAACCTCGCTGGTGTCCGTAGGATTCCCCACAGGATGTGAAGGGGGTGATTCAGGAAAAGGCACGGAGCAGGCATGTGAAACCATGGCTACAGCTTGTTTCCGAGTGATAACAACCATGGACAAGAGTACACAGTAGGGTTTCAATCTATCAGGAATAGAAACAACCTCAGAATGGTGAAATTGGTAGGTTGCTGGTTCGTCAGGGACTGTAAAAGATAGTAACCGATATCGGTCTGCTAACCAATGTCGGGTAGACTGTATCCGGCATCGGTCAACTAACCGATGTCAGTATAATAGGACTGGTATAAGAAACTGTAAGAAACAAGAGGAGTTTGCTGATTTGAGTTTTTAACAATGCTTAGTACATCTATCAAACTATTCTGAAGCAATCACTGACAGTATAGGAAAGAGAAACAAAGTTAAAAACAAGCAAGATGCACACGCAAATCCAGAGACTAACCCTAGGATTAGTTTTTTTTTTAATTATTGTGGGCTTATGCCTTTAGACATAGAATGATGTCAATCCTAAAAAAAATACTTAGGGGAAATGTCAAGTTTGTTTTGGCTTATAAGGTTACCTCAATCGGGCGGAGGAATACCGCGGAACAGGGGGGGTTTTTGAGCTGTTGTGTTGATTATGATGTGATTTGGTATGTGTTGTGCAGTGAAAGTAAGATTAATTTCTTGTCAATACCATGGATATCACCCCCACGTGTACGACCTGTTACTTAATCTATGTTCACTAGAATTAAAAACAACCAGCAATGATGTAATGCACGTGTTTTAAACCCAAATCGAAAATGACATTCGATGAAGCAAAGAATATGACTTTCACTAATGCAAATATGAAGAAGAAAGGTAAATTCTTTTACCAAAATGACAAAATATCTTGTGAATATTTAGAAGATGAAAAACAGTAAGTATGCTCCCTATATGAAAGCAAGCAAGAATCAAAGAAACCTGAAATGGGTCCCACCGGGCGTGCCAAAATGTTTCGCACGGAATGTTTCGGTTCCTGGAATAGAGTTGCTTCTATCCTTTCATTCCTTTGAGAAATAGATAAGGGTTAGGGCTAGGAGGAATACCTGTTGAATGTCAAGAGGGTGTGCGTGTACCGTAGAGAGATATCAGATCGACTGTGAAGAACTCCTTTTTGTCTTGGAAGGACTACTGGTTATTGATGAGGATGCAGGTCCAAGGACTATGATGACAAAGGCAGAACTCAGGTAGGATGACCTAACAATCATTAGATGAGATATCTTCCCTCCCAATGTTCAGATGAGTGTCACAGGGCTCTAGTTACTCCGTTGCAGTCTTGGACTTGATGTCCTCCTCTGCTAACTCTTCTTGTTTCTTCACTTGTCTCTGCTCGTCCAAATGAATTCCGGATTTCTCCAATGAATCCTCGTTCAGATCAATCCAAAAATCCCCCGACCCTTGTTTTTGGATGGGGGAGGTCATTTACAGGGAACCGATGGCGGTTACATAACTGACGGCGGTTGAGTAGGAACCGGTATCGATCAGGTCAAAGTGGGCTACTTTTAGTAAAATAGCCAACTTTCCCTCCTTTTCTCCCGAGGGATTAGTTGTGGGCTTGGTAAAGTCATTATGAGGTCGGTTTTGGGTGCGAGTAAGGAGTCATTAGTCATGGGTGTGGATGTAGACCAAGTTATAGGTCTTAATTAGGTTAGTTTAGGGTTAGGACTAGGTCATGATGAGGTGGCAAAATGAGGTGGCAGGTATGGCGATGTGGATTTATTAATTATAAGGTAATTAATAAATAATTGTGTAAGGTTTAGGTGATGAGGTTAGGTTGCGAAATGAGATGCGGGGCATGGGGGGGTCGTAAGACACAAATTTGGTGTCTACACTTCCATCTTCTTTTCCCTCACGGAGTTGTCCCCCAATATTTCTTCCCTCATCTCTCAGCTCCCTTATGCCCCAAAAGTTTCCTCTCCTACAGTAACTCCTACCCTTGTGAGCGTTGGAGGTTCTAGTTCTTTATCAATTCCACTGCCAAGCATCTCAACCCATTTCCCCAAGTACATTGTAGTTTCTCCTTCTTCTTCCACCGTTCCCTGTTCTCCCGCTGGTCCCACTCCCTTAAGTCTAGCATGGATCTCCCTACACCTGAGCCAGCACAAGAGGAAATTCCCCATTGCACCTATGGACTTCTCTGTCATTCCAACAAAAGGAGCTAAGAAGCAAAACCCAATAACTCGCTTCTCTTAGAGCGCCTCATGTGAAAGAGTAATGGATATTGCGTATCTCGATCCCACAAAGGATAAAAAGGATCTGTCTCCTATAGATTATACAGTGACACAGGTCACAATGGGAAAAATCCTTTGAGAGCCTACAAGGGGAGGCCTTATCTCCAGTGGATGCCCTTTGTAAGAAGATTTAGGAAGCAAAGGAAGAGAAGAGGATACTAAAAGAGCAAAATAAACATCTTCTCAAATCCCTACAGAAAATGGGAAGTGCACCTCCTACAACTGCCACTGAAACTCCTGAGGCCCTTAGTCAGGATAAGATAAACAAATACGCCAAGATTTTGCACCTCCTACAACTGCCACTAAAACTACTGAGGCCCTTAGTCAGGATAAGATAAATGAATACACCAAGATTGGTGAACAAGGCATGGAAGTATCTTCCTGGAGAAACCAGATCCTCAAAGATAGTGAGGAAGTAATCATCAAGTTCACCGAGTTATATTAGAATATTGGTCAGGCGAACAAGGAACTCCAGGTGATTAAAGGACCTATCTCCAAAGAGTTGGACCATGCTAGGTTACAACATGAGACATTCCAGAAGATGCTTGATTGCTTAGTCGATGATTTAGTTAAATTCGGCGTCTTCGATCACCCCAGAGCACCCAAAAAAATTCCTTGCTGCTTTGGACTACCGGGTTGATCAGATGGAATTTGTCCTGGAGAAGATTGACAAGGTCAAAGAGGAAGCCCTGGATGCAATACATCAGATGGAGAAAATTTTCCTAAGAATGTCTCCGGGATTGCTCACTCCATCGTTCACCTTGAGGAAGGTAGATGAAACCATTCGGATCTTCAAAGAGATCGTCTCGCAAGGGTTAGGGCCAGAAACTACTTTTGACACTGAATCCATCAACAACCTTCTATCCTACCGCAACTTTGTGGGATACCTAATGGAGGCAGGTAATGAATACTTCAAACTCATAGAAAAACTCAGAGATGAACAGGAGACTTGTGAAGTCATTGGCGATCACACCAAGGGTCCCGCACAGGATCAACTCCAGCCAATGATCAACAAATTCATGGAGTACCGGGCCCAATTCCACATTGCCTCTCCTGAGTAGAAATAGGATACTCCCTTCCAGCCGCGAGATGACGACGAATAGCCTTCCTCTTCTTGGCTTTATTTTTGTAATATTTAAAAGTATGTTGGCACAAATGATGACATCATCCATGTTGCACCATGGGATGTTGTTATCCACCAAGTTGCCCAAAGTCAACAATTGACTTTTAGATATTTTGTAATTAGTTGTTGGTTTCTTTTTTTCTTCTTTCTCCTTCTCCTTCTATATATACTTGAATACTTGTTGTATTTAGGGGGTGGACACTTTTTAGATGAAAAATAGAAGTGAGAAGAAAAGGCTTTGTACTTCTTGTAACAGAAGAAAATACTAATACAAATATTGAGACCTTGTGCTGAATACATGTGTTATGCATCAGACCTTTCTTATGTTAGATCTTTATGTTTATTCTGTTAGATCTATCTCTACTTTTTTGTCATTTGCTCATTAGTATTGCTTTGTTCGTTTATGCAAGTAGGTTTGGCTCTGTTTACTACTAGCCCAAAACATAAACCCTTTGACCTTTCTGCTTTGGAATTCATTTATTTTCTCCCTTCAGATCTATCCTATCTCCTCTCCCCACTTCATTCCCTTCTTTTCACAGTCGGAAATACCCCAAATAGGACGAGATCCCAAACCCCTGAAGGTGGAATACTATAGGACTTGCACAGATTCCTGCTGGTAGAATAGAAATAAACCAGTTTCACTTTACTGTCTCAAAGAGGGGCTATGCCCTGCACACTGTTGGCTTGTCTATCCATAGATCTGTCCACCTGGCAAATTTTCGGACCAACACTTCATCAAATAAAATTTATTTGAAGTACTAGGTCTTTCATATAAATTAGCAAAATATTTCATTAACTCTATCGTAGAAGTCACTTCTGTAATATTGGAAGCCGCGGATGCTGCTAGACTAAATATTATAGATCCCAAATCCTTTCTTTTAAGAATATTCCATTCTTCATTAGTCATCTTCATAGGTCTAGAGTTCTCATCTAACGGTAAATACAAATATCTTTGATATAGATAATCCTCAATCTGCATCTTCCATAATTGATAATTTCGTTCATCAAATTTTTCTACCTTGTATTTTTTTCTTCTGCCATTGTTGTAGCTCCCCCTCAATCAGAAAACCCTCTGTGAGTAAACCTGTCAACACTAAAAACCCTAAAAAAATATATGATACCTTTTTTTGGGGTTAGCACACCAGTTGTATAGATAATATATTAGATCTAAGCATACCTGCAAATAAAAGTGGATATTCTACTAGAAGAAATATACAAAACAAGAGATATAAATCAACACAAGATTTAATGTGATTCACCCAGTGTGGAATACGTCCACCAAGAAACAAGCCAATCTATTATCCAAAGCTTTAACAAGATATACAATGAAGATTTTTCAATCTTCCACACCTCTCAGATGTAAATTACTTTCTTTTTCTCAAGCTTTTTCTTCATCACCAAGAATTCCCTCTCTCACCAACGTTTTGCAAGTTATTCTTAATTTTTGTTAATCCTTACTTATAAACCCTATCTTTTAAGCTTATATAGTGTATTATAGACTTAGGCCACTTAGCCATGCAATTACAATCAATAGATATACTTTAATGCTAAAAATAGATCCAATTCATGAAAGTTACTTAAAACATCATGGAACAGGTAACTGATGTCGGTTCTCCCTAATTGATGTCAGTTCCGCCTTTCCTGACTGATGTTGGTCCTAGGTGACTGATGCCAATCCCTCCTAACCAATGATGGTTACTGTGGTTTCCGGAAAGTTTTACATTACATACTTATCTAAAGTAATTGTGCTACACAAATCAACACTGTGGACAAGATTTCATGCAAAGGTGAAGAAGAATTTTTAAGAACTAGAAGGTTTTTAGTGCTATTGAGCTTTCATAATGGTATTTCTCAGCTTCATGGTTAGCTTTGAAGAGATCAAATGTACGTAAAAATTATACATAGTTCCCAAACCTCTTCACCAGTGGACCACTGAATCTAGAACATTATAGAGGTGGAATGAATTAAAATGATGTCTTAACCTTTATGAATGAAGTTTAACAGTGGAAGTCACTCCAAACCCTCTGAAAACCCTCTTTTAAGAGTGATAGGAAAGAACTAAAGTATTTTTCTTCAAACTACATGATCATGTAAAAATGATGATTTGAACTCATAAAGGACTCCTTCTAGATCATGTTTGCATCATTTTCATCCTTCAAATGTGACTATACGATACAATTTCAGCTATATTTTACAAATATTTGATGGTGCAGTCATGTAGATAAAGTTTCATGGTGAAAATTTAGTTTAGGAGCAATATTAGGAGGTTTCCTAGGTGCTCTGAAAACAATTTAGGTAGGTGAAATGCAAAAAATTGATGAACCGTGTCACAAAAGGTAGATTTCTGCTTAAGGGCTAAACAAGGAAAAATGATGACCATGTTTGACTGATAGGATGTTGATGTGAAAACCTAATGATGGATTGCAAAGTGATCATAGAAAGTTGATACAAGTCCTATATGACATGTTCTAGCCCAAGGAGGGACCAAGTGAAGTGTCATTAGGTTTGTGCTCAAATGGTCCAACTTGTCATTCTAGGATTATCAAGTAATTCTAAGAAACAAGAAGGTCAATGCACTTTTCTCCATGTAAGTCTTGCGAGTAAAGGTATGAATTTATTAAAGAGGTCCTCTGAGAAATTTTTCATGCATTAAGTTTCCATGAAAGTGATATTTGAAGTGTTTGAATCCATGCAAACCAAGATTGGTTTTTGTGTCTTAAAAACTAGACTTAGCAGTCCCAAAAATGCAAGTACATTCTAGATAGAAACCTTGGAATGATGCAAACTATGTACCTAATGAGATGCCCAAGGATTTACGATTTCTAGAAAAGTGGAAAAGGACCCATGAACAAGTGTTTTTATGAAGATATTTCTCATTAGCTGAAGACGGGTTTTCGAATGCATACAAAGCCACGAAGACCTTAATCCAATTAGTGATGCATGATGTGAATGATGAATTATAGTGTTACCCAAGGTGCATGGTTTTGTTGTAGACCTCTTGAATTATACTCCATATTGATCTTGGTGCATGGCATGAATTTAAAAGAGTGTTATTTCACCAAGTATAAGACTATGTTGAAAAGCTCATACTTTTAGGTGTGCATACAAGCTCTAATGGATCCTTAATGAGAAATAGTGAGTTACATGAATTTTAAAGTGTGTAGAGGACAAGGAGAGGAGGTGTGTAACTCATACTAACCTTCATGAAACCTTTTACCTTGTATGGTATGCTAGAAGCCATGAAAGAGTCTGTTGAAAAAGATGACAAATCTGACATGGTAGTTACACAAGAACATGTCAGATTTTTAGTTTGCAAGAGGAACATTTTTAGTTATGTCATAAGGTGTAGCGTGTCCAAGAGTGTTATCATTATCCTCATGGTTTCTATAACTATTATGAAATCCTATGAAAGGTATGATCTTGTAGCTAACATACTTTGAAAGGTGATGATTAGTTTGCATCATTTTTTGGATGATGTCATACACTCTCTTTTACAAATTGGAGAGTCAAGAAGTTCAAGGGTCAAAAATTTAAGCTGGTGAGGTTGAAGAGGCATAATTCTCATATATATGAGAGGATGAAAACGTATGAATTTTTTTTTGGTGAACATGTATTGTAGGAGCTTGATAAGATGAAAATAAAGGAGTATACCTTCATGACTGAGTTCGTTGCAACATCATGCATACATGAATTAGTAGGTTCTTGAGAGGGTGATTTAAGAAGAAGAGCTTAGCAAGAATATATGGTTGAAAGAAGCCTTGCATGACAGATTTTTGTAGCAAATGAAGATGATGAGAAAAGGGATGAATCAATGTGAGAAGGAGGGTGAAAAGAGAAGATATATGATTTAAATATGTGATCACAATTTGTTGTGTGAGAAAACTAAAGAAAGGTGATAAAAAAATCTTGTAGAAGACTAAGTGATGTCTTAATAAATAAGGAGTCAAAGCTTCCTTCTAAGTTGTAGCTTGTAGAAGATCAAGTAAAAGCTTTATTGAAGTGTTGGGATTTGAAGCTTCCATGCAAGTAAAAGCTTGTTAAAGGTCAAGTAGTAGATTAAATAAATTATTGGATTTGATGCTTCAAGTTTGTTAAAGGTAAAGTAGTAGATTAAATAAATTATTGGATTTGATGCTTCAAGTTGAGTGGATGCTAAACAATTTAAATATTTGTAACCTTTATAGGACAATTTTTCCAAGCTAGTGCATTGATTTCAGCGGGTTTTTCACCCATAAAGGGTTTCCCACATTAAACCTTATGTTCATGTGTACTACTTATCTTTTACATATGTGTGAATGTCTTAATATTAAAAAGGTATAGATAAATTAGAATTAAATATCTTGATAAGTTGTTGAAATATTTTCAAACTTTTGAGAAGAACTGATTCACCCCTCATCTCTCAATGCTTGTGTTTTCCAACACACCTCCCCACTGAGAATAATTTTGTTCAGCAAAATATGTTTTTACCCATTGAAACTTCCAATCATCTTCCTACAACTCACAACACACAATATTCATAGAAAACACGTTGTAGGAAAAAATTTACTCTAGATTATTGAAAATCATATCACAAAATTGATCAGTTTAAACTGGACAATAGAAATGCTAACAAGAGGCTAGAGTCTGAATGATTCCCTATGAGTCTTCCATCTTCCAACATCTGCAAACAACATAAATCAACTTGAAAAGACAAGAAAATGCCAATAATAGGTGAATGTGTAATTGAATCCATGTAGAACTATCAAACCACAATGACTGCAACTACCATCACAAAATTTATCAATTTTAAAATAGACAAGCAAATGCCAAAATAGGTAACTGTCAAAATGATTCCCTGTGACATGGCCATTCTCTACAAATACAATATCACCCAAAATAGATCAATAATAAATAGACACCAAAATTCCAAAAGCTATAATAAAGTCCACTGACCTTATGAAACTCTCAGATCACTACAACTGCAAATATGTTTGTCAATGTATTTAAATTTCATTTATTGCCCACATGGGTCTTATAAAACATGTTATTGGAGAGTATGGTAACAACCAAATTTTACATTGTGTTCACAATTACAAACAGTGCCTTAAGTATAGTTCTTAAAATGCATCAAACATATACATGCTAACAACATATGCATTCAAAAAACAACAGTTAATCTGAAATACAAGTATGAAAAATTTAACACTACTAATGTGCCCAATAACCTACATAATCTTCCATTGAAAATATCTAAAGATGAAAATATGAGTTTAATTCCTTGTACCCAAACTGTATCAGGAACTCAAAATGCTAAATAAGAGATCCAAATGGAGATTTTTCAAATGAAAGAAGATAACCGAGCATGATGAACTTGTCTCTTAGTTCCTCTCATGAATCTTATAACTCCAAATTTAATTTTCCCTTTTAAATGATTTTTAAAATTTGGGTTTAATTACTTTACCAAAATCAACAGTAATCCCAAAATCAAAGGTAAGAAAATGAATTGAAAAAATGATATTCATCAATATCAAAAATGCTATATAAATCTATTTATTAAAACGAATGATTTTCCATTGTCCATATCAAAATAAAATGGACTCATATGTGGGTAGTTTGTGGATGGATCCAAGGTTGTTTTATTTTCTCCTGGTGAATTAACAATTCTTTTTTTGTTTTACCTTATTAACCAACTTCTTACAATTTCTCGAATGCCATGTTGGATGAAGTTTCCATCATCTTTCAACCCTGTGTCCACTCATACAAAAATGAGTGTAATGGTTCCCCTTCATGGGAGAGGAAAATTGTTTTTCATTTCTCACCTTAACTATGCGCCAAAATTAGCAGGAACTTGACAAGGTCATAACATGAGCTCCAGGTTTCCGTTTGAGTCTGTTTTTTTGAAACCACATGTTTTAATGATACGAATGCACTATTCAAACCACCTTACCGGTTGAAGCAAGTTTCGGCACATTTTTAGGCCTGAAATCTGCCATCTTGAGGCCAAAAATTAGGATTTAAGTTGTAGTTCGGTTTTTTCCTATTTTAGGGCATTAGTTAATTTTAGTCTATTAGTTGCATTATGAGTTGGAAATTTGGAAATTCCTCTAATTTAGGAATGTAGAAGATGCGTGGCAATTTCTCTGCCCGTACAAATAAGCATGTGAACTTACTAAAAATAACAAGTTCTAGTAAACTACTAAAAATAGTAATTTCCGCCACCTAGAGTAGATTTAGTCAAAGTTAGTTAGAGTTTTCTTGGAAAATCAAGTTGGGAGTTGTTTTCCTACTTAGGAAACATTGTAATTCATGATTCAGGAATGAAGAAGGAGATCTATTTTCTTTTGGAGTTCATATTATTTGCAGTATATCGAGTTCGTTTAGAATTTGGTTGCATTATCTGGCATCAGAGTTGGTTACAGTCTTTAAAAAATTGTAGGAAGAGGAAGAGGAAGAGGAAGAGGAGGTGGTATTTCTCAGATGAATAGAAATATGCAAGATCTGCAGAGGCAAATTATAACACTTGCTGCAATGATAACCTAGAGAGGAAATCAAGGTGGAGATGACACAAATGAAGAAGAAGTTTGTGAAGAGAAGGAAATGCAAGTACCACCCTTAGCTTTTGAAGAAAGGATTCTTCGAGCATTAGAAGGAAAGAATGATGGGATAAGAGTTGATGTTTCAAAGTATGGAGGTAGTCTAAAACCAGAGGAGCTGATAGACTGGTTGACTAGCATGGGGAAATTTTTTGAGTGGAAGGCTATGTCAGAAGAAAAGAAGGTAACATTTTCATGCACAAAATTGAAAGGTCATGCTATGTTATGGTGGGATCACCTACAGAAAGAGCAGTCAAGAAAGGGAAAATAAATAATTAGGACGTGGAGTAAGATGGAGAAGAAGCTAAAAGATAAATTTCTCCCTGTGGATTATACAAAAACCCTTTACAGGAGGTTTCAGAATCTCAGACAGAACTTACCAATAGTGCAACAATACACAGATGAGTTCTACAAGTTGTCCATTCATGTAGAGCATGAAGAAACTGAGGAACAAATGGCTGCAAGGTATGTAAATGGATTAAAAATTTCTATTCAAGATGAGATAAGTATGCACATGATTAAGAGCATGGAGGATGCCTATTAATTAGCCTTAAAGGCCGAGGAAAAACAAAGTCGTAAAAGTTTTAAGAGATCACCTGGAATGAATAAGGGGGCCTCATCTACTTTTCAGGGATGAGGTGGTTTCAGCCAAGGTAGGGGATAATCACCTTGTGGATTGGAAAAGGAAGAAGATTTCCCAAAATCAACAAAGAGGCATACGATTTTCTAGGGGTAGAGGATATGTTGGCGATAAGGGAATGGGAGGCTCCATGAATACCATTTGTTTGTTACAGATGTGGTGAAGAGGGGCATCATGATTTTGAATTCCCACATTCTTATATGCATGACAAGAGGCAAGAAAATGATCCAAGGGTAAATCTTGTTGAAGATGAACAAGTCGAAGAAGAACAAGACCTATAAATTCCACCAGATGTTGGAGAAAATATGATGATCAAGAGGATGATGATTGCTCCAAGAAAGGATATCAAGGGGGATGCATGGCTATGTACAAATATTTTCAGAACAAGATGCACTTTAGGTGGAAAGGTATGTAATGTTATTATTTATGGTGGTAGTTGTGAGAACATGGTTTCAAATGAAATGGTCGAGAAATTGGGTCTGCATTGTGAGAAGAATCCTAACACTTACCGTATTGCATGGTTTAAGAAGGGTGATGAAGTTACTATTGATAAGATATGTTTAATTATTTTTTCTATTGGGAATAATTACAAGGATGAGATTTGATGTGATGTTATTCCTATGGATGCATGTCATATGTTGTTAGGCAGACCATGGAAATTTGATAGAAAAGTTATTCATGATGGGGGAGGAATATGTATACTTTTTGGAAGGATGGCACAAAAAAAGTTTTTCTACCTCTTAAGGAAGTGGGGAAGGCTGAAAAGATGCTTTCTGCAAAGGAATTTGTGAAGGATGCAAAGGCAACTGGTTTTTGTTATGAACTAGTTGCAAATAAGGATGAACCTGTAAGTGCGCAAATACCAGTAGAAATAACAAAATTAATAGAAGAATTTTTTGATGTTATTCCTGATGAACTACTAGACGGATTACCACCAAAAAGAGATATTCAACACCATATTCATCTAATTCCAAGGTCTTCACTCCCAAATCAAGCGGCTTATAGGATGATCCTGACATTGCATGCAAAGTTAAATAGGTAAGTGGTAGAGCTCGTGAGAAAGGGGGTAGTAAGGGAGAGCATGAGTCTGTGTGAACCCCTGAATTTATTAATTCCAAATAAGGATGGAACATGGATAATGTGCATGGATAGCAGAGAAATCAATAAAATTACAATCAAGTATAGGTTCCCAATACCATCGCCTTGATGATATGATGGATGTGCTTGTTGGATCTAGGTATTTCACCAAGATTAACCTTCGAAGTGGTTACCATCAGATTCAGATCAAGAGAAGGAGACAAGTGGAAAACAACATTCAAGACAAGAAATGGATTATATGAGTGGTTGGTGATGCCATTCGGGTTATCCAATGCACCTAGTAATTTTATGAGACTGATGAACACCGTGCTGCGGGAGTATAATGGTAATTTTTTTTGTGGTTTATTTTGATGATATCTTGATCTTTAGTAAAACTAAAGAAGAACATTTTAGGCATCTAAGGGTGATATTTGAAGTGTTAAGGAAAGAGAAACTCTATGCAAATATGAAAAAGTGCACGTTTATGTAAGATATTTTTGTATTATTGGGCTTTATTATTTCTGCAAATGGGGTACATATGGACTTAGAGAAGATAAAGGCAATTATTGAATGGCTTACTCCACAAAATATAACAGAGGTAAGAAGCTTTCATGGTCTAATTTTTTTTTACAGAAAGTTTATTAAAAATTTCAGTACTATTATAGCACCTATAACAGATTGCACAAAAGGAAGGGAGTTTCTATGGACAAAGGAAGCTGCAGATAGTTTTCAGTTCTTAAAGAAGAAGGTGACAGAGGCACCCATTTTGGAACTACCACATTTTGATAAAGTGTTTGAGGTTGATTGTGACGCCTCATATGTGGGTATTGGTGTCGTTCTAAGTCAAGGTGGAAATCTAGTAGATTTATTTAGTGAGAAATTGAATGAGGTAAGAAAGAACAACTCTACTTATGATGTGGAATTTTATGTAATTGTACAAGCATTAAGGAATTAGAGGAATTACTTAGTGCCTAAGGAGTTTATGTTATTTACATACCACATAACCCTATAGTATGGGAATACACAATATAAGTTGAATAGTAGGCATTCAAAGTGGGTATCATTTTTGTAGGGTTATACTTTTTCTCTAAAACATAAATCAGTAAAACATAATCAAGTTGCAGATGTATTGAGTAGGCGTGTCACTTTATTTACCACTATGGAAAATGAGGGTGTGGGTTTTGAAGAAATGAAGGGTTTGTATTCTTCTGATTCTTATTTCAAGGATATTGTTGAAAGGTTAATTATTCCATTGTCAGATAATGTAGGAGATTTCCAAGATGAGTACATTTTACAGGATGGCCACCTATTCAAGGGACGCCAACTATGTATTCCAGTTGGGTCTATGAGAGAGAATATAGTGAAAGAGTTGCATATCAGAGGATTGGTTGGGCATTTTGGTAAAGATAAAATGATAGCCTTGGTAACAGAGAAATAGTATTGGCCAAAGCTGAAAATAGATGTGGTAAGATATGTGGAGAGGTGTCAAATTTTCCAAGTCTCGAAAGGCCATGCACATAATACAGGGTTGTATATGACATTGCATGTTCCTAAAGGTTCGTGGAAAAATCTGAGTATGGATTTTGTTTTGGGATTACCAAAAACACAACGAGGTAATGACTCAATTTTTGTGGTTGTTGATAGGTTTTCTAAGATGGTTCATTTTATTTCCTATAAGAAAACAAGTGATGTGACAGGCATAGCAAATTTGTTTTTCAAAGAAGTTGTTCGTTTGCATGGTGTTCCAAAAACCATTACTTCAGATAGGGAAACAAGGTTCTTAAGTCACTTCTGGAGTACTTTATGGAAGAAGTTGGGAACTCAACTACAGTTTAGTAGTGCCTATCATCCTCAGACTGATGGGAAAACAAAGGTGGTAAATTAGAGTTTGGGAAACCTGTTAAGGTTCATCGTTGGGTAAAATCCAAAACAATGGGACTTAGCATTACCACAAGCTAAGTTTGCATATAACAGTTCTATAATTATATCCATAGGAAAGTATCCATTTTTGATTGTGTATGTGAGTAATCCAAATGGGGTGTTAGATTTGGTACAACTACAAGTTGATGGTAGAGTTAGTGATGATGCATAAGCATTTGCTGAACATATACAAAAATTGCAAGAAAAAGTGTGGAAGAAGCTACATAATAGTAATGATAAGTATAAGGAAAAAGCATATGTGCACAAATAGAGAAAGGTATTTATAGTTGGTGAGTTGGTTATGGTATACCTATGAAAGGAAAGGTTTCCAAAAGGAACCTATAACAAGCTGAAGTACAAGAAGATTGTGTTGGTACCTAAATTGATTCTCCCTCAGAACCTGAGCAACATCAAAGATTTGACATGAAGCTTAGAGACAAGTAGATCATGTTGTTTGTCATTTTGTAGCTGGGGAAGAAATGTAGCTTGCTCTTTGTCACTCAGATGTGGGGAAATGGATAACAACCTCAAGAGGATTTTATCTATCCTCACTACTTTATGGTTGTGCCTTTCAACCAAGGTGAGAGGAACCTTTTGTAGCCTGTTGTTTGTGGAGGAGATGGAGATGCCCTTCTTTGCAAAGTTATTAAGAATACCTTAAAGAAAACATGATCAATACAACAAAAATATAACTCTCACGAGTTTTCACCCTAGATAATGGAGATATTTTCTAAGCAAGGTTCAGGCTACTAAAGAAAATGAAAACTTGATTTATTCTATATGTTTTGGTAATAGAAATTATGCATTTGTACACACACAGGGAAAACATGGGTGTTTCACCCGATTCTTAAACGTTTCTTTGAAAATTATGAAACAGATAGGGTAACAAGTGTAGGAGGAATACCTGTTGAAATGCTGGTTGACTGGTTGTTGTGCGCATGTTGACTCCTTGATCCACAACTGATCATGAGAGCTTGGTTTTGGCTAGGAGGAACTACCTAAAATGGAAAGCAAGACCACCATAAAGAGTCAAACAATATATGCAGTGGACTGCCTAACGTGTCCTAGATCCGAGAAGTGTGATACTTCCTAGATGGCTGTCAATCCAATGTTTAAAACAATTTAATGCTGGTAATAAAGTAAATCCTATTGTAATTAAAATGATTTAGGTATCTCATTTAAAACACAATAAGAAAGATCTAATCTAACAGGATAGGTTAAAATAAGATCTGAAGGTCAAGTAACTGGTTCTGGGTCTCTGCAGGTTTGACAGAGGTCTTAGGCAGGTCACAGGTGAGTAAGGGTGATGTGGGGATAGGTAGGGAGGTTACTGTTCTGGGCTGTATTGGTAGATACAGAGACTGATGCCAGTTAAGGGTGACCGACGCCGGTTGGGGAGAACCGGTGCCGGTTACTATGGGATACTGGGAATGTCACAGAATGAGCTTTGAATCTCCCTTATGATTGCACAAAGGACTTGGCTGGTCGGAATGAGGTATTAAGTTGTTTGGGTGGGATTTGGTGAGGTTTTAATAGGGATAATGGAGGGGTAAGTATTAATGGAGGTCAATGGGTGGCTAGGAGAACAAAGGATGAAAATACAATGATGAAATAAGTGAACCAGAGGAGTAAAATGTTCTACTTACTTGGAATTTGGTTCTGGACGTCCGCGAGTGAGGAATGAAGGTGTTGATAAGAGGTTGAATGTTGCAGAGGATCACCAAACATTAGGGAGATCTTGCATGTGCTGCATGTGCTCTCCTTCTTGCCTGATTGGATCAAATCTATGCTGAGGTGAGTGTTGGATGGTTGCTGGGTGAATGCGGGATGTCTGTACAAGAGAAAACAATCGATCTCCTTCTTTGCATGTGTGTTCTCCCTGAAACTTGTTCTTAAAAATATGTGATATCTCTCTGAAAACTTCTAAACCTTTTCCAACCTCATAAATAAGGTTGTTTTGGGGGTTAAAAGGTGACCGACAGTGGTTCTGGCTTAATCGAAGATGGTTAAGGGTAATCGGTGTCAGTCAAGGAGGGATTTCCTAGGTTTAGTAAACTAGGCAGATCCCCTTGATTTGCTGGGATCTAATTTTGTTAACTCACGGATTAGACTGGAAGCTTCCTTTAAGCATGTGGGAATGTGGTTAGAGGGAATGTAGGCATTGATTTTTTAGGGTTTAGGTATATCTTAGTTAGTTATGACAACTTACTAAGAATAGGTCTTAGGGTGAGGTGGCTTGATGAGGTGTCTAGGTGAGGTGTATTTGTGGGCATTATCTAAACTAGGATATTTAAATAATAAATATGGTGAGGATAATGAATTACTTAAATTAAATTAGTATTATAGTGGGGCAAAGGGGGCCATTGGCTAGGTGGGTGTGTTCAAGGTATTTATTTGTCGAGGGACCAAAGGGGAGTGTGACCTAATTTTGGTGTCTACAATGGGTAGTATGGGTGAGATTGGTTGTTTTTAAATGAATTTTTGTGGGAGGTGAGGCAGAATGAACTTGATTTTCCCTTGAGATATTTTACAAAAATGGAAGGCTTGATCAACAGAATGCTTCAGAACATAGCTAAAATGTTCCTTTAACCAGAAGGTATGTTTTAATGGAGGCCCAGATCAACACATTTTCACACAAACTTTAAGAATCCAAAATGAAGGCTCAAACTGAAAAACTTAATTGAATATTATTAGCCTTTGTTCTATCACACCTAATATACCCTCAAAAGCTAACAAACAATCTTATCATCATGCTCGGAGTAAAATGATTTTAAATTTGCTTATTTCACTATCAAATGAAAGGTCTTCTTATAAATGATATTGTAAATGCCACCAAACTATCACAAGGATAAGATATTGTGTGATTCACAAATATTTCAATGTAAGATTGCAATGGGCACAATAAAAAATATTTGCAGACATTCAAAAATGATGCAGACGCAATTTTACTAAAAATCAACACAAATTGACTCAAATTTGATTAAATTCATCAGCAGGGAAAATTTTCTGGAACAATCTCAGAGCATGTCAATGGCTGTACACTTGCAACCACCTTGACATGATAAAATTTAACACAAAAGAAATAAACAGGTTCCTCGGATGTTTTATCATAAACATGGGCTCCGTAAAAAATTTCTCTTAGGAATTAGCTCCCGACCTCAAACACTCCAACCATTTGCATGACAAATTCATGCAATTTATAACATTTAATATACAACACAGTTTTCCCCCCAAAACCAAAAAAAATTTAAAGCACCATTTCTTGTTATGATTTTGATCGTGATTCCCAGAATCATATTTGTAAAAATGTTGTCAAGTGCTCAGAGGGAAAATATCTTCAAATATTTCCAGCATTCAACTATTTCATCTGGTAAATCACTCTTCATTTCACGCGCCAACTACTTCCTCCTCTAATGTGTCAAATCTGGTTTCTTGCATGCCAAGGAAGGAAAGATTGGAAAAGCAGATCCAATCTGATAGTAAGATCACACCTTAATGGTAAAATATGTTTTCAGATCTTCCCCACGAAATCAAGATATCAAACTAATTATCCTCTTCAATTGGCATGAAGGAGACATCAAGAAATGATAAAAAACCATAAAATTTGCATCCCCAGGAGCTTTGGAGCAAAAATGGTAGAAAATCAGATACAAATGCACAGTTGCCGTCGATTTCCCTTTTGAATTTGGACCGTCCACATGTGAGTTCCGAGTTAAAATGGGCCTAGGGGTTTCTTGTTAATTTTTACACCTTTTGGGAAAAAATACAAAGTTTCTCATTTTTCTCCACTCCTTCACCTTTGAAAATCGGGCTTGATAAGTGTCCCAATGTGGGTCCTAGCGGAACCGCGGCTCGATTATGCTATTTTAACTTATTTTTGGAAAAAAAGGGAAATTTTTTCCAAATTTTCATCACAGCCCCACCCTTCCACCTTTAGCTTCTGATGTGGGTCCCGAGTGGAACCGCACTTCCCTTTTACACTTTAACCCCTTTTTTCATAAAAGGAAAATTTCCAGAATTTCCCCCGAAAGTCTGCACCTTTGCCGTTGACTTTTCAAAGAAAATTTTGACTATTCTTTGTCGACCTTGAGATTCATTTTGATGACTTTAATCTTTTTGAAAATAAGGGGTAAAAAATCCAAGTTGCGTCTGATGCCCCGCCTTCCCTGCCTTTAGAATTTTCAAATTGCCACGTGTCTTAATGGTGCATTTTGAGATGGTCCCCAAAAGAAAAGACCCCAAATACAAGCATGGGCTCACCACGTGTCTCAGTTTCGGCAAAGTCTGTTAAAAAGTTGAAGGTTCAGCAGAAAGGCGTCATGTGTCCAAGGTCCGAGAGAGTCTCCTTCGGCCGTTGAAAAGTCTGAGAAAAAAGGTAGAGTGAGCAGAAGCCTCCAAGTGTCCTCATGGCGCTTCTTCAAAATAAAAATCAGGTTACTGGTCACCAAAGATGCGCGGTCCCTCCATGTGTCCCAAGCTTCAAAAAATTACTTTAAAAAGTTTAAGTACAGAGCAGAGCCAAAAAAAAGCCTCCACCTGTCCCCCTGTCGCAATTGTTAAGGTGGGACCCTATGGCAAATCCTCAATTGAGCTCCACCCCACCATGTGTGCACGGCCCGCTAAAACTATACCAAATGCATGAATTTTTTTTTCTAAGTCTAGGAAAAGTGGCGGAATCCTCCACGTGTCCCCCGACGCATAACTCCAAGGCCAAACCAAAAGGTGAATTTTCAAATGAGCGTGTTCCTCCACGTGGACAAGTTTTGGGTTGAAGAGAGTCATAGAGTTTTTAGAGTTCCCTGCTGAGCCACATCCAACCAAAAAGGGCCACGTTTCCACTAATGTAAAGATGTAAATTTGACGATGAAAAAAACACCCGTCAAACCGTAAAAATGCATGGAAACCACCGTTTGAGCCTGAAGATGAAATTTTCTTCAAGGACAGAGAATTTGGAAATGTTATAAGGTTCAAACATGATACTCTGAGCTACATCCATTCACGTTTCTTCAGGTATTTGGGACAAAAAGTGACAGGGACAACAACACACAACTGCGGAAAATGGAAGGAGAGGAACAACTTGAGTTTTACGCCTAATTTACAGACACCTTCAGATGGACAGAGAAATGAAAAAAATATTCTAGATCTTCAAGTGATCTTTGACCAAGGAAGGAAATTATCATGGCAACCAAATGGAGGACAAAGTCTTTCAAGTACCAACACGGGGAGATAACAAACGTGATAGAGACCGTAAACTAAGGGATTTTAGTGACAAACGGGGTGAGAATAATTTGAGCACCAACATATTGGTCCCTGCAAAATCGTGAAAAAAATAAATGATAATGCTAATGAGGTAGAACTGCCAGGGAATTTTGATATTTCATTCTTTTCATGGGTATGTTGCAGAAGGGGATGTTATTGATGAATTAGTAGATTGGAGGTAGCAGGTTTTGGTGAAGAAGAAAGAAGAAGTGGATAAAGTTCTAGATAAGAAAACAATGGACACACAACATGGGAAATACAAAAAATATTTAGTACATTGGAAAGGATTGGAACAAGAGGAATAAAAAAAATATTTAGTACATTGGAAAGGATTGGAACAAGAGGAAAGTACTTGTGTCACAGAGAGGGAAATTATTAAGTTGGATGCAGATAAATGGAAGCAGTTTGAAGAAGACAACTTCCAAGAGCTGCGTTTTTTTTCAAGCAAGGGAGAATGATGTGCCAAAATTAGTAGGAACTTGACAAGGTCATAACTTGAGCTCAAGGTGTCCATTTGAGTCCATTTTTTTAAACCACATGTTTCAATGAGATGAACGCACCAGTTAAACTAACTTACAAGTTGGAGTATGTTTCGACACATTTTTGGGCCCGAAATCTACCATCTTGAGGTCGAAAAATTAGGATTTAAGTTGTAGTTCAGTTTTTCCTATTTTAGGGCATTAGTTAATTTTAGTTTATTAGTTGCATTATGAGTTGGAAATTTAGCAATTCCTCTAATTTAGGAATGTAGAAGATGAGTGGAAATTTATGTGCCCATACAAATAAGCATGCGAACTTACTAAGAATAACATGTTCTAGTAAATTGCTAAAAATAGTAATTTTCGCCACCTAAAGTAGATTTAGTGAAAGTTAGTTAGATATTTCTTGTAAAAATCGAGTTGGGAGTTGTTTTCCTACTTAGGAAACATTGTAATTCATGATTCAGGAATGAAGAAGGAGATCTATTTTATTTTGGAGTTCATATTATTTGTAGTATATCAAGTTCGTTTAGAATTTGGGTACATTATTAACATGACGAGATTGGTCTTTAGCATTTAGATCCATAGGAAACCATTTCTACCAAAAATACTTTCTCTTCCAACAAAAGATGATAGAATGATTAATTAAGCCATAAAAAGTACATGGAAAAGCATACACCATTTTCTAAATATGAAATCCATATTGTCTAAACTGAAACAATGCATCATCAGAAGTTTTACAATTTCCTAGGCTATGTTTATGATTATGATTTGTGTAAGAATGAGGAGGTGGAATCTCATTACCTCTTATATGAAATTTCTTAATCAATCCTTCATCAATATGTGATGATGAATCAACTGATTAATGACAAAGATTTTTCCTACACGACTAGTGGGGTAATCACTTGGATAATCGGAAGCTTGTCTCCCTTTAGTGGTCTTGAATAACTCTCCAAATTTCATTCCTGCACTAGAATAACCCAAACTTACAATTTTATGTTGATCCTCTACCTATATTGGGTCATAAATACCTTGGACATTCTTACCAAGGCCTCTTCTATCAAATCCCATTTTAATCAATAATTTAGATCCAATGCCCTTATTATTTTCTCCAAATTTACCAAAAAACATTACCTAAATCTGAATGGGAGGAAGAACAACATGGTGATAAAATTACATTGTAATCATTTGACATGGTTTTCTACATCTGAAGTGGAAGGGAAATCCTTCTTCTACTCACCACACTACAATCATTCCAAGAGCTCGTCCTTGGCTTGGTATTCTAATTTCAAGCGTTCAATCCCATGTTCCAAGGAGTAGAGCTTGCATTTTATGAATGTATTCTCTTCCTAAATCTATTTTTTTATGATTTCAAGATCTTCCACCCTATCATTTTTCAAGGCTTTATCCATGGCTACCTAAAAACAACCCATACTTCCCAAACAATGAACATTGCAAATGGAAGATAAAGCTGACAATGTCTACAAATCTTCTAGAGTTATAAAACCAAACTGATATTAAATGTAAATTGAAATTAAACCCACCGAATTCAATCAGCTATGATACTGAAAAATTCATCTATAAACAACAATAAAATCCCAATTTTTTTGAATGTTTACAAAAAATGATCAATTAACATATTGGTTTTTATGACTTGTATGAATCCAAAATTTAAACGTGTTGAAAACTAAAATAGAACCGATTTTTTTATCATCCAAAATCCACTTGATCATCACTTCATTCAAACAATCCATATTTCATTTAACCCAATTTTCTCGAAATATCGTAAATGATTAAATATGAATCTGAATTCAATCTGATTAATTGATTAAAAAAATATCAAAAAATTAGAATGCAAAATCAGATGACACAAGATTATTTACGGATTTTGGAAAATTTCATATGTCTCTGAGTTCATTCAAACCGATCTAGTAAAAATGGTCAAAATTACAATTACAATCAAATTTACAGTAACAAATATGGATCCTGAAACCTAAAACATTGTGTATTTAGACCTTCAGAAGACTTTGACAATGATCAACATTTGTCCTCCACCTTCCTGTAGCACTTGCATGGTCCCTTCCCCTTGTTCTTCGTCAAAAGTGAATTTCATAAATAAATCAAAATAAGTTCATTTTGGAAAAATAGTAGATGCATCAGGAGTGGATCATGATTCCGAACAACTTTCTAGTTTACACCAAGATCTAAAAATTCCCCTAAACTTCTCAAAAGTCAACTTCTTTTTAAACTACTCTTTTAAAAAAATATACATTCTATCATTTAACCTTTTATAAAATAAAACTCACTGTTATATAGTATTGTGACCATCGTGTGGTCTAAAGGCCAAGCCTATATTGATTTGGTAGTCAAATCTCCCCAATTCCATTGAACCACATTTTACCTTTATTGGGAATTTTATCCCACATTTGTGAGATGAGAACTATTTTAAGCCTTTAAATAGGCTTTCACCACCCTTTATTCTCGAGGCTATGACCATGTCCGTTGACTATTTTTCTACTTTTGGAAAAACTTCCCATGAGTTCGTGAACAGTTGGTGAGATGGACAGCTCCACTACATTGTGTGGACCATTGCCGAGTGGGAGAGTTGGTTGGGTTGTTGTGGTCACTAAGGTTGAAATAAACACCCCAGTTGACATGTAAACACTTGGAATAGTGGTTGTGCATGGAATTAACGTCAACCACGTGGTTGATAGGATTAGTCATGCATGTTTTTGGTTTTCCGATTATGGTAAAACAACCTACTGCATTGTGTGTGATTGTTGGCCAATTGAGGGTTGATGTGAAAAACCCCGCAGAGTTGAGAGGATTGTTTGAATATTCAACGTTCTAGCTAACAAGAGTGTTTGGTGAGTGGTGGTGGTATGCTAGGTGGTGGCTTGAGGACTCACCACGTGGAACTTTATAAATGCATTCCAAATAAATCCCACATGCAAAAAGTAATTACAATATGAGGCATATATATGCCAAAATGTGACAATGTAAATAAGAAGAAAATGTAGAATTGGCACCCCTCCTCAAAAAGAGTGTGTTGAAAATAGCTAAGGGCCTCCAACCAACAAACATCGGGGCCCAAATTTTCATACTCAAGTTTCAAAGATTGGAAGGGAAAATCAAAAACATAATTTTACAATTTTTGCATTGCCACGTTTTACATTCTAATTGGTTTGTTTCCCTTTAGTTTTCTCCTCCAACTAGGAACTTCTGCAGATGGTGTCTTGCTCAAATGGATTTTGTTTCCCGCATGCAAATAGGCATTGGAGATCTCATATCCCTCTACTGTACTATAATGATTTTAGGATATATACGTAAACTTTGTTAACTTAAATGACATTTGGATCACATAGGCTACACTTTTATACTAGAACATTATTATAGACACCGAAATTGTGTCGTAATCACCTCGGTCCCCTAGCGCAGCCCTATATAATCACTTCCTCATCCTCAACACCTTATCACCCACCTCATACACCCCACACATTTTAATTTAATTACTTTAATTAACATAATGCCATTTACCTCCATACATATTAATTTAATTAATTTAATTAAGTTAATAACCTTTTACCCACACAAATATTATTTTAATTATTTACATTAAATTAATTCACTACCCTCACACACCTATTTTATAAAATTTCCTTTATTAAATGTACCTCACCTAACCACCCCCATCATTTGACCCATTAACCTAAACCCTAAACCAATGTCCTAAATAAAACCTAACATTAGACCCATTCCCTCACCTCACATTAAAAGCCTCCTAAGGCCGATTTTTGCCTCGAGAAAAGAAGAGACCCTTATCAAATGGAAGAGCAAATTCCCAGGTAAATTTTAAACAACCTGAGATATATCACCCAAACCGATGTCGGTTTTCCCCAAACTGATGTCGGTTTACCCTAAACCGACGCCGGTTATACCGGAATGGACCAAAATGGTCTACTTAGACCCATTTACAGCTTTGTAATACGGGTTGTTGATTGAAAAACTTCTGATATCGAGTTTGATCTCTTTAGATGCGACAGTAGAACGAAGATTGATTTTTGTGATCAACAAAGGCAACCAAATACACTGGCACAATAGTGAAACTTTCTTCCCAGCATTCTCCAACGCAGTAACTTCTTCATTATTCTTCAGACCTGTACCTCACAGAAGAGTAAGTATCCTCCTTCCATCTATTTCATTTTCCTATCATCATCTGTAGTATTTGTGGTAAAGAAACCTAGTCTTTTACCCTTTTTCCATTCCCTCTCTCCAGTTGCAGCCACCTTCCATACCCAATCATCTTAATACTTGGCCCAATTTTCTCTTTGACCTCCTCAGTAGTCTCAGACCTTCGCAACTTATCTACATCCCCTATGTGATCAATTCTCGTCTGCTATCCATGCCACTTTTGCCCCAAAAATCCAAAAACCTAGACTGTGTGAGTCCACCAGCCCCTGACTTAATCACCGTCGGTTCTCTGTAACCATCGCCGGCTACATTCAAACCGTCATTGGTTTTATAAAACCATGGTCGGTCTCTGTGTTTCCTGATCTCTACCAAAGTAATGACCTGTTTCTAACATATACCTACTTGAACACCTATTTGACCTTTAGATCTGTATCTAACCTAGCATGTTAGCTCATATTCACCTATAACCAACCTACATGACTTCTGGATCACCTTCTAGCCTAGCCTGTTAGATTAGATCTAGCCTATTGCATTTGTATGAGATGCCTAAATCATATTAAACTACAGCAGGACAATATTTACTTTATTTCAGTATTGAATTGTTTTAAACAGTGGATTGACAGCCATCTAGGAAGTATCGTACTTCCAGGATCTAGCAGAAGCTAGGTAGTCCAGTGCATATATTGTTTAACTCTCTTTGGTGGTCTTGTTTTGATTCTTATACAGGTAGTTCCTCCTAGCCAAAAGGAAGGTCTCACAATCACTTTGATTCAGAATTCAGATACGTGCACATACAACCTTCAACCATCTCAAATCATGTATTCCTCTTACCACCTTTACCTTATCTGTTTCGTCAAGTACTTCTCAGAAAACTAAGAAATCAGGTGAAACATTTTGGCACGCCCGGTGGGACCCATTCGGGGTTCCTTGCATCTTTCTTCATTCCTAGCTGAAAAATTGTGTGTGTTTGTTTCCCTTCTAGTAGTATTCACATTAAGACTTTCTCCATGGTAACATTTACTTCTTTCTAATTGCTCTGAAAGACACATTTCTTTTGGTGTATTTAAAAAGAACCTTCTTATTCTTGTTTTCTTCATCTTAGTGAAAGAGCATCCCTCTTCCTGTTCATCTATTGTTGTCATCAAATATCATACTTTCGATTTGGGTTTAAAACAAGTACACTACATTTTGATTTAGTTCATTATCTCACATTAATTGAGGGAAACCTATACATTGGAAGTCATGACCAGCTGATGGTTGACAAACAAATCGTAGCAAAGCACTTCTACCTTTTTCTCTTTTTATGAGTCTTACCAAACTACAAAAAAATTCAAAATACATATATTCTTAAACAACATCCTACCTGGAAGAAGATGTAGGTGATCAAACAATCACAGTACAGTGGGCACCCAGCTCGCTACTTTGTCAAGTCATACTTGAGAGTGAAGCCCACCCCTGCCATAACATTCTTGAAACCTCACCCTTTAGAATTCTTTATTCGTAGGAAGCATTCTTCACCAAGAAATTCTATTGTTTTGTTCATTACAATCAGTCCATATAAATAGCATAAGCTGAACAAACGTAATAGAATAGGCACTCTAGGAACGTTCTTTCTTAGTGTTCTGCTTGATTTGCATTTTGAGGTGAGAGCTTTCAATCATTATTTTTGTCTTTCCTTGCACACTCCCAATCATAGTCGGTGTATTCTAACTTCGTCTGAGTGTTCCTGGACCACATTTACATCATTCTCATACTTATGGGTTTGATTCAACACTAGATTTTTAAATCACAACCACTTTTCTTATCCTCTATTTCAATTTCACAGTAACCGGCTACGGTTATCTTTAACCAACATCAGTTTAACCCAACCGATGTCGGTCTGAAGTCTTCTTGGATACCTATCCAAAAGACACCTATTTCACTTTTCTGAGCTGTAAAAGGCTCCCATCACCTTTCATATTGTCGTTACTTCAATCACAGTCACCTTATGTCTCATCTTGTGTGAAAATTGTCAGTCTGGGACCATCATTTAACAGACTGTAGGTTTTCACAGTAACTAGCAATGGTTAAGCCTAACCAACATCATTTTACCTGAACCGGCATCGATCACCCTGTGCTGTTTTACAGCTCACCAACCGACCTAATCCACTCACTGATTGACTGTTTTCCTAGTTCTATTGTGTTTTGTGCTATTCAGACATAATATGGTCTCACCAAATCAGTTCCTACCCACATGGTGCTAACCCATAGTAAGGCAAGCACCCTCGTATTTGATGCTAGTCAACTACCACTCCCACCTAGCCCTTCATCACCTAGTCCTTCACCACCTTCCATCTCATCATCCATGGATCCCAATCAACCTATCACCATTACTACAGGTGACATGGAGTTTGCACGACTCCTGGATCAGAATCCCAATACTTTGAACCACTACCTCACCCATTCCTCCACTCAAGATGCCTCAGGTCAATTGATTTATGGCATTCCCGTATCCTTACCTCCATCCCTAATGATCGCTTCCACCTCAAATCAACCTCCTACCACGGTGACCTCACTTGTTTTATCCCCAGTTGTGTCATAGCTAGGTACCATGCCAACTTTAACCACTGCATCCGCTACCTCTATAGCACCTGCAGTCTCCACCACCCAAAGCATAGCATCATCCACACCTGTTGTTTCCTATATACCAATCGCAACGCTACCACCCTTGGTGTCGGTAACCTCTACCCCATTTCAAAACATTGTCCTTTATATTCCCCAATCTCTACATCCCATCTCTACCAGGGTCACTACAAGTGTCCCACCCTCACATACCTATTACCAGCCACCCCCTATTTCATCGGTCATTCAGTCCAGGTATATACCCTCTATGTATGTCTCTCAATTCCCACCTACTTATTTGACACCACCATACTCTTGAATGTTTTATTCTTCATATATCCAACAACAACCTCCTTTCACTCTGGGGGCTACCCAATCTTCACAACCTAACACTGACTTTATCAAGTTAATGATGGACAAGATGCAGACATTAGAAGCATCTATTTCCGGCTCCCACAATTCTCTCACCTATGACGATATTTGTAATGAGCTTATTCACCCATCCATTCCCATTCACCCATATCCCGTACACTGGGATATGCCTAAGTTTAACCGCTTTAACAGTAAGGAAGACCCACAGCAACATTTGCGATCTTTAAAACATGGGTGTTACTTAATTTCCCATGATGATGATTTGCTTTTTCCAACCTTTCCCATGTCCCTAACTGGTCCAACATTGGACTAGTATAGTGGATTACCTAGACATTCCATCTTCTCATTTAACCAAACAACCCAAGCCTTCTTGGATCATTTTTTGATTAACGTCATCAAGAAGGTTACCATAACTGATCTTTACTCCACGCGTCAATATGACGATGAATCTATCACATATTTTGTCACTCATTGGCATAGCCTAATCAACCAACTCACTTTCTAATTACCGTAAACTGAACTCATAGAGCTCTTCACACGAGCATGTGCTAGACATATCTCACCTTCTACACATTCGATGAGGCTTTCACCATGGCACGTAAGCTTGAAATTCATGCCATCGAAGAGAAGAAGATACAATTACAAAACAAGAACTCCTCGTTTAAATCACATGATACTTCCTCTTCCTTGAAATCTCAGACAAGTTATTCCAAATCCAAAGGAACTGCCAACGTAGTGGTACTTAAGGCTGGCCCTGCCCATCCATCCAATCATGCTAAACCTTCTTCCAATCTGTCATTGGTCCAAGCCGTCCAATTCAAACGAGAACAAAAGAAATACACCTCAATTAGGGAACCATATTCATCTGTTTTAGAAAAGCTTATTAACGCTAATGCCATCACCCTTCCTCCTATCAAACCACATACTGGTTTTGACCCCTCTTGCCCCATACCAAGTTAGTATAAGGAAAATGACTACTATAACTACCACCGTGTAAATGGTCATAGTGATAGCAATTGTATCACCTTTAAAAACATTGTTAAGGGAATGCTTGAGAGCGGTGAGTTAGTCCTGGATAACCCTAATGCACCTGCCAATCAAGACCTTCATATTTTCAAGAAACCATTCCCTAACCATTCCCCATCTAATGATCAAACGGGTGATGCCTTACACAACGAAAGTAATACACGTGAGGTACATGTTATATTTACCAACTTACCACTTGTTTCCCAAATATCTCCTATTCTCTCCATAGAGGAAATCCTAGCATGAAATCTTCTACCTGCACAGGAACCTACTTTATCCGTTCCTCTAGCCATAGAGGAAAGCCCTTCACCTCCTCGTACACCTGCGGAGGAGTCTCTCATTAGCACCGATATCATTTCCCCTTCAGCTTCCCTACCTAATGAGCCGCTACCAATTGTACCTCCTCTAACCATAGAGGATTTCCCATTGTCTTCTCCACCTATTCAGGATCCCATAGATTTTTCGTTACCGCTCGGTGACCATTCTCCATCAGCTACCCAAGATCCTGTGGACCTAATTTTGACTCTCTTACCTACAGAGGCCAAAGCCAGTGAATTCCCTATTTCTCAGACACATTTTATGAGAATACCCACTCACTCCACATCTGCCTCATCTACCACAGTGCCGTTCTCACGTTTGGCCGACCGCCTGGACTATGTTGATAGGTCTTCACTTTGGGGGCGTCTCTTACTCCCGGTCTTGACCCAAATGAAAATTATCTTCCACTGACACTTCTACCATTTATCCAAAGAGGTTTCAACAACCAAAATCACACATGAACATCACTCTTAATACATCTTCTATTGCATCATCATCATCTATACCCGCCCCTCTACTTGCTAGCTGACGTGTTTCAACATCATCTCTTGTATCTAAACCCACTAGTGTTCTAGGGGTCACACCCACATCAAACCTTGCACATCCTCATATTAGGATACACTTGACCACATATTCCCATATACCTATTGAACCAATCCCTCAACCTAAATGAAAAAACCAACCTTCGAATCTGCACACATCGACCTCACCAACTACACCTTTATCACCTTTTCCCCTACCATCCATCTTGGGACCTCACCCCTTTACCTTAACAAAATCTACTCTCTCCAGGGGTAAACCTAAAATTCTCTTGACCCCTTTACCACAGGCTATAGCTCTACCTAGGAAAACCTTGCATCCTTCATCACCATCTATAACTTATTTGCCTCCTATACCACCATTACCTTCTATACCTCCTTCACTACCTATGAAATTTTCTTTCACCTCACATATACCTCCCTCTCGACTTCGACAAACACCTACCACTGCACCTCAGTTTTCCCCTTGGGTCACTCATCCTCTCCCTCCATCTGCCTTGCCATCTATATCACATGCCCCCCCTACACCTCTACCTTAGAAAAATCACCAAAAATCGAAAAAACTGTTAATTTCCAAATAGGTGGTTAAACCTACCCCTCTTTCTGTTGCTGCACCTACACCAAAGAAAGTACAACCCAAATAAAATATTGCATCACCTCAACTACCACCACAACTACCCAATATTCCAACCAAACCTACTTTCACTTTGCATTGTGATCCACTGGTGGGATCATACACCACCATCTTGGCTAACCTCCTCGAAAGATCTGCTATCATCCTCCATCCTCTTAGACCTTACGACCCTCTTAAACCTAAGCTGGAAGCATTTGACAATACTAAAATTTTCCCTCATTCAATTATGTCCTTCTGACCCCAATTTTGATGACGATGACCTCTTGGATGATGAACCTATTTCACCCTCACCACCTTCTTCACATCTTCCTCCTACACCTATACCATAACCTCCACCCTTACAGCTCATAGAGCCACCACTGAAATTTGAAATTCAAAATTAACATGGTTCACATTAGAGAACTTGCCACGCCACCACCCAAATGTTGTTGCGCCCAACTCACCTCATAGGGTTTTTCTCCTCCAGTAGGTTTTTTCCCTTCATGTCGTTATACCACTTACCCTACACCTCCATTTTCCAACTTCCCTCAAATCAACATGGTACACATCACTACATGTGCGCAAAAGGGCAAAGAAAAGGCATCTAACCCACCAACCAATCCTATACCCAACATACCATCTACACCCATACCTAAAATAACTATTCATGGCCCCACATACCCCATTTCTAATGGCGTCACACATCATACCATGCTCAAACAATTACATCAATCTCCCCTCAAAATCTCCTTATACGATCTCATCCAAACCTCAGAGTCACATCGTCAAGCTCTCATGGAGGTCCTTCAATCCATTGAATTTTTACCTAATGACCCCACACCTGTAGCATCTATTATCACACCTCATCATGTCGCTTCTCTCACCAAATTTCCATCTACCTCATCACCTCCACCTATTCACCAAGTTGCTATCCTTAGTTTCTCGGATGAAGAAATTGTCCCCCACCAAACCGATGACCTAGATCCTACACTTTTCATCTCCATCCATATCGATAATATATGCGCCCAACATGTTATGATCGATGGGGGCGCTAGCATTAACATCATCTCCTCTCACGCATTCAAAAAAATGTGCATACCTAACAACTGCATGCATAAACATCCATTCATGTTACGTTCATTCAATGATGCTATCACCTCTACACTCGAAACTATCATCCTCCATGTCCGTGTGGGTCCCCGTACTGTTCTTGAGTTGTTATATGTTTTTTAAGGGGAGTTTCAATACAATTTGTTGCTCGGCAGACCCTAGATTCGTGCCATGGGTTACGTTACTTATAATTTTCACCGATGTGTAAAGTTTGAACATGAAGGATGTTCCTATACCATTCCAGCTGACCCATTACCTTTCAAAACCTGCAACATGATTTACCAGACAAATGATGTCCTAGTACCTATTAAGGTGTCTACCTCCCTGCCTATATCTTCTTCACACACGACCCCATCCACCGGTGCCGTTACAACCTCATTCACCTACATCTTCTATTTCCATTGTTGATGTCACTTCTACCAGTTACACATCAGCTTCCCAACTAATTGACACCTCCACTGATCTGTATTCTAATGCTTCCTCCATTCCAACCACCAATATATCAACCACTGATTCCTTGGAAGGTGTTTTTCAACGCCTCACTATGGGGGAGTATCACGTGTACAATGTCAATACATTCCTTACCCCACAAGAGTATGGAAACCTTCACTAGCATCCTCACTATGATCACCACATAGGCGAGTGTCTACCTTATGTTCCTTCCCACCTCCATACCCATCTTACCTACAGGGGTACTTGATATTTCCACTTACACACCCAAACCACCATCACAAACCTGACCTTTTTCGGCTGACCTTCAGTCACTTACCAATCGCCGCTTCTGCTCACACTTTCCTACACCGCTACACCTGAGAAGGGTTTCGGCTTTGGCCTTTATGAGCAAGGTCATGTCACACCATTATTTCATGTACCATGCATAAATACGATGATCATAGTGGAATCAGTTTTACCAAACTCCCTGCCAAAAAGCCCCGTATTGAACTCATTGAAGACATTGACCCCTCTCCACCTTCTTCACCTACCCCACCTTCACCACCTTCACCAACGGAGTCAATGGATCCTGAATCTATCCCTCCTACCTTTTTTTTCATAAATACCATTTCCTTGGGGCCTCTGACCTATCACCGCAATGGTGAGGCTCCTTCCTCTCTTCCTTTCTTATATCCTGACATGATAGGGGATGATACTCCTATTAATGTCATTCAATGTCAGGATGATGAGTCCATACTCACCTACCTTGGTGCTGAAGACTCTTATATTCACCGGTCGTTACCTTCTGAGATGTACAAACAATGTTGAATGAATCGACTATTGAAGTCAACATCCACACTCAGGATGACCCCCACATTCTCAAGATTGGCCAATCTCTGGATGCTGCTAAATAGGAAGCCCTCACTTCTTTTCTTAAAAATCATAGCCATGATTTCACTTGGTCCTATGCTGACATGCCTGGCATTGATCCCACTATCATGGTCCACAATATTGTAACCATTCCTCGATGCCAAACCCGTAAAACAAAAGTTGAGGAAAATGCACCCTCGCATTGCTCTTCTTGTCAAAGAATAACTTCAATGCCTTCTCTCATTTTCCTTCATCTTACCCATCGATTACCCCCAATGGATTTATAACATCGTCCCTGTCACTGAGGTGATAGGGGGACTTCGCATTTGCACTGATTTCTGTGATCTCAACCTTGCCTGCCCAAAAGATGATTTTCCTCTGCCTGGTATTGACGAGTTGGTTGACCTTACCACTGGCCATGAGATGCTATCACTTATGGATGGTTTCTTGGGTTATAACCAAATCTTGCTCGCTCCAGAGGATCAACACAAAACCGCATTCATTACCCCTTGGGGGACCTTCTGCTATCGAGTCATGCCTTTCGGCCTTAAAAATGCTGGTGCCACCTATCAGCGGGCTATGACCTACATCTTCCATGATATCATGCATCACATATTAGAAGATTACGTGGATGATCTCTTGGCCAAATCTAAATGTCACGCCGAGCACCTCACCGTCCTCAAAACCATCTTTGACCGCCTCATTAAATATTGTGTCTGCCTTCAACCTAAAAAGTGTGTCTTCGCGGTTCTCTCAGGAAAGCTCCTAGGATTTATTGTTTCCTTCCATGGTATAGAAGTTGACCCTGCTAAAGTCAAGGCCATTCTGGAAATGCCTCCGCCCACTAACCTTAAACAACTCCGTAGCCTACAAGGTAAACTACAATCTATTCGTTGATTTATTTCCGAACTCTCTTACCACTATCAACCATTTCATCACCTTCTCAAAAAGGATGTCTCTTTCAAATGGGATGACCACTGCCACAATGCTTTTGAGGCCTTAAAACAATATCTTCTCCAACCACCTGTGTTTGTTCCACCTAAAGACGACCAGCCCTTATACCTATACATCTTTGCCACTGATCACTCTTTAGGGGCTATACTCGCTTATCTTGACAAACAACATACGGAGTAGGTGGTTTATTACATAAGCCATACCCTTTTGGACTACAAAACCTGATACACCCACCCTGAAAAATTTTTTTTAGCCTTAGTGTTTGTCTCCACCAAAATTTTCCATTACCTACTCAACCAAAAAACCTATGTTGTGACCAACACTGACCCCTTACACTTCATGTATGCTAAACCTTACCAAAATCAATGTTTCAGACATTGGATCATGCTTCTTTCTGACCTAGACCTTGAATTTGTCCACTAAAAATCTATCAAGGGCCAGGCCATTGCTGACCAGCTTGCTGATGCGCCTCTTTCTAGGAATCAATCTTCGAACTTTGATTTCCTTGACAAATCCATTGCTAACCTCTCTTTGGATGATGACCCTTACCAAATGACATTATTCTTCGATGGTTCCAAATGTCAGTGTGGGGGTGGTGCAGGCATTATCCTCATTCCTCTTGATGGTGAACCCATGCCCTTATCATTCAAACTCGACTTCGAATGCACCAACAATATCACCGAATACGAAGCACTCGTATTGGGTCTCATGACTGCCTATGCCTTAGATGTCAAGTCCATTAATATCTTTGGTGATTCTCAACTGGTAGTAAACCAAGTCAATGGTGTTTATCAGTGTCATAATGAAATACTTCAAGAGTACAAATGTTACGTCGGCATCATGTTGACTACCTTTGACCGCTATAAAATTCAAACCGTTCTGTTATCCACCAATAAATTCATGGATACCATGGCCTGCCTCACTTCCCAAATACCCACTTCACCTGACGATTCAGACATCTTTGTTACCATAAAATGCATACCGAGACCTTCTTATAAATCTTGTTGTGTTAACCTCGTCTGAACTGCCTCACTAAACACACAAGACCTTTGGTATAAGCAGCTTGCAGACTACCTTTCCCTTTCTATATTGCCTCCTGATCTCACACGTAATGGACAACATGCCTTTCTCAAAAAGGCCTCTCATTATGTTGTCATGGGTGGCCTTCTCTATAAACGTGGCTTTGATGGTATTCTCTTACGATGCCTCACCAGCTCTGAAATCCCCTATACCATTAAAGAAGTTCACGATGGCATATGCGGAGGTCACTTCAGTGGCCTTGCTGTTGCTAAATGCATTCTTCACCTAGGCTATTATTGGCCAACCCTCAATCATGATTGTTGTGACTACGTTAAGTGTTGTGTAAAATGCCAACAACATGCCAATCTTCATCACACACCTAGTCATGCCTTACAGGTCACTCGTGACCTTTGGCCCTTCTCTCAATGGGGTTTGGATCTTGTCGGAGAGATCAATCCTCACTCTTCCCTATGACATCAATGGATCATCACCACTACCAAATATTACACCAAATGGGTTGAAGCCGTACCCCTCATCTCCACTAAAGATGAGAAAATATGTGAGTTCATCAATCATCACATTATTTGTTGCTTTGGTGTTCCACATCACCTTATCACTGATAATGGAAAACAATTCAAAAACAAAACTCTACAGAAACTTTGTGATGCCTTCGGTATCCAGCTTAGCTTCTCCTCACCATATTACCCACAAACCAATGGCCAAGCTGAATCCACCAACAAAACCCTAAACAAAATTCTCATGAAAGTGGTTAACGATACTGGGAAGGATTGGCATACGCACATTCCTTTCGCTCTTTGGGCATACCGTACTAGTATTCACACCTCCACTGCTGCCACTCCCTTTTCTCTGGTCTACGGTACCGAGGTTGTTTTTCCTCTCGAAGTCTAGATCCCGTCTCTCTATATCTCCCTTCAAGATATGCTTACTGATGATGACTTTCGCCAAGACTATTTAGCACAACTTGAGTTATTAGACGAACGTCGTCTTCATGCCCTCGACCATCTCCAAGTCTACCAAAAATGCATCAAGCGTGCCTATGACAAACGTGTCCATGAACGCACCTACAAGGTCAGTGATCTTGTCCTCAAGGAAAATCAACACGTAACCAAAGCAGAAAAAAGCAAACGGGGAAAATTTGCTCCTAATTGGCTTGGACCATACATCGTGACCCATGACTATGGATCAGGTGCTTATCGCTTGTCTTCACTTGATGGTAAGCCCGAACCTGAGCCCCTCAATGCCTTGCATCTTCAACCATTCTACTATTGACTTCTAGTCCTACATCACTATTTATCTATTTCATGCTCGTCCCTTGAGCGCCATTCACCTTTCTCTTTTCCACACCTCATCCCCAACGACTAAACAAGAATCATGTGATTACCCATCACCCTTTTTCCTTATCTTAAATATGTGCACCACGGCTCTGCACATGGCATGATTCTCATGGATACTTTTCATCTTCTTTTAGATGAGATCCCATGGTCGTTCACCCTTTCCTTCTCAACAAGAACCAAATGCTTTGTTATAGTCTCGTCCATGACTTAAAAGCCAAAAAAAAAAAATTCTTTCCAAAAATAAAGGGATCAACTCCTTGAGTCAAACTTCCCATATAAAAGATGAATCCCTCAAAAGAACATCTTCTGCCTTCAATGGTCGCTATAAGTAGACTGCTCCCTCGAAGGACAGCTATAAAAAGCTCACAACTCTCTACATAGTCTTTCCAAAAAGAGGACTATTTTCTCAAAAATCAAAATTCAGAAGCTTCCCGCATCAATCAGCTTCACGAAGACCTCAAGGAGACATATATTCATCCCGTATAGACTTCCCGCATCGATCAGTCTATCTAAAAAGTCAAAAAGAAAAAGAAAAAGAAAAGTAACCTTTTTCGTCATGGACTTGCCTATTGTGATCTTGGCTCTATTGCCCAAGGCATTTTACTTCCCATTTTATGACCCAATTACCTTCACCTCCTTACCCATTGTCTTTTCACCTCATACCTCAAGGGACCTGCTAAACCTATGACATTTGGTGATTCTGTGACTATTCTTCACCTTTAGAATAATCAATCATGCAATGTCTTTAGGGTCTTACGTTCACTAGCCTATCTATAGATGTGTTTCATACATTTTGATCCTTGCCAATCAGGTGGCTTTCTTGCCCCCTCTTATCTTTTCTCTTCTTCATTACCTTTTGATCTTCCTATATAGGACTAGAGCCTCAACACCTGTCTTTTGGGATTTTCTTCTCCCACCTCAATCAACCTAAAATCACCTTTACCTATCTACCTATTCTCAACCCCAACATCAATGCCCTCAACCTAATTATACCTATGACCTGGAATCAACACTACCTATCGACCTAAAATCACCCATACCTATCTACCTATATTCCACCTAACCTAATCGACCTTGACCTAATCATACCTATGACCTTGAATCCAACCTAACTATCAACCTCACTACCTATTCTTCTATCTTCTCATATTCTTCCCTAGCTTATGGGAGAACTACATCGGTCTGAGGTCCCTTTTCACCGGGACTATGTAGGCAGCACTTCCAGGGCATGGGGCCCTGGAAGGTTAGCTCAACCACTCTTTACCCTAACCATTTTCCCCACCTTGACCTGATTTCCTGTTCATATCAAAAACCCAGAAATCTATCCCATATCCACATCATTCGACCTACATACACTCCTCATGTTTCACACACTCTTTTACCACTACCATTATTTCCCATATTCATCTATAACCCATATTTAAACATTGTACACCATTACATTCATTTTCATTAACATGTATTACCAAAATACCGAAATGAACATCCATGCCTAAACCAACCTGACTCCATCCATGCCTAAACCAACCTGACTCCACCATGCCTAAACCAACCTGACTCGATCCATGCCTAAACTGACCTGACTCCACCATGCCTAAACTGACCTGACTCGATCCATGCCTAAAACCGACCTAACCTGCCTAAACTCGATCCATGCCTAAAACCAACCTGACTCTATCATGCCTAATGTCTATCCATGGTTCATATCATCCATTGCCGTCTATACCATCACAACACATAATCTAAAATGAACTCATCAATAATAAATCAAAATCCATCCCATCCTCATACAAAAATGACAATGCCCATAGCAAGTCACTCTCTCCACCAATCACCTCGATCGATCCAATCTCGTGTCCCCACCTCTCACTCAACCAATCTCACCTACGTGGCTCGCCGACCAAGCTCTTTAACTCTCTCTTTTGTCCTCTTCCTCTTTTCTCTCTTCTTGTCCTTTTCTCCTTTTCCAAATGCACAAATGAATTTTCAAAATGTGGGTTTTTCACTTTTTATAACCTACCCAACTCAACCGATGTTGGTTAACCCTTGACCGTTGCCGGTCTTCTACCCTAGCTAACTGCCGTCGGTTCTTCTCCACCGTCCTCGGTTCATTCTGACCGACGTCGGTTACCCTGCATACTCATTACCCTCACATTGACCTCATTTTCCTTACCTCTTTATTTTTCCTCCCCTACACCTACCTGGACCACTTTACCTTCCCCTATGGCCCTCCACCTTCTTCAACCTCACCTCGTTAGCTGTTAACGCCTCCTCATTTTACCCCTACCCCCGGCCTTACCCGTGCTGTGACCTATCTACCTAGACCTTGAAAACTATTTGTGACCTTTAAACCAATGTACTCGCTATACCTTGTGACAATGTTACTTGTGTTGATTGACCTAATGACCTTACTTTGCCTATTGCCATGATGTTTATCCTGACCCTACCTTTGGTGTACCAGAACATACCTACACGTTCCTGCACCTAACCTACGTTGTGTTTCCTGACCATATCCTATACCTTGGATACCAGAATCACTTCAACCTTGTTTGGATAAACCTATCGACCTTAGACGATGTAGAGTTTGCAAGCTCTTCAACCTGGTACCGTGTCACAGTTTATATGTGTGTGTGCATTCAACTGCCCCTACCTTTGACCTTGGCCCGTTTACCTATATGCCTGATTTTCCCTTACCACATTCCTCATTTCTCATCATTCTTCTTCACATCCACTTTTATCAAACCACTCGCCGATGTGCTCTTGCCACCTCATCAGTTCCTGGTTTGAGGGGGATCACCCTCATTCCCACTTGGGGCAACCACACTCTATTTTTGTTCGCGTCGCTTACCAATACAAGCTACGCAACAAAAAGGGGAAAAATGTAGACACCGAAATCATGTCGTAATCACCTTGGTCCCCTAGCGCAACCCTATAATCACTTCCTCATCCTCAACACCTTATCACCTACCTCCTGCACCCCACACATTTTAATTTAATTACTTTAATTAAATTAATGCCATTTACCTCCATACATATTAATTTAATTATTTTAATTAAGTTAATGACCTTTTACCCACACACATATTAATTTAATTATTTACATTAAATTAATTCACTACCCTCACACACCTATTTAATATAATTGCCTTTATTAAATGCACCTCACCTAACCACCCCCATCATTTGACCCATTAACCTAAACCCTAAACCAATGTCCTAAATAAAACCTAACATTAGACCCATCCCCTCACCTCACATTTAAAAGCCTCCTAAGGTCAGTTTTTTCACCCCGAGGAAAAGAAGAGACCCTTATCAAATGGCGGAACAACTTCCCAGGTAACTTTTGAACAACCCAAGATATATCACCCAAACCGATGTCGGTTCACCCTAAACCGACGCCGGTTATACCGGAATGGACCAAATGGCCTATTTAGACCCATTTACAGCTTTGTAATGGGTTGGTTGTTGGTTGGTAAAAATTCTGATCTCGAGTTTGATCTCTTTAGACGTGACAGCAAAATGAAGATTGATTTGTGATCAACAAAGGCAACCAAATACACTGGCACAACAGTGAAACTTTCTTCCCAGCATCCTCCAACGCAACAACTTCTTCATTATTCTTCAGACCTGTACCTCACAGAAGAGTAAGTATCCTCTTCCATCTATTTCATTTTCTTATCATCATCTGTAGTATTTGTGGTAAAGGAACCTAGTCTTTTACCCTGTCCATTCCCTCTCTCCAGTTGTCAGCCACCTTCCATACCCAATCATCTTAATACTTGGCCCAATTTCCTATTTTGACCTCCTCAGTAGTCTCAAACCTTCACAACATATCTACACCCCCTCTGTGATCAATCCTCACCTTCTATCCACTCCACTTTTTCCCCAAAACTCCAAAAACCCAGACTGTGTGATTCCACCAGCCCCGACTTAACCGTCGTCGGTTCTCTCTAACTGTCACCGGTTACAGTAAAACTGTCATCAGTTTTATAAAACCGTGGTCGGTCTCTATGTCGCCTGATCTCTGCCAGAATAACAACCTGTTTCTGACATATACCTACTTGAACACCTATTTGACCTTCAGATCTGTATCTAACCTAGCCTGTTAGCTCAGATTCACCTATAACCAACCTACTTGACCTCTGGATCTCCTTCTAGCCTAGCCTGTTAGATTAGATCTAGCCTATTACATTTTGTATGAGATGCCTAAATCATATTAAACTACAGTAGGACAATATTTACTTTATTTCAGCATTGAATTGTTTTAAACAGTGGATTGACAGCCATCTAGGAAGTATCACACTTCCAGGATCTAGCATATGCTAGGCAGTCCACTGCATATATTGTTTAACTCTCTTTGGTGGTCTTGTTTTGGTTCTTATACAGGTAGTTCCTCCTAGCCAAAAGGAAGGTCTCACAATCACTTTGATTCAGAATTCAGATACGCGCACATACAACCTTCAACCATCCCAAATCAGGTATTCCTCTTACCACCTTTACCTTATCTGTTTCGTCAAGTACTTCTCAGAAAACTAAGAAATCAGGCTACCAATAACATTTGAAAGCATAGTTTATTTGTTCAAAATCTAAACCATGTTAAACATATTTATTTATCTAATTGACTTATCTAAATTCAAAAACAAATTCCTTATATGTATCTCCATATCATATTTATCTACAAAGATCAATTTCATTGGAAAACATCAAACTCTCTCCCTTTCTTTATATATATATATATATGTGTGTGTGTGTGTGTGTGTGTGTGTGTGTATAAAGAGAAGATAAGCAATGATGCATTAGCTAAGAATTAAATTAGATGTAGTGCCCACCTCCCTTCGACACCTTTTTTATTATTGTTTCCGATACTGTCGACTACACTTATGGTTATATTATAGTTTTGATTTAGCATGCTAGTAGATATCAGAGATACTGAACTATTATTGATTTGATTCTTATATGATGCATATGGACATTGGAGACATTTGATGTTGATCTTGATATACTGTTGACATGATTATTTATTTGTATTTCTGACATGTGATATATTTAATCATGTTTAGTAGACCTTTGATAATTGGATTAATGTTGTGATCGTTTTGATGTGGATAAAATGTGGAATGGAAATGTGCTAGAAAATTGTTAGTGATATCGTATCTTGCATAGATGATATTAATTCGTATATAGTTGATTTCATATTTATATTGCATTTTTGACATGAATGTTTTAATACAGCCATGAGGTCGAAGGAGGTATTCTTTGTTTTTCAGGTATATTATATTCACAACAACATCAGGGGATTGGAGACCAACCACATCGGAATTCAAGAAGAATTCAACTAGGGTCACCATGGCAACATGTAATTGTGTGTGTGTTAGAATTAATTAGTTAGGGGAAAATTGTGACCTAGGGGTCATGTGTTGTTTTGTCTTAATTTTCCTTTTTATCATGTTGGTATGTGTTTTCTTTTAGTAATGAAATTTTACATGTTTTATTATTTAGATTTTGGATATATGCTTACCCCTTCATTATTCATGGGTTGTAGTGTTTTAAATTAGTTAATTTAAATTTGTCCTAAACAAATTAAAGATGTGACCAAAAAAAGAGTTCATTAATTAGAATTGATTTACTCTTGGATTTTGTGTTGAGTGAAGTGTGTTTGATTTTTGAGTGTAGCACACTCTACCCTTCATGGGAAACTCGAATTTGGCCTTAGAGGCCAAATTTGGAAGCTTGTGGGACAAGTCAAACTTGTCCCACACCTCTTAAATGCCCATGCCAACCCTACCTATGGGTCGGGGGGTCAAATTTAGGCTCTTTTAGGTGTTTTGGGGGATAAAAAGGTAAAATGTTAATTGCACTTTCTTTCAAATATTTAATTTTGTCCTTTGGGGGAGTGAGCTCAGATGGAGTGTGTAAGGTTCTTGTAATTCATCCAACCACTTATTAATTGTGCATTGGAATATGAGGTTGACCAAGTGATGTGGAGTGGAGAGGAAATGAGGTGGCATCGTACTTGGAGCTGCATCATCCCTCCCTCTCCTTTATCTATTTATTGAATCCTTGTTGCTTGTTTTTGGGTTGGATGATCATTTTTTAGTCTCTTGAATTTTGGAGAGTAAGAGGATTTGGAGAGAGTTTGTGGATTTTGGAGATTTTTGGATGCTTGCTTGGTCTTTGGAGAGGTTTGGAACTTCATACTTGGAACAAGCTCTACCATGGAGAGGTAGGAGCTTCACCTTAGTTTAAATTATGGTATTTGTTTTATTATATGTGTTTTTATGTTGTGTTGAGTTTGTTGTCTCTTTGGAATGCTTGTTGGGTGTGGGTAGATTGCCTAAGTTGGGAGTGGGAGGATACTATGGAGAACTTTTCTTGTAGGGAGGCATAAGAGATCACTTTCTTGAGGAGGGAGTTTGAGTTGGGTGCCCCACCTAGTATGAGGAATGCTTGCATTCTTATTGTTCTTATTATGAGGGAGACATAAGAGTTTTGAGGGAGGCATAAGAGTGTATGGAGGTATAAGGGGTACTTGAGGGAGACATAAGAGTTGGTAGGGGATATTGTGTTTTGCATTGGAGGCTTTTAGGTGGGCACCCATTCCCATTGGGAGGCATAAGTGGCCTCCCCATAGGTCTTACTCTTTTGGCTTTCTTGATAAGCCTTGTTATATTGTTGTTTTGATTGATTTTCTTCTTGTTGAGTTGTTGTTGTGTTTGTATGTAAATGGAATGAATGTGAAATTATTTGTTGATTATTGTGGAAGCTAGTAGTTGCCATGAGTTGAAACCTTCTCCCATTGTAATGTGGTTGGGTCTCGGGGGCCAATGGGGAGGATGGATTCTCCTCTCCATTGGGTATCTTTGTTGAGTGGAGAGCGTTGCCTCTCCCCCTATTTTGTTGTGAGTCAAGCAAATCCTTGGAGGAGCTATCTTGTTGGAGTTGGAGAATGGAGTCTTATTAGTGGCCATGTGAAACTTTCTTGTATTTTACCCACCTAGAGTGGAAGAAATTGTAATAATGTATTTCATTCTTGTATTTACTTTTGTATGACTTCCCACATCAAGTGGAGAATATTGTTTCAATCTTGTAGAAAGGAGTTTACATTTAATATTTGTATATTGAAAAGAGAAAGAAAGATTTGTATGGTTTAGTTAGGAAATGGAAAAAGGAATTCTTCTTCATTGTGAATATTGTAGAGTTAGTTTTGCAAATATAAAAGAAAGTATTTTCTCCTTGTTGGAATTTTGGATGTATTATGAGAAAAGTAGTGTGTGTTAAAAGATTTAAGTTATAGCAATGGAAAGGAAAGTTTACTTTCATTATAGAGTTGTGTTTATTGAAAATAGGAAAGAAGGAAAAATAGAAATAGTAAGAAGTTGAACTTGTTTACAAAATAACATTGTATGGAAAATAAAGTTATTATGGCTATTTTGAATGTATGAACATTGTATTGAAATGAAGAGGAAAATAAGTTAGATTATATTGCATTTAGCAATGTTGATTTTATAGCAAGGAAATGACAAGTAATGAAATTGATTTATTTTCCCTTCTTGTTCATGTAATGGAAGAAAGAACCTAGTTAAGCAAATAGAAATTATTCTTATTAGTAGATGAATTTTATTAGAAATGGAAACACTTTAAAATTACTAGACTTAACTAAGAAATGAGTAAATGAGTAACAAATCTCAATCTTGGAGCTTTAAAATGAACAAAGACAACTCAAAATGCATTTTTACACCCTTTAGCAACTTTAGTTTTTGTAAAATTCTCAGCATTAAGGTTCTATTTTTTTCAAAAATAAGACCGCCACCCTATGCAAAATGGAAGTTCCGTAACCGCCGCTTAGCCTATGGCAGCAGTCTCAAAACCACCACTCAGTAGGGTAGCAGTCCTGTGTTTTTTGCATAGGTAAGGCGGGGTGGTTTCATAGCCGCCGCTCTGAAAGGCGACAGTCCACTATTTTTCACCCTTGTAGGGCAGTAGCCCTAGAACCACCGGTCTACTCTAGGCGGTGGTCCTGTCACTTATGACAGAATTCCGTGGACTCGCGCCTGTGCGTGAAATTTAACCAGATTTCACTAATTCCTAAGTTGTAAAATTTAACCTATCCCTACCAGCAAGTAAAATAAAGAGAAATTTTATGGAATGGAACAAACAAACACTCAAATGGTGAATCTAAAAGCATTCTTTTATTCATAATAAAAGGAGGCAGGGTTTGCCCCAAATTTAAAACCCAATACACAATAACCTTGAAATGAAAACCAAATTGGAGGAGGAAACCCTTCTCAATCTTTAAATGAGATAGATTACATAAATAAAACTAAAACTAAACTAAGCCTAGACTAAATCTTCTTGTAGAATCCTTCATGGCTCCTTCCTTTTTGCTCCCATGACTTTCTCCTCTCCAACCTGCAAATTTTAACAAAAGAAAATGAACCAAATGAGAAGAATAGAATGAGAAAAGGTTTTAGTAGACCTTCATAAGGATTTTAGGGCTAAGTTTGGAACCCTATGATCTAGTGGCTAGGATGGATTTTGATCTAAGGGTGGAGGATTGACCCTACCTTTATTAAGAATAAATGTAATTTAAATGTTTAATGTAAAATCATTAAGGGTATGTGTAGATGGGTGAGTGGGGCCATTTAATTTCCTAGGGGTGTGATGTTCCTTTTTAACCCTTAGTGGGTGTAGAAATTTATTAAAGGATCCTTTAAGCTATTAAAGTAAAGAGTTTAATAAATTGGCATATGGTTAACCTTGTTAGGATTGAACCAAATTGAATCGAAGAAAATATCTAATTAATCGAATTAAACCTTGTTATCTTCCTATAGAACTAGTGACAAATATACCCTAGAGATAATTGTGCTAACATGTAACTTTCAACTCGACCTGTTTCTTCAATCGTAAAACTGAGCTAAGTAGTGTAAGTAAATTAATGAACCCTAAAGGTTAAGCACCCTTGTAACAATCTTGTACCTTAACCTTCTTCATAACTTAAAAAAAAAATTAGTCACATTTTCGAGTTAAGTGTTAGGTTGAAGTGTGTTCTTAGAACGTCGTTTTTGCGAGTGTTACAGTTTTCTCCTCCAACTAGGAACTTTTGCAGATGATGTCTTGCTCAAATGGATTTCATTTCCTGCATGAAAATAGGCATCGGAGATCTCCTATCCCTCTACTGTACTATAATGATTTTAGGAGATATAGGCAAACTTTGTTCACTTAAATGACATTTGGATAACATAGGCTACACTTTTATACTATAACATTATATTGTTTTGAACAGAAGAATATTTTTTATAAATTTTATTTCCATAACTGTATTATATTATCATTATCTATTGATCATCGTTTCTTGAGGATTGAGTGCAACATTAGGGAATCATTGTAGTAGTATCCTTAGAGAGTTGGATGCCACTTTTTGCTACTAAGTCCTTCCGGCCTTGCTTCAATGTCATGATTCTATACAAAATCATGTGCTAATGAAAGTTTGACTACCTATGTGTGGAAAACACAGTCTTCTCCGTAGTTGTATGGAACTCAGGAAGGAGATAGCTACCAATAACATTTGAAAGAATAGTTGATTTGTTCAAAATCTAAACCATGTTAAAAATATTTATTTATCTAATTGACTTATCTAAATACAAAAACAAATTCCTTATATATATCTCCATATCATATTTATCTACAAAGATCAATTTCATTGGAAAACCTCAAAATCTCTCCCTATATATATACCATGCCATAATAATTTAATTCTTAGCTAAAGCATCACACACATTAACAAAACAAAGATCAACACTAAAAAGAGAAGACAAACAATGATTTAACTTTATAACGAACATAATTCAAAACCTTATATACCATTAGGTACTCATAACGGCCATTCAAAGAAATTGTAAAGTGCATCACTTACACATCAAACTTTCATGTATTTATTTTAAAATATGAATGTACATTAATTCTTGAAGAGAAAACATTGTGGAATGGGACAATATAAAATTTAAAGGAGAAACATGGTAGTATTTTGAATTATATGAATGAAATAAAGAACCACAAAGAGAAAAAAATAAACCCAAAATATTGCCAAGAACCTTCTAAGTATCAAGAAATTATAGAGATTTATGTACACCTAGTAAAAAGAATTTATAATCCAACTAGTTATGGATAGTAAAAACGAAATTGAAAAAATATTTACTATAAAGGGATATGTGTACATATATTTATTTATAAACTCTGTTATATTAATGTGATGTTTTCTTCTCTAGGTTACCGAAATGAGAAGGAATAACATGTGGGATTACATGATGGAGCTAGTGGTGCAGCATATGAAAAAAGGAAGATTGTTTCTAGGGTTTATTTAGAATAAAAAAAGTTATTTGATGTAGATGGTATATTTGAGTTGGTCATAGTGATACCCTATTATAGCATGAAATATTTCATAAATGGTGATGAAAGAAGTGAATTTATATGTTCTAACTTCATGTAGAAAAAAAGTTACTAGAAAAGTAGTTATGAAGCCTCATAGTCCAATATCTTTTAACACATGAGTATAATGTAATCAATATTAAAAAGTCATTAAATTAAATTAATATGTTAGAAGTTGTTTCATGTTGTCACTAAAATTTGTACCATGCTGAAACTTGCTTCAAAAATTTTAGCGAAACATAGCATGATCTCTCAATGTGGGACTTGATTGTATGAGATCAACCTCTAAAGAATATTGGATTTCTCATATGAAAGGGTTGGTTTCTTTCATCCTAGTTCACTGCAACTACTCTAACCAACTTCTACTCTAACACTATCCAATCCTAAAGTAAGAAACTCCAATGAAATAGGGTGAGAGGAGAAAAAACTAAAAATAGAAAGGAGGTGATGCACCAAACTAGAAAATGGATCAATTTTGGCTCTTATAGACACAAATGTAAACACACGAGTGAAGACTTAAAGGATGCACACATATTTGAAGGAGAATAAGTGGAAAAGAATGAAGGTGTGTAAGAGGGTATACATATTGACATTGAAGGTAGAACATTCATAGAAACAAAGCCAAACTTGCATTAATATAAAAAGGTATTAATTTAAAATCATAGAGGCAAGGAAAGTAATCTCCACATGTGAGTTATAAAGGCCGCAAGAAGATGTTTTCGAGCTCAAATTTAGAGTTGTCGACTTGTAAAAATCAAGCCCCTATTATGTTTCAAAACACTTACATTTATAGAATTTAGGAGATAAGGAAGAAGAGAGTGATCACATCCAGTGAGTAATGCCCACCAATATAAAGGACCAAACTTAGGTTAGGTACAGGTGCATGAAATCACCCTAAGAACACACCATTATATTTTTAGTGAAGGAAGATGACTCCACTTAGAAATAAACTCAGGTTGGTGAGGTGGTTGAGCATCTGGTTCAAAGCAAACACGCCTTCTTCACGCCTCATAGAATTTAGATGATTCTTCTTAATCCACAACAATGAAAACTTCCATACTTAGCCGTTTAATATTGCTCCCAATTTTTTCCTTGTATCATCTATTTTTCATCTACATAAGTGTTATATTGTTTTGTAGGATTCAAAATGTAGAACACTATATTTAGAAAACCCTTAGAAAACTAAGTTATGTTTTCTGCAGCTTTAACCTTAGTTGTTTTCAAAGTTGCTTGCTTTTTTCATGTGTTGTATCATGACACTTTGTCCTTATACCATTTCTTTTACTAATAAAATTGCATTCTCTATCATACAAAATTAACAAACTCTGTGAAATTCCATATTTTCCAAGTCCGTGTAACAATGATATTTCTAAGTTGCGAAACACTAACATTTTTCACATGCCGCAAAAGACTATATTTTGACCAGTTTCCCATAGAAAACTAAATCCTCAATACCTTCATTCCATGAGATTAAGAATATGGAGCCTCCTTAGTCTAAAATTTGGATGATGTGTTCAAAATAGCATGGGGTGCGATTTTGGACACAGTTTGGTGACTTTTGGAGAACATCTTCCTACTATATGTAAAGATCAGTAGCCTTGAAGCATACATTGGGCATGGAGTTAGAATATTTATTGAATTTGCATATGAGGATAAGCTGCTCTAATATTCTCCACAGATCTGACTTGTGAGATGCAAATGTGACCAAAAATTTTGCAAAAGCACTTATTCAAAATATCACCAAAAGGATTAAGGAAAGTGCACTCGAATGATGATCAACACAAAATTAAAGTAGGAAACCTCAAACAAAAACAAAGAGAGAAGAAAAAACAAGAACAAGAACAAATATATACAAGATGCAAGAAACAAACTTAGAGAGAAGATTTGAGATAGATCCCATTCACTGGGATTTTAAGTTCCTCCCCATCAAGTTTGGATAAATCAAAAGAGTTAGAATCATTACAACCATTTATGATGTACGATCCACTCCAAATTGCATTAAACTTAGAGTTCTGACCTAATTTAGCTCTTCTTGTGTCACATTTCAAGACTAGATCTCTTATTTTGAAGTCACATGCCTTAGATTTCTTGTCAAACCAATGCCTTATCAACCTTTCATGTTCTTCTAATATGATCATGGAAAATTTCCTCAATTCCTCAATCTCAACCAATTTCTCCATCCCAATTGTTATCTTATCTTCACCCTCAAACTCTAATTGATGTGCTAACTCCAATTAAGGTAACTTTAGAGATAATGAAAGCATGGCCTCTTTATTATTCATAAGGAAAAAAGGAGAGTCGCCAATTTCCCTTTTCGATGTGATCATGTTAGCCCAAAAAGAATTTTTACCTTGGTGTGCCATTTCCTTGTATTGATCTTTATTTTTCTTTTCATGATTTCGATGAGGTTTGTATTGGTAGATTCTACCACTCCATTACCCCGAGGGTAGTAATTGGAAGAAGTCTTCAAGTAGAATCCATGTTTAATATCCCAATCAAACAATTTAAATCCTAACAAGTATTTTTCATTATCATAAATAATGGCTTGGGGAGCCACAAATCTTATCACAATGTCCTGAAGAAAATTGAGGATAGTTGATTTAGTAGCTTCCTTGATTATCATAACTTCCATTCATTTGGTAAAGTAATCAATCACTGTTAAAACCTGTTTTTGACTTACACTTGACACAAGATTAATCATATCGATAAAATCAAGTCCCCATTGAGAAAAGGGTTCATCCTCCTGAATAGGATGAAGTAGGAGGGCCACCATCTTATTTTTACTAGTGAAGAAAGCACACTTTTTAAATTTTCAGACCCATTAATGAGCATCTGCAAACAATGCAAGCTGAAATTCCTTTTACATCCTTTTATGATAATAATATGCCTACCACTAATATCTTCTCTCTTTCCTTAAATGTCCTTCAAGGTCTTTATAATTATCTTTCCAAATCTCTAATGGAGATCAAAACAAATTTGATGCCTATGGAATGGATTGAGTAAATAGCCAAGGATATGAGGACCTTACATAGGCTTATCAATCCCCTAAATAGGTGGTAAAACTACATATCCTCGTCGATAATCTTCTCCAAGCCCATGGGGTATATTGGTTGGAAATAATAATATCAAATATAGGGTGAGGGATTTGAATTCCTCACTACCACATCTCAAATTTTAATCGGGCTCCTCCATTTTCAGTGGGGATACATTCCATGATCTAAAAACGAGCGTTGTATTTTTTTCACTTTTATAAGTTTCCAAAGATCGTGATTTTCTTAACCAATTTTAAGTGTTCTTGAATCCACAAATTGATTAAATTCTGATTATTTTGCATCCATAGAAGTGCAGAAAACTTGTGTAGCAAATAAATAATCAGAAAAACTGAAAAGACTCAGATAACAAAAGAGATTGTTTACGGGGTTCGGAATTCCTATGTCCCCGGGTTCAGATTGAACCGATCCATTAATAATATTGAAATGCAAGTACAATAACTCTTACAAACAATCAATAATGAATCAAAACCTGCAAATGAGCTGATCAATGTCACAAGAACTCTGAAAAATAGCAGAAACTGTCCCAAGAACGATCCGTGGCTCCTACAGTGTTTTCACAATGTGATCTCCCTGCAACTGTGTTAGAAAAACACCTAAAAATGGAGATTTAAAAACATTCCATGAAAAAAAATCATATGTCTGAGATCAGATTTGAATTTTGAACACTTTTCATGTTTACACCAAGTCACAATTCGGACTAGAAGTGCATTGAAATTTGTGTTTTCCAACTGGCTGTCTTGAAGATCCCTGTTAAAATCTGCATTCAAAGCTTCCAAAAATAGGTTTAAAATCATCAAAAAAGATCAAACCTTACATCAATGGAATATTCTCATAATTCTCTACATTCCATCTTTTTACTCCAAATGCCCAATCTGAGTGCACGGCCTTCAAAAATGGTGTTCTCTGTAATCTGGTCCTTAAGCTCCTCGCACAGCCCTGTACCTTCTGTATAAGATGAAGCGCCCCATTTTATAGTGCGCCCAAGCCCCTAGGTGAGTTGGTTGGAGGATTAGACTTGGACCCATGAGGTCAGGGGATCAAATCCCAACGGCTTCTATTTTTGGCGGATTTACCTTTTATAAAGGATTTGGCATTTAATTTAGATGGGATGAATCCCATGTGGAGCGGCCTTTTTCCACCATTTTCCACGCATGGATTTGCCCCATAACAACCACTTCCTCATTCTCTCCTCCATGTGGAATAACATAGTTAATTTGGTGGCTATGTAGGATTTAATACTAATGTATCAACATTAAATTTAATACTAATGTATACACATTAATATATAGATGTGGCATTTGGAAAGTGACCTTACGAAAATAATATTATTTCGACCCATACAATGTGGAATAGAAATAATCCTGTAGTCCACTTGTCATCTCCCGATAGGCAAATCGAGCGAATTCAACGAGTGTTGGCAAGCCATGTGTCACAGTGCGATTCGGTCCAATATTGACCAGTTGACCATAGTTGACTTTCCCGTTGACCGAACTTTGACCGAACATATCTAGAGCTCCCGATGTTCATTTTTCACGTTCTCACAGTCGTTGGAAATCTCTTGAGATGATCTACTGCACTGAAACCATTTAGGAATGTTTAGGGAATGTTTTCAAAAATGATCCCCTGATCACACCTCCCCACTGAGAAAGGCTTTTTGTCCACAAAAAGCTGTGTATCAACCCACAAAAACATGCTATCTTTTCCTGCATTGCACAAACACATACAAGAACCCAAAATAACATTATAGGTTAAATAAATGCAAATAGTTGATTAGCTAGTCACATAACCGATCAGATAATAACACCCAATTAAGCTAGTGTTCAACTGAAACGCTGCAACCCTGTCAACTCTACGCACAACTGTGAACTGTCATTCCCCACTGTAATGCCATCACAAATAACTGACCAGATAATAACACCCAATTAAGCTAGTGTTCAACTGTCACTTTGTGGTACGGCCGATTACCAATAATTACAATTCCATAACACGGATCAATATACAAGACATCTAAACTGCCCACAATTAGGCTAGTGCCCACTGCCCATCTGAAATTGTAACAACTGCAAGTATTCACTATCAGAATATAATAGACTATCAACGCCCAAAAATAGCTATAGTCAATAACTGAATCAACATGAATATGCCAAGACACTATATCGCCATCACAAATAATAACTCAGATAATAACACCCATCTATAACAGAAGCTAGTGTTCAACTGACACTTTGTGATTATGCTGATTACAACTGCAAGTTTCAAATTTAGACATGCTACTGATGCCTATCCCTGCATAGTGTTTTCAACAATGGAACTACCAACCAATCTGAGAAAACAAAACATGAGTATGATGAACCTATCACTCAAATCTTCTCTTCAGCTGTTTCCATTCATTTTCAAAGCTTAAATATCAACTTAGGAACAAATCCTTATCAATCAACAGGAATCCCTAAAATATAGCTCTTGAAATTTTTTTTGCTTGCCTACTATCAACAATTTATTGTAGTGCAAATATAAAGTTGAGGAGTGTTTTTCCCAACCAATCACTTGGGTTTTTCCGTTTTGGTTGTTTTACCTCCTTAGTACCACAATGAGTTTTTGTTAGGTTTAGCACTGTTGGTTTTACAATACTGTTCTTTTTAACAACTTTCCAATTTTTTTGTTTAGGAACAAACCAGCAAACCTTAACATCATGACCAATCCTATTACAATGGGAACAAAATTGAACTTCCCTATTTTTAGGAGTCTTACCCATTTTACCATTCTTAGAACTCTGTCTACGAGAATGATTCCCCTGTTTAGGAGAGGTAACCTTCTTGCCATTTCTCGCCTTTCCTTGGTGAGATTGGTCTTTAGCACCTGCCTTATCATTCACAAAAGGCGTTAACTTCTTAATCAAATTTTTCCTCTTCCAACAATATGCAACAGAATGATTAGTACCTTCACAAAATGTGCAAGGGAAAGCATATTTTTGCCTACCAAAGCTATATTGTTCCAACTGAAAGAGTGTATTAGAAGTTTTAGGATTTGATTTTCCCTTAGTGCTATTTTTCGTGTAAGTGGAAGGAGGTGGAATCTGATTACCTCTTTTACCTGTTTTCTTACACCTTTTGTTGTTCCTCCTGATGGCGGAATCCTGCAATTCTAGTGGTGTAGATCCTTGGCTGTTGGAAGCTTGTCTTCCTTCAGCTGCTTTGGAACTTTCTCCAATTTCCATTTTCCCACTAGAGTAACCCAAACCTGCAAACCGAGGTTGATCCTCTACCTGTATTGGGTTAGCATCACCTTGTCCGTTTTTACCAAGGCCCGTTCCGTTAAATCCCATCTTAACCATTAGCTTAGACCCAATTCCCTTAGTGTGTTTTTCAAACTGACCCAAAGGAACATCTGAAACTGAATGTGAGGAAGAATTAAAATGTGAACAACTTACAGTGCATTCTGTCATAGTACCTGCATCTGATTTGGAAGGCATTTCCTTCTTGTGTTCACCTCGTTGCAGCTTTTCCAAGAGGGCATCCTTGGTTCATATTTCTTCCTGTAACTCTTTCACAAAGCCCATCAACTTCTTGCTCTCTTCAAGCATCTTGTTGGCATACTCCTCTTTCTTGGTTATAGAGGATTGTGGCTCAGATTTTAACCGCACAATTTCCTCTTCTAAGGAATAAAAATTAGCTCTCAAGAAAGAGTTTTCTTCTTGGAGTTGGCGGTTTATGGCTTCAAGCTCATCCAGTTGCTCCTGTTTGGATGACTTGCCCATGATTCCCTGTTCTTGCAAACACAACCTATACTTCCAAAACTGCAAACTGCAAAAGAAGATTAACAAGCCCCAAAATGTCTACAACTGAATACTGAAATCAATATTGAAACTAAAGCCAAACACAATTAGAAGCTAATCATGCAATCTAACTGCTCTGATACCAAACTTGATCTGAAAACGAGCGTTGTATTTTTTTCACTTTTATAAGTTTCCAAAGATCGTGATTTTCTTAACCAATTTTAAGTGTTCTTGAATCCACAAATTGATTAAATTCTGATTATTTTGCATCCATAGAAGTGCGGAAAACTTGTGTAGCAAATAAATAATCAGAAAAACTGAAAAGACTCAGATAACAAAAGAGATTGTTTACGGGGTTCGGAATTCCTATGTCCCAGGGTTCAGATTGAACCGATCCATTAATAATATTGAAATGCAAGTACAATAACTCTTACAAACAATCAATAATAAATCAAAACCTGCAAATGAGCTGATCAATGTCACAAGAACTCTGAAAAATAGCAGAAACTGTCCCAAGAACGATCCGTGGCTCCTACAGTGTTTTCACAATGTGATCTCCCTACAACTGTGTTAGAAAAACACCTATAAATGGAGATTTAAAAACATTCCATGAAAAAAAATCATATGTCTGAGATCAGATCTGAATTCTGAACACTTTTCATGTTTACACCAAGTCACAATTCGGACTAGAAGTGCATTGAAATTTGTGTTTTCCAACTGGCTGTCTTGAAGATCCCTGTTAAAATCTGCATTCAAATCTTCCAAAAACAGGTTTAAAATCATCAAAAAAGATCAAACCTTACATCGTTGGAATCATCTCATAATTCTTTACATTTCATCTTTTTACTCCAAATGCCCAATCTGAGTGCACGGCCTTAAAAAATGAGGCGTTCTTTGTAATCTGGTCCTTAAGCTCCTCGCACAGACCTGTACCTTCTGTATAAGATGAAGCGCCCCATTTTATAGTGCGCCCAAGCCCCTAGGCGAGTTGGTTGGAGGATTAGGCTTGGACCCATGAGGTCAGGGGATCAAATCCCAGCGGCTTCTATTTTTGGCGGATTTACCTTTTATAAAGGATTTGGCATTTAATTTAGATGGGATGAATCCCATGTGGAGCGGCCTTTTTCCACCATTTTCCACGCATGGATTTGCCCCATAACAACCACTTCCTCATTCTCTCCTTTAATACTAATGTATACACATTAATATATAGATGTGGCATTTGGAAAGTGACCTTACGAAAATAATATTATTTCGACCCATACAATGTGGAATAGAAATAATCCTGTAGTCCACTTGTCGTCTCCCAATAGGAAAATCGAGCGAATTCGACGAGTGTTGGCAAGCCACGTGTCACAGTGCGATTCGGTCCAATATTGACCAGTTGACCATACTTGACTTTCCCGTTGACCGAACTTTGACTGAACATATCTAGAGCTCCCGATGTCCGTTTTTCACATTCTCACAGTCGTTGGAAAGCTCTTGAGATGATCTACTGCACTGAAACCATTTAGGGATGTTTAGGGAATGTTTTAAAAAATGATCCCCTGATCATTCCATATTAACTGCATTTGTTTTGGTAGGACAAGTCAAATCCCATTATCTGTGTAATTCAAGCCCTAAAATGTTTTGACACCTAGAAAATAATCATTGCATGTAATACATGGGTATTAAACCCACACTTACCATGGTTCACACCAAAAAATCCTTTATTTACGATGTAGTCAACAACCATATTATGGCTTCAGCCATGTTGAAAATTCCTTTGAATAACGTTGAAACATCCATCCTTGGATGTGGTATGCAGTATGTTGTTAGTGCTTGGATTTTGGTTGTTTTTTACTAGCAATCGCACATGAAAAGTGCGATGGAAATGACGAAGGCGAACTATCAAAGAAGTTAAAATATATAAAGTGTAATATTGTAGTAGGAAGATTGATGATAAAGAAATTTTGTGAGCGAGGATAAATGTAGGGGCGTTGAAATGTTTGGGAAAAAGGTGATAGAGGTAAAGAAATTTGGAGATATCTCAGAAAGAAAGGTCTATTGGATGAATACTTATAAGGGGAACATGCATATCCTTTAATCCTAAACTCTACATATGTGAGATATGGAAAATCTAAATTTCGGGTTCCTTATGTCAATGATTGAATGTACATTTGTGATTTTATTGTTTTCATTGTTGCAAGGAGCTTCTAAATGCAAACAAGTTTAAATCAAAATACTCAATATGTGATCCATATTATAAAATGATGTCAAACTCAGAGGATCCTCAATACAAAGAGAAATTCCTATTAATCTTAATACCAAATACAAATCCAATATAAATCAAATCGAAGGAACCAAGATGGGCTCAACGATAATGTAATATGTAATTTTTGAATAAATCCAAGTGAAGCACAATAGAGAGATGAAGTATTCATTTTATAGGCGTCTAAGAAGTTGTAAAGATATTTATTAATTGGTTATAAAATAGAGAACATGTATCCGTACCTAGGTTTTGCTAAAGTAGATGTATTGTTAGGAAATTTATTTGTTTTGTTAAAAGTTGAGACTGACACAACATGAGAGCACTATCACCACACTAGGTCTATTGATGTCCTACTACGGTTAGATTCAACAAACTTCACTTTAACTATATATATGCTTTTGGTGTAATAATAGAAGAATCGCCAAGGTGTTTTTAGATTTTCTCACCTACTGCAAGTTAGTTGACTTGTTGGGTTCTTAAAACAACGTAAGAATCACACTTGAAATATCGTCGGTTTGGTTGACAAGGTCACCATATTTTAGAAAGGTGGCAATTCAGAGGTTAAATTTGACGGCCGATTAGACATTTTTTTTGTGATTTTAGCCGTAAAATACCACATGTAACTTGTAAATTTTAACGATGATTGTCATTTTTTATACAGATTTATAAGTAAATTATACAAATATATTATTTTTTGATGAAAAAAGATCTTATATTATATTAATGTAATAAGATACAGGATAACTTTCAACAAAAAAGTGAGTGGTATGAGAACATGCCTCAAAACAATGAACAAACCAGGCCGAGCCTAGAAAACCAAAAGTCAAACTAGGTCGAGCCTAGGAAAATACAACAAATCATTGACCCTAACAAAAAACATAAACAAAATTAGGCAGTAATAGGAAAAATGCCCGAGGTAGATAGATCCTGATCATCTGGCCACCCCAAACCAGGTAGATCCTTTCTAGTGTCAGGAATATCCCAGCCATCAGTAGATTCTTCGTCAGGGTTTGCTTCCCCACATGTAGGAATGGCTAAGTTGAGCTAGGGGAATTTTCCAGAATAGGGAAAGGGTGGCGGCGGATGCCAGGCATCCTGGTGAGAAGTGGCGAAGGGAGATCCCCAAATCTACTAGTGAGCCGACGAACAAGGTGGAGAAACCCACCCAAGTTTCTGAGGTGGTGAGCCCCCGCCCTGCTGGCAAGCCAAGGAATACGGTGGCGAGCCTTGACCGCGATGACGCCCAAGTGAATGAATATGCCAGTGGCTTGGTTTAGGAGAGTGGAGAGAGCAAATGAATGCCCGACACTGGGATCTGTTGTGTCGGCCTCCACAAGCGGAAGGCGAGGAGCACCTGGTGGGAGAAGGAGGAACCTAGGAAACATTACATGGGGCTTCCCCCCAATTTTACAACAGAGTCTGGAGGTGGTTCACCTCCAGCACCACCTTATTTGCTTAAACTTGAATATGTAGAAGTACATTGGAGATCACCATAGATTTATTATAAATCGAGAAAGATTGATCAACTGCAGAAATAACAAAGAAAAAGTAATTCCTTTATTTCCATATCTAAAATAAAATCTCCCCTCTGAAAACATGCCAAATCTGGGTGAGCATAGGCAGAAGTTTGGGATTGTCTCCTAAGAGGATATGTTACCAAGTGAAACAGTGGGGCCATGAGGGAAAGAAAAAATTATGGATCCAATTCCAGGCAATTTGAGCTTTGGAACAGAACCAGAAGATGTGGATAATTGTGTCCAGATGCCCACAAAAGGGGAATTTGGGAGCTGGAATCCCAATTTGAACAATACAGGCCCCGATAGGAAGGCCTTGGTGAATAATATACCATAGAAAATAAGAAATTTTGGGTTCCACACATATAGTCCAAATAGTCTCAAACTGTTTTCCCCACACAGATGGGGTGGCATTAATTCCCCAGTGAGTATTAATTTTTTCCACCATGGGAAAATGGGGTGAGAGCCTTTGATAACCTTTGTTTGTTTTTATAGTTACAGAAAGGGGTATCAACATACCACTTCCAATCTATCCACCAAGGGTGAGAGAATTGCACATCAATCTTATGTAGCATGTGATCAGGAACTGAATTGATCACAATATTATAAGTATTGTGATCCTAGTTGGAGAGCCGAAAAAGAGTTTTAAACTCTGGCCAAGAAAATCAGGATTGCTTGTTCTTGCAGAAAAAATTGTCAATGGTATGAATTCTATCACATTTGAATAATTTAAGCTTAGAGATTCCTGGGACCTATACAAGGCATTGATCTTGGGATTGAAACAATCTCACACTTTCCAAATAATTTTAAGCACAAATGTGCCCACGATTTTGATAGGTACAAGAGTTATGAGAAAATTGACAAACCCTAAACCTTTCCATGCAGGGTGGCCATAAGGAGAGCCTTCTATAATGCCATGTCATATGAGAAATTTCTAAGCTTCCTGGCTAGTGATGCTTCTGATAATCCACTTGGCACAGAGATCTTGCCCTTGGCGCGGAACGTGAATAAGCTCGATGCCTCCAGAATTGCGAGGTAGGCAAAATATATCCCAAGCAACACAATGAAAACATTTTCCAGTATATTCATTAGCCCATAGGAAAGCTTTGAGCAACTTTTCCAAATTTTGGATGGAAGCTTTGGAAGGCTTCCAACAAGATGACTAGTATACATGGGTGGCAGCCAAAAATTTAAAACAAATTTGGAAATTTCCAACCAGAGACAAAGGCCTAGTGAGCTAGTATTCTAGTTTTTTCGCCACCCGTTGAATGCCATAATGCCAAATATCAGTCAAGGAGGACTAAAAAATAAAAGGAATACTAAAGAATTTGAAAATCTCACCATGCTGCAAAATTTTCCAATCAAATGTGGCAATCTAGTCCGACACAGAAGGAAAGATTGCATGTAGCATTGAGTTTTTTGCCATTAAATGGAGGAATTAGAAGCCAGGTAGAAAGTATCCAAGCATTCCATAGCATTACAAATTTTGCTCTCGTCCTCGATAAGCGTAAGGAATGAATCGTCTGAAAAATGCCCATTGAGGAGTTGAGAGTTGGGCTCAACAGGAAGCGAGATTCCACGAACAAGACCTTGAGTTTTGGCATGGGCTAAGAGATAACCAAAGCCTTCGGATGCCAACACATAAAGTGCATGGGCAAGTGGACAACCCTGTACGATAGACCGGAATAGCCCAAAGGGTTCTGAGCTAAGGCCATTGATAGAAATTTGAGCAGAAGCATCTGCAAAGAGCATATTGACGGATTGAATAAAGATGGGGCCAAAGCCAAGGGCCTGAAGCATGGCGAGGATGAAAGGCCATTTAATTTGATCATAAGCTTTCTCAAAGTCAATCTTGAGAAACATAGCGTCATGGTGAGATCTGTGGGCCCATTCCATGCCTTCCCAAAATGTGATGATATTATCTAGGATGAAGCACCCATGTATGAAACCTATTTTCTCAGGATGAATAATGACAGGTAGAAGATTGTGTAATTGCACAGCGAATGCTTTGGTAATGATTTTGTAGGAGACGTTCAACAACGTAATCAGCCACCAACAAGTGATTTTCTCGGGATATCCTTGCTTAGGAATAAATTTAATGTTCCCCTTATTAATGTTAGGCCCTAGGGAGTGGTTTTGAAACCCTTCAAGATAGACTTGAAAGAGGTCATTCCTGACGGAATCCCAAAGAGTTTTATAGAACTCACAGGGGAATCCATCGCAGCCTTGCAATTTATCATTGGGCATTTGCATAGTGGCTTCATGGAGGTCTTCAATAGTGAGCATTATTTTGTAGAGCACCTTCTGAGCCTCTGAAATCTTGTGAGGAACAACCCCCAAACATTGGTCAAGAGCAGCCCAGCGAGCTTCGGAGGGTGACTGAGCTTGGAATACGAGCTTGTAATGTCGCAAAAATTCTTACAACAAAAGTTGTGGGTCAATGATTTGAGCTCCGTTATCCATGATAGCTCGGATCTGTTGAGAAGGATTTCTGGCTCAAAGAGAAATAAAGAATTCTTTTGAGACCCAATCTCCAACCTTGAGCCAGTGCATTCGAGCTCGGGTATGAGCACCTCTGGCATTATAATTGTCCGCAATTTGGATTTGATGCCAAAGTGTTACAACTTGTAGTTGTAGAGCGTCAGAGAAGGGATCACCTTGAACATGTTAACATTAGTTAGTTTAATACATTGTTGATTATATTTGTTGATGGACAATTATAATTGTCCTCCTTTCTCTCGCAGCCTTTATATGGCTATATTCATTGAATATTATTTCAAGGCATTATATCAATTTTTATTCTATCTCTTCCTTCAGAACCACCACCGTCGTCCAGCTAAGAGCTGAGGTGTTAGCGGTGTATGAGCGGCGCCAAATTTTAGCCAACTGGTGGTCGTAGATTCTAAGAAATCTTGTAGTCCAAGTCAGTGCATCTTCCCATCAAAGTAACCAACTGATTTGCATAGGTGGATAGAATTGCTGATAGTGATTGGGTCGTGGAATTAAATTCCAAATCTGCTTGATATGATTGATAGTGGGGCTATGTTGCATCAAGGCAGTATTAAGAAAAAATTGGCCTTTATGACAAAGTGGGCGTGCATTATGCCAACAAATACAGAATCGTATAGGGGAGTGGTCCAAAAGGGAAAAGTCGGGCATAACCTCCACTGGCATGGAATAAATGCTATCAAACTCAAAAACGTTTTGAGCTGACAGCATGGCCCTGTCAAGCTGTTTAAGGATGCGATCTGTCCCTCCATGAAGATTAGATCACGTATACCAAGCTGTAGAGGTGGGAAAGCGAGATGCGTTAGGATCAAAGAATCTGAATTTATTTTGCATGAAGTACCACACTTACCTTTCACCAGGTGTTCACCTCATAGGCAAGTGGCCACATTTATTATTTGGGGCTTCAACCATATTAAAATATCCACTTATTACCCAGTATGCATCGAGAATGGAGTTGGCTATCCACTGCCACAGATTGGCCCTCTCGGCCGCATCATTAGAGGCGTAAATATTAATAAGCCCAAAAGGGCAGCCCTTAATATTAAAGAGGACCCATATGACATAGTTGGTGGGGTTGATTCCATGGTCAATTAATAAGGGCCGCCATTAGGGGAAAAAAGTGAAATTAATCCCTCATGCCCTACTTTGTGATTGGTACAGAAAGCCAAGCTATCATGCTAGATGGATTTACAAACCATCTGTAACTCAAAACTTGTAATTTTAACTTCCTACAAAAACAAAACATCCATATTTGCACATCGTTTCTGAGTTTCACGCGCTACATACTTACGACAGGAGTCTGTGAGACCCCTAACATTCCAAGATAAACAAAGACGCTTGACAACAAAAGCAAGTGTTGGGTAGATTGATATACATGATCTACTTGGAGTAGCGTTTATCACCCATTTGAATATCCACAAATTCCTTGAGGTCCTGCGAGAGATCAATCTCAATGCATACTCGCATCTGGGGATGAGCATGGTAAAACTTATCAGCTTCCAGTAAAACAACTCGCCCAAGCGAAGCAACAATTTGCGACAAGAAATGAACACATGGTAGAGGAAGACCGGGAAATTCAATCCACACTATCACATTGAGGGTGGTATACTTAGATACAACAAAGTCCTTGTGTCATGGTGTTAACACAAGCAGCGAATTACGGACATACCAAGTGGCTTGCTTAGCCAAAATGTTGGGCATGTTATCAGGGTCAGAGAAACGAAAAAGAAAGAAACCCTTGGTCATGTTTTGAACAGTATTCAGGTGTATCCCATGAGGGGTCCAGACTGTGTTAGCCCAGGATTTAAGCATGCTTTCAGAGGGGATTCGACCCACAAAATAGTCAATGAGTCAAATTGTTCTAACCATTGACATCCAACATTAAATTCAGGAATGGGCAGAACTACATCCGGAGGAGAGAGATTACCTCGTGAAAAACCTTCGGGATGAACTTCTTGGGACGCTTCGCCAATAGTGCCATTGCTCACTCCACTACCTCCTGTTGTGGTTGAAACAACTGGGTTTGAAGATGGCGAGGTCATTTTATAGCGGACGCCCAGAGGGAAAAAAACCCTAGGAGAGACTATAACAATTAATTCCCGCAGAGCTCGAAAAGGCCGTGGTACGGCCGTGGTATTTGCATGTTTCAAGCTTAAAAAAAAATCCTGGCCCATATCCAATGAATAACTATAGCTTGTCATTTTGTATCAAAGGGAGGACATCCCTATCTTTGAGAATAATGTATTTTGGGAACACCCTTTTTCTTTTGCAAAAAATAAGGCATTGTTTCTCTGTTTAGTGGCTACAATCATGTCCTTATCTTGTGCATTAGAATATCATGTATTAAAATTTAGAACTTACTTTGGAACTTGCTTCATGCTAAGATTCTTTGAATTGTGATGCTCTGTTTCAACTTGTTGATGTTTGGGAAGTTGGGGATTTAAATAGAAACACACCAGATTTGAAACAATCAGCTGTAACTTTACAATCTCGCATGAAAATATTACCTGACCTAAAAACACATTTCTGAAAATATGTTTTGCAGTTTGAAATCCTAAATTATCTTACAAAATGTATGAAGTGATGTTCGTTTGTGCATATTGATGTAATAAGGGAAGCTTGAGTTTGTGGCACATTTTAGAATCGAGTAGGCTATATATGGTTTGTTTTCTTGGCTTCTATCAGCAACACAACCTGAATAAAGCTTTCCAGTTGAAAATGGTAGGGTGTTGGCTTTTAGCCAGAGATGAAAAGAACCTTGATTTCTTCTCCACTCGGTCCCAGACAATTTCTGAATGTAACCTGTCCCACAAGTTTCTTTCAAACTGTGTTTTTTATTTCCGTATATTACTAGATTTTCTCCTGCACTCAGCCAGCCCATTATCTGAATGTAATTCTTAGAAATTATTTTAAATTTAAATCTTAGTATATACTTCTGATGTAAATACGAGACGATTGAAGGTAAATCGCATTTACTCTGGTTTTTTCCAATACAATTGGCAATAAGTGATCTATGTTGCATATAGTTTGAGCTCTGCAATCTTGCTAGAAATGCAATGTCGAACACCATATTCATGGGATCCATCTGAAAAGAATTAAATTTGTTCTGAAATTGGGAGCTATCATACCCAAATCCCAATTTTTGTTCTGAAAGTGCTCTGAACTTCTTCATGATCTGGGGAGTCATGTTGGTTATGCATCAATGGCTACCTTTCAGGCCTCGGAGGCCTACACTGTAAATTTGTAATGCAGCTGCCAAATCATAGTTAATGTTGACATTTCTTCTGGGATTGCTGTTATTGAATTCATGGAGTGCGTCAAATGGGTATGTTTAATTACATCTGGAAGATGCCACTTCAGTCACAACGCCATCTGTGCAGACTGCACTGGAAAATTGCTGATCTGCCTTCTGACTCAAATCCGTCAAGAAGGAAACTGAATTGTTGTTGGTCTTGCTGGTGATGGTGGTGTTATTCCATGGCTACCCATCACAAGATCCACTAAAATTATCTGGAAAATCTTTGGCTTCCATGGTATTTGAGATCTTCTGCTCCATGAAAAGATTCATTGAATTTAATCAAGGTAGATTGAGGAGTTACTTGTCCTTTATACTCAAATCACTATGACATACATTTGGAAACCCAAATCCTGTTCTGCCGAGATTTTCTATCTCCTGCACCAAATTTTATGGTATTGTCTCCATGCAATTTAGCACCCTTCAACTATATACATGGCAATCAACCCTTACCATGGGAATCCGATATGGACAAATTGTGAACAATATTTTTCCATTTGAAAAGAAAAAATCTCTTTATGTCGATCCTGTTTTCATGGAATGCACAATATTTACCAGTGTTTTTGTCATTTTCAGTGACGTCCAGATTCTCCCTGCCCTCGGAAGCAAAACGAAGGCCATTGCTAAAAATTTAGTGAGTGTAATCGTTCATATCAATAAATTGACTATGTTATGAAAGTATTGCATTAGCATAAAGACTTAACACAATACAAACCATGCTGCTTGCGGTTCGTGCATCCTCTAAAGGGGGTGGGCATTTTTATATACTAGACATTCATCCGTGACTGTCTAATTTGGTTCGTGCTTGCGGTTTGTGTATAATTTGCGAACATCATATTTAATTGCTTTTCATCCGTGACTGTTTATCACGGAAACGGGTTCAGTTTTGTACAAATTTTCCGCATTTGATAATAATGTATAGACATTGCTCAAACACCTTGTTTATTGTATTGCATTTGCCAACTAATTGTGCATATAAAACTGTATATATCAAATTTTGGAATTAGTTTAAGCCTTGCATGTGAAAGCGTCAATAGAGAACTGGTGGACAGGGGTTTCATTTCCTCACGCATTTCCAACAACTCTGTAGCCAAAAGCTCTTAACACAACAGATTCACCAGACGTGTTTGGCAATTTTAACGTACTTAATAGTTTTTAAAATCAGTTATTCGTGGTAAGTGACTCGAATATGTTTACAGAAACAGTCAATATTACCATATTATATTTGTATTCAACAATATAAAAATATAAATAATAGATATTTTATTAAAAATAAACCTCCAACAAGCTAAATTATGTGTTCAAAACATATAACTCAACAAATCTGATTTAAAATAGATATAATATTATAATGGGACTGCCATTTAATTAAATGGCTTACTCGTCCATGATTTTTTTTAGGCATAGGGTGAGTTGTCTAATCTCAACCCTGCTCCAGGGCATGTTTAGAAAAGGCCATAACAGATCTCACATTTCACCTAGAAAGTTTATAGTGCATCAAGCTTTTCTTTTGCAAGAAAATCAGCATTCATGTTGTAGACAGGGAAGATAAATTGCTCCCACAATTCAACATTTCCAGAAGAAATGTAAGAATAAATGATACAAAATTAGGGGTTAAATTTTACGACCACCTATGCATGTCTAAATTTTTTTGGGTGATGGTATTTTTTCAACATTTCTCTTCAAATATATAATATTGTGTTATTTATACGACTATTTTATATTCTAAATATTATTTTTAATATATATTTTATTATTTACATACAAATCTATATAAAATCCAACTGTTACATTTGTAATATACAGGTCTCATGTGATAGTATTTCAAATATTTGTAAATATTTTATACCTAAAATAGAAAAAACATATAAACAACCATCGAATTTAACGTCTTCTAGAATGAGTGAGAGTAGTTTAAATAGAACCAATAGAATGGGGAGGTAATATAGATTACTATGTTCACGATTTTAATTATGCCCAAGGTGTTGTATAAGTTAGATGTAACTTGTTAATTTTGACATTACTCCCACCTATGATAATCTCAATAATATGAATCCCCGTGGCTTCCAAGGTGTCAAATGCATTGAAAATAATCTCGTGACCTTCCATACTTCTTGTAAATGGACACTTCATAGTTTCCTGCATGGCTTCATTCTCTGGGCATGCATCGTTGCAGGGAAATATGACCTTCACAACATGACATCAAAGTAAAGATTGGAAACTTCGAAAAAAAAATTGTCTTCTTCCATCTTATTTTGTGGTGAGTGTGTTAAGAAGGAATGCATTACTGAGGTTGCAATTGATTTAGTGATATGAAATACCATGATAGTGGAACCAAAAATTTCTCTTATTCCTTGAGCCCACCCCATAAAAATATCACTAATGATACAAAGTACTGTATCATTTTTCTATGATTTTCACATGTCGATTCAGTCATTCCTTAAAAGGACTAGCCAATAATTTTTGTTCAATATTCGATAAAACAATGCCATAGTTTTCGATGTCAAGCCCCAAAACAATCGAGACATACATTAGTTTCACATCCACATGTTGAATTCCTTGAGTCAAGGGTAGATGTGTCCAACATTCCACGATGTAGTGAAATAGAAAAATATATTTATTAATAATAATATAAGGGCATTTCCAATAGTAAAAAAATTAATTCTTATGTGCGATATAATTTGACACCTAAAGGAATGGGATGAGGTTTCCTTGTTGGATGAAGGGAACGACCACTACATTAGGCTTACCCTTAACCTCGTTGCCATTTTTATTGTTTTTTTATCCTTAATTGAGTAGCTCCCAACATTTCAAACACAAAGGTGATGTATAGATTAGATGTGATTTGTTGATTCTGACACAACCCTCTGCTTGTTGTATCAAAGACACCATTTTTATATGATCGTCTGTCACTCATAAATGAATGTGGAATTGCCTTTAATCACATATCATTTATGGACATTATAGGTTATAGTTTGATGATTTTATCACAACGCACTTCTGGAGTGCCACATTAGAACTAATTATTTGTGATTAGTGACATCTTATTTCAATTGGTGGGAAAAAATAATGAGACAACTGGAGTCCATATGTTATCTAACTACTAAAATGAGACATGAAATATTTGTGCTAATCTGGTAACGAGATGTCAAGGGATGAGATTATGGTACAATGCAATAATGGGCCAAATTTGTTTTGTCAAGAACAAGATCATTCAATTTGAGCATATTTTATTTTGGGCCATTTGAGATTAGAATAATGTGAGAGATATAATTTTTTATTTTGGTCCCTTTAAAATAAAACTGCAGTCACATCTCTGATGCGAGTGAGATGAAGCCGATAAAGTGGATAGATATTGTTTTAATTCCCACTATTTTCCTAACTTTCCTGGTCATATGACCTACCGCTAGAGGAGCTCAATTATCGGCGATTGGTCCTGCATCACCTATTTTCCTTAAATTAATCAAGCTTGAAAATGAAAGGAAAAGATATAAGGTGTTACAAGAAGTAAGCAGGGTGGCCGAGTTTCTAACCTAGAGCCTATTGGATTTTCCCCATTTTCAAATTTTATCCCCTTTGAGCCCAAATGACGTTCATGTGAATAATGTGAGAAATATTGTTTTATTTTGTTCCCTTTAAGCTCAAATTGCAGTCGCATGACTGATGCAAGTGAGATCAAACCAATAATGGGGATAATGTTCAAGGTTTTAATTCCCACCATGTTTCCCATCTTTCCCACTTGTATGACTAGCCCCTAGAGGGGTTCAATTATCATTGATTAGTCTTGCATCATTTATTTTCTTTCAATTACTTGAGCTTAGAAATCAAAATAAAGGCTATAAAGTGCTACAAGAATCAAACATGATGGGAGATTTTTAAACCTAGAGCATATTGGATTTTCCCCATTTTCCATTTTGGTCCATTTGAGCTCAAATGGTGTCATGTTGTAATGAAATTACTTGTATAACTCAGATTATGAGCAGCAATAGAACACAAAATAACACAATATTTCATAATAATGATCTCAATATGTAATTATAATAGCTTCGCCACTTCAAGGGGGCAACCTCCAAACCATAAAATAAGACTCAAATGCTCCAATGATGATGAACTACTATGTATAATCCCCTATATATACTATTCATATGTTATGGCCATCACCAAGGCTGACCTACTAAGCATTCAAGAAAGTATAAATGATATGGTAAGCCACAAGTCGGCTACTCATATCCTAATATAAGCAATATGTTAAGGACGTATCATGCCCTTCCCCTTCAAACCAACATTGTCCTCAACATTGAATAATCCCAGATGTTGCTTCATAAAACCTTCGTCCTCCCAGGTCGCATCTTCTATGCTCAGATTCTTCCACTTGATCAGATATTCCTTAATTTCTCTAGTTCTCAGCCGCTTAGTACGTGTTTGCATAATCTTCTCTGGATCCAAAATGATTCTTCCTTCCTCATCAAGTTCTGGTAACTCTATCTGGGTTTCAAATTTCTTTCCAATAACCTTCTTTAGGTAGGAAACATGGAATATTGGGTGTATGTGTGAAGATTGACGCAACTCTAGTTTATGAGACACACTGCCAATTTTCTGTAGAACCTGATAAGGGCCATAATATTTAGGAGCAGGTTTGTTGTCATTGTTTCTGTTGCTTTAGGGACATCTACTTGTAAGGTTGGAGATGTAAAAAAACCCATTCAACAATTTCAAAATGTGTTTCACTACGGTGTTGATCTGCTTGTTGTTTCATCCTGTTTTGTGCCAATGCCAAATTATCCTTCAAACTAGCCAAAACCTGTTGTTGATGTTGAATGTGTTCCTCAACATCTCTGACCTTAGTTTGCACCCATAAGGAATAAGTGATAGAAGGTGGATGGTAATACTATAATGCTAAAAATGGGGTCATTTGAGAAGAGGTATGAATAGATGTGTTATACCACCATTCTGCAAGTGGTATCCATTTAATCCACCTTTCCTGCTTATCTAATATAAAACAACGTAGATACCCCTCTAAGAATTTGTTGACCACTTCCGTTTTCCCATTAGTTTGAGGATGATAAGATGAATTGTGAGCTATTTGAGTACCTAAACATGAAAATAATTCCATCCAAAAATTGCTTGTGAAAATAGGATCATGATCACTTACAATTATCTTCAGGGTTCCATGTAGCCTTTGAACTATCTCCAAAAAAATAGATGCGACTGTACTAGCTGCAAATGGATGTGATAGGGCACAAAAATGGGCATATTTTGTGAGCCTATCCACAATCACCAAAATAAAATTCTTACCCTCTGAACAAGGCAATCCAGTGATGAAATCCATGGATACCTCCTCCCATCTCTGGCTAGGAATTGGTAAGGGTTGCAACTGACCTGGTGTCTTAATTGTTTCCCCTTTATTTTTGTGGCACACCAAACACTCTGATACAAACTTTTGTATATCACCCTTGAGTCCTACCCAAAATAATTCTCTTATTATTCTATGATATGTCTTCAAAAACCCAGAGTGTCCTCCAATAGGTGAGGCATGTAGCTCTATAAGAATCTTATGCTTCAACTCATAATATCTACTCAAGTATAACCTATCCTTGTACCATAGTGCATTACCTTTCCACTCATTTTTTTAGATATTATAGATCCTTTCTTGATATTTTGTATTATAAATTGTGTATCCTTGTCCTGATCCCATTCCAATCTTGCTTCATCCACCCAATCGGCCTTCAACATGAAAATTGCACATAGTAAGGCATCTGCGGATGTATCCCTTCTGGACAACACATCAACTACTACATTTTATTTATCCTTTTTGTATATGATTTCAAAATCATACCCCAACATATTTTTTACCCACTTTTGTTATTCCTCATATGATAACCTTTGCTCCAAAAAGTATTTTAGATTATCATGATCAATTTTTACCTTGAAGTGTCTACCCATGAGATATGGCCTCCATTGCTTGACCGCATGAAGAATAGCCATCATTTCTTTATCATATATAGGTTTGATCAGATCTTTTCCTTTTAATTGTTGACTCTCAAATGCATTTTGTCTACCTTCCTGCATTAGAACTACTCCCAATCCTGATCCTGAAGCATCACATTCAACAGTGAAAGTTTTTGAGAAGTTGGGAGTAGCCAAAATGGGGTGCTGCACATGGCTTCCTTCAGCTGCTCAAAGGATTTAGTGTCTATGTCTGTCTAATGGAAGGTATCCTTCTTTAGCAATGCAGTGAGTGGGGCTGCTGTTCTACCATATCCCCTCACAAATCTTCTGTAGTACCCTGTTAGTCCGAGGAACCCATGAAATTTTTTGAGATTTTTGGGCCATGGCCATTCCACCATAGCTTTGATCTTCCGAGGATCAACTTTGACACCTTTATGAGATACAGTGTGACCCAATTACTCTACCTCTTATACACCAAAATAACATTTGGATGGCTTTGCATAAAGAGTATTTTTTTCCAAAACTTCCAACACTTTATTTATATGTTGCAAGTCTTCTTCCCTTGTCTTACTATAAATCAATATGTCATAAAAGAAAACTAATACAAAATTTCTTAAAAACGGCCTAAAAATAGTGTTCATCAAGCTTTGAAAGGTTGAGGGGGAATTCGTAAGACCAAAAGGCATTACCAAAAAATCATAATGGCTCTCACGAGTCCTAAAAGCTATTTTATGAACATCTTTCTCTCTTATTCTAATTTGATGGTACCCCGAACGAAGATCTAATTTTGTGAAATAAATAGCACCATGCAATTCATCAAGTAAATCATCAATTACTGGAATAGGAAACTTATATTTTATGGTGTACTTGTTGAGTTTGTGGTAATCTGAACACATCAGGTCCATGTTTCATCCTTCTTACGTACCTTGACCACTGGTGATGAATATGCACTCTAGCTATGCCTGATGATTCCTCCTTTCAACATTTCCTGTACTATTTTCTCGATCTCACTTTTCTGGGAATATGGTTATCTGTATGGTCTGATGTTAGGTGTTTGGCTCTCTGGAATCAACTGAATTTCATGATCATGATCCCTAAATGGTGGTAGTCCCTTTGGAATTGCATCAAAAATAGATGAGTGAGCATCAACAATCTTCTGAAGATCAGGTGGCATTGAAGACTCTGTATTTTGTACTTCTATGGAAAATAACTTTGTTATAAATCCATCTACTCCTTTTCTGAGAACCTTCTGCATCTGATGAGAGCTAATAATCTGGGGATCCTTAGCTACCATCCCTTTTAATTGTATTGCCCTTCCATCTAAATGAAATCGCATGAAAAATTCTTGGAAATTCATCTCTATAGTACCTAAGGTTGTGAGCCATTGGACACCCAAAACAATATCTGCCCCTCCCATAGAAATCAAAAACATAGGTGAGTCTAACATGTAGTCTCCCATAGAAATCTTGATACTATGGCACTTTCTTGTGCACTTGACTATCCCACCATCTACAATTATAGCTTGCATTTCTAGAGCTGGGTAAATAAAACAATTGAGGTGGGAAGCTAACTTACTATTTATGAAGTTATGAGTACTCCCTGAGTCAATCAACACCCTCACCTTCTATTTTGTTTAAGATAACCAATAACCTTGAGTGTTTGAGGAGTACTAATACCTAAAAATGCATGGCAAGAAATTGTAGGTTGGTGATCCTCTACTTCATCTTCTACTGGGTCCTCATCCTCTCCTATAATTTCAGCTTCCTCGTTATGTTCATTACCTCCTTCAATATTGAACAAATTCTTCTCAGCACACTTGTGTCCTGGTCCATTTTTGGTGTCACAGTTAAAACATAATCCTTTTTCTCTCTTTTCTTCCATTTTTTGAGGAGTCGGTGTAATTGGCCTAGCAAATGAAGGGGAAGAGATACTACGGTCTCTAGTGTTAGTGAAAGACGACCTCCTACTGCAAAGAATGTTTTCCTCTGCACAACATGCCATGATAATAGAATCAGAAAGCTTGAGTGGATTAAACATACGTACCTCATGCTCGATGTGGTCCTTAAGACCCCCAAGAAATAGGTCATTCAGATTCCCTTCTGGAATATTCTCCACCCTTAAGGATAGGTTCTGAAATTGATGCACATAATATTTGATTGATCATGTTTGTCGTAAATTTTCCAATTAACTAAAGTAGTTCTCTGAAACATTGGAACTATAGTGCAATTGTAACTCCTTGGTAAAAATTGTCCAAGTGACACTGAGACCATTCTTTTGCCTTTGAGTACATAACCATCGATACCAAACGAATTCGTCTAGTTTAAGATACAGGGATGCTAATGTCACCTTTTTTCCTGATGGTTTTTGATGTAACTCAAATAAGTTCTCCATTTTATTTATCCAATTCAGTGGATCCTTCCCATCAAATTTGTGCATATCCACTTTCAGCATCATGTTCCGTAGTTGCGAATAAGTTGGATTCTGATTGAGCTGGAAAAGTGATCCAACATGGTTATTGTGTCCATTATTTTGAACTGAAGATCCTCCTTGGTTGTTATGGTGTGGATTTGGGCCATATTGTTTACCCTTTACATGTTGCATGATATCATCCAGCCGTTGATTGATTTGTTCTGTCTCCTTTAGAGGCCATCTCAGATTGTACATTTCGTAGCTCATACTCGATTTGGCTCACTTTATGATCAACTGAGGTAAACCCTAGTGATGAGTAATCTGTATTTACCCCTTATGACTCCAAATCTTCAATCACTACCCCATCTTTATCTGGGGTTTTACCCAAAGTGACCGGATTCTTTTTTCCTCTTTTGGAAGGCATCGTCATGATGTCAAACCTTAGGGTTTAGGTTGTCGATACAAATTAGGTCAAATAGGAAAAAACAAAGAGAAGATACTAATACTATTTTTTGAGAGCTTTCTAAAAACGTAAAGAACTCTTAAAAATTTCACAAATTTCGGTTTAGGGAGTGTTTTTATCAAAAAACCTAAATTTGCAATAACTTTTGCAAACGATATTCAAAATGTCTGAAATTTTCAGATAATTTAACTAGAAATTATTCGCAACTCTAGTAAAAATATCTCCCAAAAATTCGATGTGGTTCATAAGATAGAGAGGAAACAACAAATTAGGGGTTTTTTCCCTAGTTTTGGCCTGGATCGTAGTTCTGATACCACTTGTAATGAAATTACTTGTATAAATCAGATTATGAGTAGCAATAGAACATAAAAATAACACAATATTTCAGAATAATGATCTCAATATGCAATTATAATAGCTTAGCCACTTCGAGGGGGCAACCTCTAAACCATAAAATAAGACTCAAATGCTCCAATTATGATGAACTACTACCTACAATCTCCTATATATACTATTCATATGTTATGGCCATCACCAAGGCCAACCTACTAAGCATGAGAAAGTATAAATGATATGGTAAGCCACAAGTCGGCTACTCATATCCTAATATAAGCAATAGGTTAAGGGCATAACACATGTAAAAATGATAAACAAGTTCAGTTCTAATATTGACCCCTTCAAGCTCAAATTGTGCTCACATGACTTATGCGACTGAGATCAAGCTGATAAATTGGATAAATATGGTTTTAATTCCCACATTTTCCCCCAACATTCCACTTCATATGACCAATCACTACATGGTCTCAGTTTTTGATGATTGGTCCCACATCCCCTTACTTTCCTAGAATTACTTGAGCTTGAAACTGAATAACACTATTATAAAGTGATGCAAACAACAACCAGGATAGTCAAGTTTCAAACTTGTAGCCTATTGGATTTTCCCCTTTTTTATTTTGGCCCCTTTAAGCTTAGATTTTGGTCACGTGACTGATGTAAGAGAGATCGATCTGATAAAGTAGATGCACATGGTTTTAATTCCCATATTTTCCCCAAATTTCTCACTCATATTACCAGCCACTAAATGGGCCTCAATTATTGATTATTGGTCCCACATTTTCTATTTTCCATCAATTACTCAACCTTTGAACTTCTAATAAAGGCTATAAAGTGCCACAAGAAGAAAATGCAAAGGTGATTGGGTTCCAAACTTAGAGCCTATTAGATTTTCCACATTTTTATTTAGCACCTTTAAGCTCAAATGACACTCACATGAATAATGCTAATGACATCATTTATTATTTTGACCCCCTTTAAGCTGTTTTTTTTTGAACCTTGTTACTAACGTAAATGAGATCAAGCAGGTTAATGACGTCCGAGAAAATTAGGGTGTAAATTCCACCTTATTTCCCAACTTTCCTACTCATATCTAGATGTTGGAGCACCCTCAATTATACATAATTAAACTTGCATTGCTTTTCCATCAACTTCTCAAGCTTTAAATCGAAAAGAAAGTTTATAAAGTTCTACAAGAAGTAAGTAATAGGGTTGGGTTTCAAACTTGGACCCTATTAGATTTTCCACCCAATTTCTTATTTTGGCCCTTTTGATCTCAAATGATGCTCACATTAATAATATAAGTCAAGATTGAGATGATAAAGTTTAGAATATGTGGTAAATGTTATTTGGGTGGGAAAAATCTAAGTCATGGAATATATCTAAGAGATGCATGTAATTTAATTTTTTTTATAGATAAACACTTTTGACTGTAGCTAAGAACTAGAGTACAATCAACCAAGATATATCATTTAAGATCAAAAATTTAGCTACCCATATCCACCACACATGAACACACTTCTAATGCAGGAAATATCAAACTAGAATCCACCTCTGTTAAATTATCCTGCCAATCGTGCCACCTCAGATATTACCACCCCGAACGGGGATCGTGCCTAAGTGGGATTCAAACCTGGGTGGAGCTGGATGCAACCATCCATCTAAACCACTCCACCTAGACCCCATCGAAAAAAAATTGGATGGTAAACTCTTTTATTATACCAGAGATATGAATTGGAGTGTTGGAGGAACACTTTCTCTAAGTGAGAAATGGGAGTGGGCTTGGGTCCTTAATGTCTGTCGAGCGATTTGCATTCAGAGCACCCCTACCTCAAGGTGTCCCCATGGCCACTTATTGAAAGCATCCAATGAAATCAATAGAAATGGAACTTCGGTTGATGATTACAATCTACTTCTAACTCACCAATAGCCCGACACCTTGAGTTCGATGCATATATTTTAATTACCACCTTTTTTATTTCAAACTTCCCATTCATGTCTTTGTCTTATCTAACGAATTAAACATTGTCCAATAAAAAAACTTGACAATATAATTTTTTTTTTTTAATCAAATATTGATTGGTAAATAAAACCTACCTATGGTTCATATAACCAAATACTAGAGGCTCTCAATTATTGAATATTGTTCCCGCATCACCTGGTTTTCTATTATTGCTTGATCTTGAAACAAAAATTGTTGTTATAAAGTTGATCTGCATAATGAAGTTCACCTTTGTATCTTGCACATATATCAGGATCTATCTTGGCAGAAGCACTCATATACCTGATGTATTTTGGTCTCTTAGTGTTTCCCATGTAGACTTTCTTAGACCATTTTCAATACAAGTAACTGAGCTTATAGCTACTGAGAAATACGCAAGAACATATAGTGCCTACCAAACCATTCATTCACATAACCTAATGAAATAATGCTTGACCACTTCAAGGTATTTTCAGATATCTTTAACATAAGTTCCATATATTCATATATCCAAGGGTCATAAAACAGGGAATCTACATCAAGACTACCCAGGAATCAGTGCTTGTGGTATATATGAGTTCCAAATTACTTCCCCTTAGCGCTTTCCTATACTAAAAATTATCTTCCCTATAACCCCTTCTTCATTGTCTCTCTTCCTCTCTATTTGCTTCATTCCATTCATTTGAAATTCATCAACGCATCGCCTTCAGTGTTTCCATTGTACATTTCATGTGGATTGCTAGTTTATACTCCAGCCTTATTACACAAGGACCAACTATAAAAAGAAATATGACCAAGAAAATCCACAATGATTTTTCCTTACTAGGGCTTACTTTTTAAATAAAATTTGGCGGATTCAATGCATTTAATTAAATTTTCCACATTCCAGTATATTCAGAGGCTTGGAGTCCACTCTGATCGTGTTCGAATCCTGCAGTGGATGATTTATGGCTTACAACCACTTGAATTGCCCCAATTAAATCCTGTAGCCTCCATGTGATGAGATTTAATCTGACATATTTTCTAGGTATCAGTACCCCTTTTCGATTCAGATTACCTAGTAAAAACTGATTTCATTACTATCTGCTGAACCATTTAGACCTTGAATGGTCAAATGAGAAATACAGTTTAATCACCAGATATAAGTGGACTGCTATCTGGAAAAACATTAACATGTAGCTAATAATGCAGGAGGAATTTGAACCTAGCTGATCAGTAGTAACTAACCAGTAATTATTGAATGTTGTCTGAGGAAAATGCTGACAGGAGGAATAAAGTGTGGTTCTACATTTCGAAGGTGATTTTGGAAGGTTTAATGGTGTGCATAAGATTTGGCAACGTCAGCTCATTCATATTTAACTATCTTGTTCTCGAATCGTGAGTTCTTTCCTATGTATAATAGACACGTGTGCATGGATGAATATTTTGTACTTGGTAACATGCTACAAACTCAATGCCTTAATTTCCATAGGCATATATATCAGGTTGATTCATTCTAGGTCATATGCTTCACACTATGATTCCTAGAGATGTGATTTTTGCAGGTATCCCAGTGAAGCCATTAGTCCCGTTGCAATACCGTGTGATCGATATTTATTACTTGAACTCATAACTTGGCTGTACCAGACACCTGTCTACATGCTATTGTTCACGGCTGCAATACAGTTTTATAAATATACACACGTCAACTGTCACATTTCTGCACAACTCTCAGATAATGTATGTTGTGGTCCGTTGATCTCCCAGTATTGTCAGATTCAGCATGAATTCACTGTCAATTCTATATACACCATAACATGTAAACTAGATTGCACAGATGATTATGAGTTTACATCGAACATGTATTTGATCACGTGATTGGTTCCACCATGTAGTCACTTAAAATGGTAAGCTTATAACCATAAGATTACATGGTGGAGAGGTAAAATGATTGTGGGAAGGATAGGTTGAGGAATACTAATGTCCCACTTGTCATTCAAAAGGCCAATGCTCCACAAACTACGGAATTCCTTAAAAAGACAATAAGGTGGCAGATATGGTGAATAATAAGAGTGGCAAGGTTCACCTTTGACACAAAAGTGGACCCCATCAAATGTCACGGCCCTACTTAGCATATGAATTGGGTCCCACATTTGAACAAGACCGTAGGTTCATATAAATTTTTGTTTTCCCATTTTCTATATTTTCCACTTGTCGTTGCATTTGCATCTCTAGTTTTCCTTGTTATATATAATCATGTACAATGTTTGTTTTGAAAAAGTTCTAGAAAGCTTACTCCAAGATATTTTGTAAGAAATATGTTTTTGGAGATTTATATAATGTTATAACAATGAAATGACCTTTGGAGCACACCTCCTCACCAAGAAGGATTTTTAGTCCACCAAAAGATAATCACTGATGATCAGTGGATCTATCGCCTGAAATGATACTATAATTTTTCTTTCTTGGAGCTGATCCAAAATCTCGCTACACATTTAATTAAGAGAAAATAAATTAAATTCATACATTCAAAAATGGTCTTATTTCATCCTTATCGGGGTTGAATGTAACACAACACACATTAAGTTACAAATGTTTCTTAGTAAGGGTCCTAAAAGCATGCAATATCTATATATATATATATAGTGTAAATAAAACCCTATTTAAAAATTGTTCCCAATTTAGGTCTTAAATTTTATACACAAACTCAAAAGTAATAGTGATTAAATCGAATGCAACTCACCTACGTTGTAGTTTCCATGTTGATTTTCAACACATCATCTTCTATTGGAAGATCACTTCAACTCACTAAAACACTATCGATGATGATCAACATCTCCACTATTATTTTTACCCTACTTGCTCTCAGTACATACATCTTCTTAATCACCTCCTGAGCATGGGTTAGTTCCTTCCATACATTTCAAAAAGGAATCCCAGAACTCAAATTGGAGGTACAAACATGATAATTATTAGTAAAATAATTTTTCACTAGACAATAAAGGTGATTTACACCAATACACTAAGACTATGTCCCTCCTTCTTGGAAAAAAGGGGAGGATCCTTTTATCATATGAAAATAAAACAAAAATTTCTAGCTGACCGATAGGTCGGGGATCACACAAGTATACTCCACTGAACCTGCAGCAAATGCTTACACCTCATGTAAGGAAAGAATTTGCAAGGAAGGTGAGATAGTAGGAGTGTGAATCTAGAGAGAGGGGGTTAACCTTGCAAGAAGGATTAAAAAAATTCTTACAAGTATTACCCAGAGTTTATAAACACACAATTAGAAGGAAAAATAGGGTTTCTAGTTATGAAAATATAAAATGAATCATGAACACAAAATTCCATTCATTATCTCATATAAGGATTTTACACCATTCTTGCTCATGCAAGATTAACACATTCAAAAATCTGTAAAGAGAGAGAGAGAGATGAAACTTGTTAAAATGGAATAGAGGAAATGCTATCTTTTCTTGTTTTTTGTAGTGTAATAAATATCTACTCATGAAATTATAAAATTAACAACCCTTTCAAATGAAATATTCATACAATATATAATTTTTAAAATGACACTTTTCCTAACCCCTACATGGCTTTTCACTAACCTTTACAACATGTGACCTTTCGTATTCCTAAGAAATAAATTGAATCATTTTTTATTAATTGAAGAAGACTCATTACAAAGTATAACTATATATCATAGTTTAATGCATAAGACAAAAGTGAAAATTAAACCACCCAACAAAGAAATAAAACATGCATGAAGAGAGCGAGGGGTGGGAAAAAGAGAAGAGAGGATATAACTACTTACAAGAATATGATGTACTTGTTGATGGAGATTCACTTAGCGAAGGAATCATGGAGAGTGGTACTAGAAAGATCTTGATCCCTTTGAACTCCTTATTGAACTAAGCCACTGCATGCGCAACCTAATATGCTTGTTGAATGCGTAAAAAAATTGGGGCCTTCAACTAATTATCAGAAGTGGAATTGATACTTTTAAATTTGTGAACCATGCATGATGCTCCTTCACAGTGTTAGAGATAAACATATGATCTCCCCAAGAGATTCTAGTGTATCTTCATTTAACAAACATGGATCTCCAGGATCCTTCTAAACAACCTTTTCAAATGGTTTCACAAGATCATCCAATGAAGTGTTTTTCATTCACTGCAGGTATCCTAGGTTTTGTTTAAAATTCTAGGCATTGAGAGGGGGGGTGAATAAGTGCTTATACAAATTTTAACACACAATTAAATTTACTTGACTTAGATGTAATGAAATAACCAAATCATTGACAAACTATAAACAAGAGAGCACACATGAGAGACAAAGAATTTAATGTGGGAAAACCTTGAAGGGAGAAAAACAAACTCAAATCAAAGAGCTATATTGGACTCAAAGGTCTTATAATTGTTACAATGATTTCATGTTGAGCATCAACTCAACTTGGAGTTGTAACTCCAAAATTTTACCAAGAATCTACTTGGACGAAAGCTTTAACTCTCAAATTCAGTCAAGCACCTACTGACCTTATGTAAGATTTAACTTATAACGAAGCTTCAACTCCCTTATTGTTGAGTATCTACTCAATCTTCTTCAAAAAATTTGATCAATTTATTGTTTTGCCTTCTATAATTGATTATGATCACTTCCTAGCTCATATTTATCCTCTTCTCTCCTCTTTTCTGATCACCTAATAAAAAAAAATCTCTATTATCCACTCCTCACTCACATCTTCTTGTCTCTTATAATCACCTTATATCAACTCACACATCTCTCTTTTCACACCTATAAAGTCAGTCCTTATACACCATCTTCATGTCCCTCAACACACACCTCTTTTCCTTCACAAGATAAGATCTCTCAATAATACCAGATATCAATTCCTTCAACAATAATAACATACGTATGTAATTTTTATATATAACACAATCAGTTTATAACCCAAATTTTACATTTCCACTTCTCACTTACACAACATATGTGACTTTTTAGCTCGTACAAGGAATATTAATTGGCATCATAAGACTTGTCAATAAAAAATAATTACAAGTTTTGGATCACTAAAATTTGTATATGCAATAACCTCTTCAAACCAAACCAAGTATGCTCAAATATCATATGGAATTTCTTCATGTTATTCAAGACCAAAAACAATCACTTCATGAGGTAATTCATCATAAACACTCTTCATGTACCTTCAATGTTAGCCCTACATTCTAACATTCTCAAACTGTAGGAGCAAAAATTGACCTATACCATCAATTTTTTCCAAAATATTTTCCCGTATGACTTTATGAACACCAATTACACATCCCTAGCATTCTACACACAAAAACGTACCTTGGGTTACTTTACAAACTTTGTATGTATATTGAATTTCTCACAAAAGATTATTTTCTTGTAGGGTACACCATGAGCCAAGAGCTCAAACCAGCATGAAAATATGATATTATGAATTATCTACATGTTCAAAATCATAAACAAGAAAACAAATCCTTTGGAGACCTAACTAGACATTTTTCTCCATACCACTTTTAACTAGGCTCAAGAGGGTCTCAGACAACTTCAAAAAAAATGGATAGAACCTTCTTATTTCTCATCCATTAGACCCTATAAATTTTGTAGAATATTTTTGTCCCCATTATATTAAAATGTGTCTCTTATTATTTATCGGAAGAAGCCTCTAATTTTTTTCTTGAATGCTAAGAAGTCAGGGTGATATTTTAGCATACCTTACTTAACCAGGTTTTCGTAAAAATGCAATAAATTACACAAAACTCCTCCTCAGGTCCTCAAATTTGGAATACACATTCATACCTACCTCATTTATTACTCCAAGGTACATGTTTTCCTATTTCTCTATGAAAATTCCAATCCCATCTCATTTGGGCATTATAAATTTGTTCGTCCTGAAGGGTATCATACTAATGACCATGAATATACCTCTAACTACTGAATTATGACCTGATACTTCATATGAGGACTCTTGAAAATGTAACTACACATTTACCATGCTTTTATTTTCTTTATTTAACTCATTTTACTTCATAACCTCATGTTGGGTTCCTGAAATAGGTCAATTTGGGCTAGTTTACATTGAAACACACCACTTATGAATGTTTCTTCACCACGTGGCCCCTTGAAAAATTCCTATAATGTGTTTTATACCTTTACCATGCTTCACCAGTAGACTCAAGCCTTCACTTCACCTTTCCAGGTCAGTTTACTACCTAGGCCTCTTGGTTAAACATCACGAACTGAGCTAGTTTGAAAACTTTACCTCATGTTCCCATGTATCCATATTTATAACCATGTTTCCACATCATATGTATGATATATTTTCTAATACATCATCTTGAAATGATCTCACATCACCACTCTTCATGTACTTGTCCCTAATTGCTTAGGAAGTCAATTCTTACTCAGGTGTTCTCAAGCCTATGACCTGTTTGACCTCATCTGACTCAGTCCAAACTTTCTATGGATCTCTTGTAACCTAATTTCCCATTAATATTCCTTTTACATCAATAAAAACTCATTATCAACATTTACAACAATATCCCCTTTGTCATTAATGGCAAAACCTCCTGATTATTCTCCCCCTTTTTGCATTAATGAAAAAGTCACTAGTTTTAGTTCATGATCTTCTCCTGCATAAACTTATTTTACCCCATCTTGGTTGGAAACATCAACCAAACTCATCACCCAATCTCTCTCTCTCTCTCTCTCTTGATTTTTTCTTCCTTATCCCTTTTTTGGTCTTCATTATGCATTGAATTCACTAGTACCCCCCTTGAGAAAATGCATTTATGACACATAGACATGTAAAAAACCTAATATTGAATGAAAATACCTTTCTAGGACATACATGAGTCTATCTCAGCACAAAATATGTGGTTGTATTATTAATCCCTCAATATGCTCATTATAGGCAATTCTAGGACTTAGGTCACTAAGGTACCTTTTCAGTGCAATTTTATCAATATTTAACCTATTTTTAAAGCTTATTTGCATCATGAAAATATCCTTTCTACCTCCACTTGAGGTGATACCATCTATATCTCCCTGATTTTGTAAAAAAATGGCCTTAAAACTTGATCTCAAGTCATATGAGTGTGTTAGCATTTCCATCATTCTCTTAAATCATAGTTTTAGTGTTCATTATCCTTGTGTGCTATCATTCACCAAATCCCCTTGTTAAGAGACTTTAAAACCTCATTTATTTAACCTATCTCACCTTATAGTCATCTAAACCACTTGATTTTTAAAAATTATCAGCTCTCTTTGCTTCACATGGACTAATCTAGATTGTATATCATTGTTTTTGACCTATATAGTCCTTCTTTATGTGGAATGAAAGTTTGGTTTATCATAAGATTCTTTTATTTTTCAAATTTTCAACAATTTAGAAATATATTTTCCTTATAGGATATTACTTATCACTATAACCAGTTCTTGAGGAGCATTACTTACTTCCCTTCTTCAGACATTGCCCTCAGACCTGTAGGACCTCTATCAGATCTGTAGGTTGCAATGATCTAAGACAAGGGAATTGTTCTCGAATATGTACCTTGATAACTGTTTCTTTATATACATCATTAATAATCTAACTTTCATTAAGATTTTTTTTAACATCATTTCATTAGAACATCTTCATACTCAGTTGTGATAGGTCATTCTTGCCAATGTTAATATTGTTGTCTTCTTAAAATTGGACTCAACATGTTGTCCTACAAGACTTTCTCTTGTTTTCAAAGAATCTAGACTCAAGATATCTAGTGTATTGAGGGGTTAAAATAGATCCTTTTACTCTAAGGCTTCCTTTTAATGATGTATTTCAATTTCTCTCATCTCAGTATTTTCTTTAGCTCTCCTTGGTTATTTCAATCACTAATAACCCTCATTGTCATACCAAGAAATTAAACTCAAATAAGATCTAATATCTTCAAAATCAGTTAAAAGGTGGAGTGAATGTTGTAAGTTCAAGTTTTAAGAACTTACTTCAGTCGTTAGGACCCCCAAAGAGCCATTTCTCATCAAATCCTAAGCTTCTAGGATTCTAAACTCCTGCTACAGGTCTGCGTCATGAACTTACAAAAATTTAGAATATTTTTTGATGGAACCATTTTCAAAAGTTCTTTATAAATATCTCCCTTCCTTCTAAGATAACATCTACACAACCTCAAATTATGTCATGAGGAGTAAACCCTTCAATTCTCACTTACCAATCTATTCTTAGATTTGATTGTACTTCCACAAACTTTAATCCACTATGTCATTGATTTCATGAAACTAAGAGGTGTTCAAGAGGTAAGTGTTATAGGATATCTTTTGGTGCTCCTTCTAAACATTATCCTCCATTTTGAGGTCTTGAGCTACTATGGAAACCATTGAACCATTAGTCTAGGTTAAACCCTAGTGAGGTTTTACAAATGAACCCGGGAATAACATAAAATGTCATACAAAATATTAAAACTGATTTCAAGGCTTGAGATTCTTTTAGGAGGTTTAAATGCACATTAAAAAGTAACAAATATTTCCAACAAAGATCTGTATTTTTATCAATAGTACCAAAACTTCCAGTTTGCCTTGTCTTGTTACCTTGGAATAAAGTTTCTCAAAATTTTAAAGGATTCCACTTCAAGTGACTTCACTATAAATGGTCTTGATGATAGATCTAGTATATATTACCATCAAAAATATCTCCAAACTTTTCATTCTTCAAATCCACTACTTACTGCTATGAGATGCTTTATCTGGCCTTAACATCTAATCTAGATCTTATGACCCCAATAAAAATGCACTTATTCCAACATATTTCCACTATCATCCTTGAAATAACCTTGGTCTTACCTTGAAGCTCCTGATTGAGTCCTACATATTGAAATTATAATGTAGAATCAACTACATATTTTTTACAATGAGTATCAACGAGAACAATGTTTACAGAGCACAACTACTTTGCTTCAAGTCATGAAAGAGCCCTACATTTCTTTATACATTCTTTGTGATTAATAAATAACTTTGATATTTCTTCAACATGAGTCTTAAGATATGAACATCTAGGGTTTAACGTAATCAATCCCTCTTTTATTTGATTTTGACTAATTTTAGAAACTTGTACAAGACTAAGATATTGTTTCAATGCACTTTTTGACTGAGATAAGTTGTATAATTTGGCACTCATATTTAGCTTGACATATTGACCTCAAGATTTGAGCACATTTTTCTTAGAGATTCCTTGACCCTTCTAAAATAATCTTGATAGAGCACTGAAAAGAATCTTTATCAAGCCTTAAGATGCCTTGGGTGACACCATAACTATGTTTTCCTTCATTTTGCATTTCAGGGACTCTGACTGTATACCTTTTTCTTCAAGAAGGATGATTTATTGATATTCTTTGATGGAGAGATGATCATGAGCATTTAATTACTAAACTTTGTGAGCATTTTCTCCTCTTTCATGATTGAATATTTCTTTCAAAACCTTATGGAAGAACCTCTTTGTTTAGTATGAGGTTGGATACAACCTTATTAAACTTTCAATAGCCTTGTTTCAATAATTTATCTTAGTCTTGTTATCTTAGAGTAGAGTAACTAGTGATGACTAAGTTGGGCTTGATGTGTATCATGCCTTATCACAAAAGGATGATTCCTTTTGTGCTCATATTCTCTACAATCTTGGGAGAGACTCCATCAACACCTTTGACAAATACCACCTTGTCCCTTCCAAAACTCAAATTATTTACATCATTATTGTTACACATTTACACCTCACATGTAACCTTATCCCATGTTTGATCTCTCTTGGACAACTAGCTTGATGACCTCACAGTTTTTAATTTTTGTTTCATTCATCCATATAAAAATTTTACTCTTCATGTACTATTTTAGACCTCTTTACATATATTTTAGTGAGCTATAACTCCCTTGATGAATCATTTCCTTTTAAGTGTTATTTTGGCATTGAAAACTACACTAATTTTCTACTTTGACAGACTTGATTAACCTTGGCAACCTTTGAACTCAACTTATGCATTCACTTGAAAATTTTGAATGACTTGACAGTATTTTCTTACCATGACATTGATTGGAAGGATACCTAGACATTATTTCAATTACAATTGCATATACTGATCATAACTGGAGACAATATTTAGGCTCAAGACCAACCTACTTCAAACTACAATAGATAGTTCAACTTTTGTTTTGACTCATGACACTTAAAGCTATAAGAACCATACACTCTATATTATGAAACACTTTGGTTATACAAAGCCATGAACACACTAATTTTCAAATGAATGAACTACCTTGAACTTTAACCTCTATGTACAATTCACAAGTCAATCTTACAAATGGACCTTAAGAAAGGATTTATCAAGCATACGTTTTGTCTAGTGATATATTTTCCACATAAGAAGCCTTCTATCAGCACCTCCTAAGGTTGATTCTACTTTAAACACAAAAAAATTATTATTTCAAGAAGTATATGCCTTCTATAAGCCTAGAGAAGGCACAACATGCTTATAAATTATCTTAAAATAGTAGGTAGTCATCAAAGAAACATGATGACTCTCTGTCATCTCTCTTCTTGCCCTTTAAACCTTGTCTATCTTCTTGGATGTGCTGCTAGATGTGCTAATTTCATATCTTAAGTCTTCATCACCTTATTGAATACTTATTAAAAATGTATGATGGATTTCACTTCCTTGTCTTATTATGACTATGCATAGAGGTTCTTCATGAATGATACTTAGTTTTCTCTCACCTTTCTCTTTGTGATCACCACCTTTTGATATCTTTGGTGATCTCATCTCTCTCATGAATTTATCTGGCACATTCTTAGGATTGGTTTTCACTTTTTGTATCCTCTTAACCTTCCCTTTAACTACTTGAGTTCTACTACTATGCTTAAGTGATTGATTTTCATAAAAGTGGTTTGTAAAGTGTCCAAGTTTATGGAAATTGAAACACACAACCTGATTCTTTCTTATATATAGGTATGGACTAAGATTCTAACCATATCTAACATTCTCATTACCATAACAGTTACTAGCAACATGTCCAATCCTATTAAAATTATAGAAAATCATCTTATTCATACTTCTTGAGTCTTTTGTTCTCCACAATTGATTGTCTGGTTCATAAAGGAAATATTGAGCTATGTGACCTTTCTCTTTAGAGTTGAAGAAAACTGTGTTCTTATTCTTCTCATCTCTTTTGCCCCTCCCTAGATGGTCATTCATGATATGCTTCTTGCATTCCTTAGCTATTTTTCCAAAATTGTGACAAGAAAAACAATAGCCATTAAATTTTTTTCCATAATTGAAAGCATTTGGATGCCTAATTAACTTAGGCCTTCTTGAACTTGTCCTTTTGATAATTCTCATTTTTTCTATCTACTTGGACAAGCTTGGTTATTTCATACTTCTACATACATTCTTTAGTGAAGCCTAGTCCACTATTTTCATATCATTCCATTCAAAGCATCAAATATATTTTCCAACTTTCTATACATTTGCATCCTTTCTTTTGATTCTTCTTCATGTCTCATAAAAATTTTCTCTTTGAAATTAAGATATTTTGTCACTTTGTCAACTTGAGACTTCAACTCTGTATACATTTTCATGTTCTCTTCTTCGTTGAATTTGAGAAAGGTTGAGATCAAATCCAATTGGGCTTCAAGTTATTTGATTTCATCTTCATCTTTCTACTTCTGTATTTCCTCAAGAAGCTTGATTTTTTGTTCATATCTTTCACAATTAGCTTCAATTTTTGGTTCTTTTTACTTTGGTGTTTCAATTGCTCTAGGGAACTTATCAATTATGCTTCAAGGTTCACTTAAGCCTCCTCTTCATCAGACATTTCATCTTCATTGAGATGACTATCTTTTGAGCTACTTCCAAGGACTATTTCTATAACCATGCTTATTTTTCATGAAGGACATAATCCAAGCTATTAGAATTGATTCAAGAGTACTAGGATCTAATACCAATTATTGGAAATTTTAAGCACTGAGAGGGGGGTGGATAAGTACTTATACAAATTTTAACACACAATTCAATTTTCTTTAGCTAGATGTAATGAAATCACTAAATCATTCACAAGCTATAAACAAGAGAGCACACATGAGAGATACAAAATTTATTGTGGGAAACCCTTCAAGGGAGAAAACAAACGAAACCAAAGAAATAGCTTGGACTCAAAGGTCCTGTAATTGTTACAATGATTTCATGATGACCATCAACTCAACTTAGAGTTGCAACTCCAAAATCTAACCAAACATATACTCTTATCTTTAACAAGCTTCTACTTCCATGGAAGCTTCAACTCCCAAATTCAGTCAAACACCCACTGACCTTACGTAAGATTCAACTTACAAGGAAACTTCAACTCCCTTATTTCTTAGAATCTACTCAGTCTTCATCAAAATGTTTGATCACTTTCTTATGTTGTCTTCTACAATCGATATTGATCACTTCTTAGCTCATATTTCTCCTCTTTTCTCCTCTCTTCTAATGACCTAATGAACAACAAATATCTATTATTCACTCTTTCTCACTCACATCTTCTTGTCTCTTATAATAACATTTTATCATATCATACATCTCTCTTTTCACACCTGTAAAATCAGGCCCGATACACCATCTTAATGCCCTTCCACACACACCTCTTTTCCTTCACATCATATTCATGCATAATAAGCACTTCTCTCAAAAATATCAAATATCAATTCCTTCAACAATAATAACATACATATGTAATTTGTATATATAATACAATGAGCTTATAACCCGAATTTTACACTTCCACTTCTCACTTGCACAACATATGTGACTTTTCAGCTCATATAAGGAATATTAATTGACATCATAAGACTTTTCAACTAACTATTATTATAAAATTTGGATATTATATGCAAGAACATTAATTTCATGAACTGTCATAACTCCTTTTACACTTATGGAGGAAAAAAACATGTTTTCAGATCTCTGACAATCATTTACACCTATAGAGATTCCAATTAAGACATCTGCACAAATTGGACTATAACTATCAAAATATTGTTGTCTTCTAGTAAAGTGAGCTCCCTTTTGTATTCTATTCCATTCTGACCATGCTAAAGTGGCATAAGAAAGTGAACACATTATACACCTTCTCATTTAACTTTATAAATCCATGCAACACTTCTTCACACAATAATTCTCCTTTCAACTTCATTGGAGGTTCATGTTGTCATTGATGGAGGTTAAAAATTACAGTCAAGATACACACTTTTATATCATAGTTTTATGCATGTTACAGGTCAAAAAAATAATTAGGAGAGTTTAATTTAATCTCTATTCCACATTAAAATGAAAATAAGAGCTCCACCACACTCATTTAATCAAGAAAATGTTGGTTTGAGCAAGCAACACTCAGATCTTCACACCAAGAAATGCATTCATGAAGATATTGTTATTTGGAGTACTTATCCTTATCATATAACCACTTATCATATACCAAAATAAATATCTTGAAGTCCTATTTCACATGCAATTGAATGAAATTTTAAAAACATAACAAGGACCATCATTTTACTCAAACTTCTCAGACTGGTCTGATTGTGTTCTAGAGGTTTAAAAACCAGTCTTGGCTCCTCATGTTAAAACAAACTTAAAAGTTCCCTCCAAGCTCAAATATCACTGTGAATAGTTCAAGGACATCACAAACAACATGTGTAAGTATTCATATATATACCTTCTTTGGGAAAAAAAAATCTTCATACTTGTAGCTAGGGGATTCTTCACTAGCTCAAGTAGATAGTTTTGGATAACTCAAAATTATTTATGCAAGCACCTATTCAAATAAAAAATACATTCTCAGATATCATATGGAATTTATTAATGATGTTCAGTACCAGAACCAATCACTTCAGGAGGTAATTCATCATGTATACTTTTTGTACCTTCAAGGTTAGTCTTGCATTCTTGCATTCTCAAATGGTAAGATAAAAAAACTACCTGTAACATAAATTTTTTAAAAAAAGAGTGAAAAAAATTACTCAATTAACACCAATCACACATCCCCAACATACTTCACACAAAAATCTAGCATGGGTTAATTTCCAAACTTTGTATGTATAATGATTTTATCACAAAAAACTTGTTTTCTTATAGGGTCCACCATGAGTCAAGAGATAAAACCACCATGAAAAGATGATATGATGAATTAAATACATAATAAAAATAATAAAAAATAAAAAAACATTTTATTTAGATATCTAACCAGACAATTTTCTCCATACCAATTTCAACTAGGCTTAGGAGGGTCTCCGACAGCTTCACAAAAAAGGATAGAGCTTTCTTATTTCTCATCCATTGGATCTCAATTTTTTTGCAACATATTTATATCCCCATGCTATTAAAATTATTCTCTTAGTATTTATATGAAGAAGGATCCACAATTGTTCTTGAATATTAAGGAGTCAAGGTGTTATTTTAGCATACCTTATTTAACCCAGTTTTTGTTAAAGTGTAATAACTTACAAAAAACCCCTCCTCAGGTCATAAAATTTAAAAAAATCCTTCATAACTACCTCATGTATGATATCAAATGGCCAATTTGTCCGGTTTCACATTGAAACTTCTAATCCCATCTCATTTTGGCATGTTAAACTTGTTTATCCTGAAGGGAAATCATACTAATGACCCTAAATATGCCTCTAAATTCTTATTTATGACATGATACATCATATTAGGACTCTTCCAAATGTACCTACACATTTACTATGCTTTTAGTTTCTTTATTGAGATCATTTTTCTTCATACCCTCATGATGGGTGCTTGAAATAGGCCTATTTGGGCTAGTTTACATTACTACTCACCACTCTGAAATGTTATTCACCATGTGTCCCCTTGAAAATGTCCTATCATGTGTTCTATACCTTTACCATACTTCAAAAACATCCCAAATCCTTCACTTCACCTTTCCAAGTCAATTTGCTACCTAGGCCTTGGGGTTAGGCATCGTGAACTGAGCTAGTCTGACAAATTCACCTCATCCACCCCTATATCCATCCTTATAAACATGTTTCCACATCATATTAATGCTATGATATCTAATATATTATCCTTGTATGTTCTCACATCATCACTTCTCCTATACTTGTCCCTAGTTGCTTAGGAAGTCAATGCTTACTTAGGTTTTCTCAAGCCTCTAACCTGTTCTACCTTGTATGACTCACTAAAAATTGATTTGTCATTAATATACCTTTAAAATCAATGAAAACCCAACATCCACATTCCAACAATTTTTTGTACTTCCACATTGATATGTTCTTGAATCTTTGAAGTGTGTTCCTCATACGACTTCAATTCATTGAGAGCATGATATAGCATATCATTTTAAGAAACAAGAGTTTTGGCCCAAAATTGATACATGTCTTCAGATGTGAAGCTAAACATATTTCTTCCCATTAGTGCAAGAGAGTTTATTTTTTAATTTTCAGCTACCAATGGAAACACCTGGTCCTAATGTTATTTTTGTTTTTAGATTTCATCGTTGGTCACCGTTATTTGTGGCAATCATAATAATGTATTAAAAAAGTGAGATATTATCATGAACAAAAGTAATACCTTTGTAAAAAATCTTTCTCACCCACTTGTCATTTGTATTGTGTTGAACTCTGAAGCTTGGAGTCTCTTTCATGGATTCTAAATCAAAGCTATTATAGGGAGTAACTTCCTTAGCTGGAAGAGATGGAATGAAATTTGGATCCATGAAGGTTTGCACATACGAGGTGAGGGTTCTTACATTATCTTCTTATTGTTTTTTGTTCTCCTTATACTCCTAATTTCTCACAAGAAGGTGAGTGGATGATTATTTGAATAGGTGGGCATCTCCTTTGTGTGTTTCGAGTCCTAGAGGAATGGTTCTCATTTACTAGTCACACGGGGTCATCTCACCAATAGGATTGATTAACTTCCACTGAACTACCTCCACCTACTGATTCCTGAAGAACGACTGAAGAAGTGGGAAGTAACTTGATCTATTTTTGCTTTCTTCATTTTCACCATAATGTATATGGCTTGAAAATTCAGAACCACTGCTTGTTAACCCATGTGGGTTTCTCTTCTAATCATGTATCATAACCATGGAAATATTTCACTTTCTTAAGGCTCAATGTTTGGCATGATTGCTATTTTTTCTCCAAGTGATAAGGTACATTGTACACTGGTTAAGTTTGCACAGCTGCAGAGGAGGAGATACTTCGATACCGTTTAGGGATTGATGGATGAGATGGATCAATTTCTCCCTGCTCTAAACCTTCGATAGGATTTTTTATTTCTCTTTCCTTTTTTGTAGCCTCTTATTGTGCAGGACCTAGGATTCCATTAACTTTATTTTTGAGAGCTCTCTTTAGTGAGTAGAGCTTGAATTTTTCTCAGTTGCTCTTGAAGTGGAGAGGTGAAAATTTTTCCTTTTGAGATTTAAGAAACTTCCTAACTTGATGAGTCCAAATTTCTTATTTTTGAACCATTCTTTGGGTCTTTGGAGTACCACTTCGGTTCATTCATTTATGTCCTATGGATCATGAATAATCAGTGAGACTTGTAGGATGGGTGTGACTTTCACCGCTTGATACTCAAGATCATACATTTCAATTCCATCCTCGAACCAATGAAACTTGAAATTTTTCATCTGTCCATCTATCATTCTCATATGATCACACTCCCTAACCTCAAAATCATCTGATAAATTCACCCAATAATCCTTGATTTTGGGAACATGGTGCAAATCAAGAAGATGGAATGTTTTTGGCTTGCTCTGAATGTCAAAATATAACCTTCATGTGTATGAGTAAAGGTTCAAAGGAGAAAAGGAAGCTTCTAAGTTTTCAACATCATTGGCATTCTTATAGGATAAGATCTTGAGAAAGATAGGGAATGTAAAATTTTCCTTCTTTCTATTTTTGAGTTTTCCATTGATGTGAGCGAGATACTGACATTTCTTGAACATCATAATATTATCAATGAGGTATCTTGGAATATTACGTGGAGTGACATCAAATATAAATATCTTGATGTATGAAAATGTTGAGAACCAAATGAAGAAGGAGCCATACCTTTTGATCAAAGTGGCAGCTTGAGAAGACAGTCTTGATTCATAATTTCCTTCGAAAAATATTATGACAATCATAATGAATGCATCATTCAATCTTGAGAAATGGTGGCTTCTCTCCTTCAAGGTCAATTCAGGGATAATTTTAGCGGCGAATATTTGTAATATGGCGCAAATTTCATTTTATGAAAATTTGAAAAGGCGAATTATTCGGAGTGGGTCGGTGTCCTATTCGCCTAAAATATATAGTTTTTTCTAGGGGGTCAGCTTCGCCTTCATTTGAAAACATCTCCTATAAAAACCTAGCTGATTCGCCGGGTAGTATACCTCAAGTAGCTTAACAAATTACCAATACTATGAAATTTTAACTCGCATACCCTTAAGCACCAGAGATTCAGATTACTGTTAGCCTGTGATTGTTGATGTGCGACAACAGCTATACTGACGTGCGACATGGGCAGTGGTGACGCGCGACATGGGCAGTGGTGACGCGCGACAGAGGTGGTATTGACGCGCGACATGGGCAGTGGTGACGTGCGACATGGGTAGTGGTGACACGCGACAGAGGAGGTATTGACGCGCGACATGGGCAGTGGTGACACGCGACAGAGGAGGTATTGACGCGCGACATGGGCAGTGGTGACGCACGACATGGGCAGTGGTGACGTGTGACAGAGGAGGTATTGACACGCGACATGGGCAGTGGTGACACGCGACAGAGGAGGTATTGACGCGCGACAGAGGAGGTATTGACGCGCGACATGGGTAGTGGTGACGCGCGACAGAGGAGGTATTGATGCGCGACATGGGCAGCGGTGACGCACGACAGAGGAGGTATTGACGTGCGACATGGGCAGTGGTGACGCGCGACATGGGCAGTGGTGATGCGCGACAGAGGAGGTATTGACGCGTGACATAGGAGGTATTGACGCGTGACATGGCTAGTGGTGATGCGCGACAGAGGAGGTATTGACGCGCGACAGGAAATGGGTTGTTGACGTGAGACAAGTGCAGAGTTGATGAGAAAACAGAGGTCAGAGGCTGCAGACGCGCGACATGAGATTTTGTTGTCGCGCGTCAAGAAAATGCAGTGACGCGCGTCACAGCATCCTCAGTGACGCGCGTCAACAGACCTCAGTGACGCGCGTCAACAAGCTGGTTGCTAACGCGCGTCACTAAGGTCTATTGACGCGCGTCACTGCATTTTCTTGACGCGCGACAGCAAAATCTCCTGTCGCACGTCTGCAGCCTTCTATCGTGCCACTTGACAATCAGGTGAAATTTTTTCATACAACCCCCAAAAAATTCGCCTTCCCGCGAAACCAGTTCCGGGGATATTCACCAGGTATTCTCCACCTTTGATTTCCAAGAGGTCTCTTAAAATGAACCCTGGGTCAATTACAGATAATTGTCATAGGAAAGGGAATTTTGAGAAATATTTTGAGTAAGGTTAAGACCTTTTAAAGGTCTTAGGCTAGAATGAGTGTATACTAAGTAGGATGTCATTGAAAACTTCTTTTTAGCCAATAATTAAAGCAACTATTGATGGATATCACTAATTATTTGTCCCCATTCAATCCTATTCTTACCCTTAATGACAATAAGGATGAACTGTGCCATATAATCTTGAAAATATTTTGTATCTTCCTCTCCCATTACCTCACTTAGTAGGATGATTACATCAGAATTTTTTTTATGGAATTCACTTCTCGATAAAGCTTTTGGCATACAATATCTCTTCCTTTCCATTTTTAACCATGACCCCAATACAAGACATTGGAGGTAGGATTCCATTTTTGACCTTTCATGTGATGCAAAAACCTTTGTGATAATGACCATGTTGTTCCATTTTTGGATTTGCATACATTGTGAAATTCTTTTAGGAGTGAGCATTGCCAGTATTGAGTTATCATATACCCTTATGATTCTTATTTCAAGCTCATAGTGATGAAAATATGCCATTAACATCTCCGTAATCTAAATAGATACGATATGACCACCAGAAAAATATAATCCACTCGTAAACACTTTTTCTTCCAATGGATCTTTGGGACCATTGAGAATTTGGTTCTTCAAATCTTCCAAGTCTATCTGAGAAACATCGTTATCACCAACCCATGAATATTTTGATATTGGGGATGAAATAGTCTCTAGACCAACAAAATTGAACTTCATATTTATAAAAATCAACAAGATGAGAGAAAATGAAGATGATATCAACTTATATAAATAAATCAGAGACATTCTATTTTTAACAGGTAGGGTTTAGGACCTACAATTTTGAGAAAATGTGCTTTTTTAAATTCATTTTTCTGAAACCCCTAACATGCTAATAATTATTTCAGTGATATTGCTTTGTTGATTTTTTACAGTTTCTATTTTTAAAAAGTTGCATTTTTTGTTTTTTGCAAAACCTTACATAGTTTATCATCCTCAATGTTCTATGAGTATTCTAAATGAACTGATATGAGGAACTTACTATTTTTAGTAAGTTTTTAGTTTTAGTAAGTGATGGTACTAGATGCTTACTATTTTTATAAATATCACTTATCCATATTTGATTGTGACGAAAATTCCTTTAGTGGATTCGGCTTGTCTCTAAGACTCTATGCTCCAAATTTCACCTTGATCTGCCCACCAAAATGCTTGGAAAATGAAAAATCATCATCTAGGGCATAAAAATAGGGTTTTATGCTATTTAAAAATAAGGGAATCATCCAATTTTATGTTACAATATTCTTGAATGTGCTTGGGATGAGGAACATCTCATAATATCTCAATGGATTCTATTTATAGGTTTGAAAGTGGTGATTTTTTCATGATTTTGTGTTCATGGCCACCCCAAATTAATTTTGATAGTGTCTAGTAAAATTGAAAGTTTTGGATGTTTTTGATAATAAATAATGGAGGTTTGGTGAAGAAATGAGGTGAGCAGAAGTTATTTTAAGATTTTAAAGCTTCTCGTAGTCTTTTTGGTTAACAAGAGAAGAAGTAACAAGTAATAGAAAGTAGCATCAAGTAATTTAACAATTAGGGTTTTCACTTCATGGAATGGGGAAAAAATAGGTATAAAAATGTTCCCTCACCAAGGATTGAAAAGTGTCATCTTATGATTTTACAATGGAAAAATGGGGGAAAACTGCCACTTAACACCTAAGGGGATGGGAATGGGTCACACAAAGAATAATGATAGGGGATATAGTGGGGAAACTTTTGTTTTCCCCTATATAACCTTGGGAATGGGGAAAATAGGGATAGAAAAATTCACCCTCATGTTGTGATGGCAAGTGGTGGCACGAAATCTGGCGAGGAGGAAGTGAGGAAAGTTTTGTTTAAGCACTGCGGGGCTAGCAGTATGTCACATGAAAAACCTGAGCAAGGGATAGAGGGGTGAATTTTATTGTCCCCTATATCCCCTTGGGAAGAGGGATAGGAAGGAATTTTTTTTACCTTGAACTAGTGATGAAAATTGGCACATTCTCATTGTATGATGGGAGGAGCTAGAATGAGGTAGCTAAGCCCTTCGAGGCGCTTGTCATGGTCATCTGAGGAACATAGATGAAAATTTCAGGTGGGGAAAATTTAATTGTCCCCTTTGTACCCTTTTGAAAGGGAAGAGATAGAAAATAAAATACACCTCAACCTCGAGGTGACAAGTGTCCTCACTAAAAATTGGGTAACTATGAGAAACATACATTGCAAGAGAGAAGACTTGCTGACGACATTGCTGGAACTCGATGAGGTATTTTTTGATGAATAATTATATGATTTTGACTACCAAGTTCCTTCCAAGAAATACGGTATGGAAAAAAAACTTTAATTTTTCATGAAACTCCCTTAAATATCTATTTTTTCTTTATGATAGCAGGGTGTGTCTAGTAAAACTGAGCTACCTTGAGAGGTACTTGAGTCTTGTTAAAGATTTAAAAAATTCCATCATCTAGAGGGTTCAACCATATTTTTAATGAGTAATATTATGACTCCTAAATCCTTACAGAGCTCCTGGAATCATTATCTGAATTTCAAGTACCATTTTAGAGAGTATGTTCCTTACCCCTAAAATATCCGCTTTCATCGCAAATGTCTTCAAACCTCCGAAACTACCCTAATTATTGCAAAATCAGTTACCTTACTCTCCAAACTATTAAATACCACCTCAAGATGGTTTTGAGCATGTAAATTAGTCCCATAGAATTCCCACATGTCCTAGAAAGAATTAAAAATATCCTTTCTAGGCTCATTGAAGATTTCTCTTTTAAAAACACTTCACTGAATGAGTTGAATGGCCTTATTAAAACACGTCAAAAATTATGGAAAGTTTGTAAAACACAAAATGATTACTTGCAAGATCGGGATGGACATGATATAGAGGTCATAATGATCTAAAGGAGGGTTTAGGAGGGTTTTAAAGAAATTTTGTTGACACTTCAGTCTAGTTGTCATGGTTCAAGATTGAATTTTTGACTTTGAAATAACACATGAAAACAACTTGATATCACTTGTGAAATTTTTATAGATCAAATAGAGTGATGATAGGACAAGGATGAACTCTAGAATATCAATATATAATGTGGACCATTTTCTTATCCATTGGGTTATAGTGTCTTATTACAAATAAGAAATATGAATGACCAAAAACACAAAAACAAAACAAAAGGAAACATACCACACATGAATTGGAAAACACACACAATGGGAAAGGGAAACACACAACCTAAATTTACCTATAGTGTAGGCATGGGACAATCCAATTTCACTATTTATAAGATTACAAGTATTCCGAATGTAATGAAATTCCAAATAGGTAGCATCCAAATATGAGAGATAGCAAGTAGTTTTCCACAATCATCCCCGATTTGAAATGGTCCTAGCCACAAAGATTCAAAATTTTCATGACTTCTTTTTGGCTCTTTTCTTTTATCCTAAAGTAAGACAAGATATCCGACTTGAAAATATCTTTCCTTAGCCTTTTTGTTAAAACTATTTTTCACTTTCAATTGATGTTCTTTGATTCCATTTACCACCTTTTGCATATTTTCACCTAGTTTTCCAAGAGACAAGATTCTCTTATCAAGAGAATCATGGAATTTACCATATTTGACTACTCTAATCAATTGGAGAGAAATAAATTCAACTATGATGGGGATCTTAGCATTAATGCCATAAATCAATTGGAACAAAGACATGTCAATTAACTTTTTTGGAGTGATCTTATCCACCCACAATGCATCGTAAAGCTTATTGTGAAAATTTCTCATATTTTCATGAACAAACTTATGGAAACTTTTCATGATGTTCTTGTTGTTGGATTTGGCTTGACAATTCCCTTGTGGGTAATAGTTTGATGTATGTGATAGTGATATTCCATAGCTATAAAAAAACTTGGTCAATTCCATAGTGGAAAACTATATTGAATTATCAACCACCACCTTTCAAGGAATTCCAGAACGGACCATGATGTTCTATTTGATGAAATTACATATTGTTTTAGAGTTAGCTTTTTTGACTGGGATGGCCTCCACCTATTTGGTGATGTATTCTATCAATGTGAGCACATAGGCATGCCCCACACTTGATTAAGGATTAAGAGAACCAATTAAATCAAAGCCCCATTGTTGGAGAGGTTCCTCAATTACCACTGATCAAAGAAGGAGTGTAGTAACTTGTGGTATTCCCACAAATTTTTGAAAAGGTTCACACTTAGAAACCCATTTTTGATCATTTACAAACAATGTATGCCAATAATACCTATTGTGGAGGATATTTTGAGTAATCACCATGGAGAATAAATGTCCACCACAAGCTTCATCATGGTAATCCTTTAACAACTTTTCTTGTTACTCTTTATCAATACATTGTAGGAAACATCCATTTGGTCCTCTCTTATATAGCACATGATTCAAGATGACATACCTGGATGATTTTTGTTTAAAATTTTGTTTTTCCTCATAATCAAGGTGTTTTGATCACTCTCTGTAAGTGAGGAAGTATGAAATATTATAATATTAATTATTGGTGATGTTTACAATAAGAACTTAGGGAAATTCCCTACTTATGCATTCATACCATTGACATTTGTTTTCTTCACTATGAGTCATGAGAGAATCATCTTCATCCATTAACCTATAAATACTATTTCCTTAGATGAAATTTGATGGTCAAATATCAAGTCATATTCTTGAATATTTCTCACCTAGTTTCCTCTCTTGGCCTTAGGATCTGACTAATTTAGAATATATTTTATCATAAACCCTAGAACCATCACCACACTATGGGAGTTGAGAATGTAGAATAAAAAATTATCCCCTTCTTTGACCATGAAATATGCATGCTTATCCATTTTATTGTATCTCAACTCTTGATATTTCAATGGACAACTCACGAAGGAAATGTGTGTTTTAATGCCTTCCTCATTCTTTCGAACTTAAATGGCTGAAAGAGTATGTTCTGAAGCATAAAAATACATAATGAAATATCTAACAAAGTTAGGACATACCAAGGTAGGATTGTTTATAATTACCTCATTAATCCCATAAAATTCTTCCTTGCCTTCCTTACTCTAATTGAAACTTGTTTAAGGCTGCATTATGCTAGTAATATGCTTTGTCATCTCAGCAAAGTCCACAATAAGTGGTGAAGAAAGTTTATCTTACCGAAGAAGGAATGAAATACCTACTTTCTTATGGGAAAGGTGAGTTATTGAATTACATTTATTCTTTTAGGATAAATTTTGGCTCCTTCGTTGTTAACTTTGTGACCAAGAAATTTCCCTTCCATAAGTTTAAAGATGCACTTTTTAGGATTCAGATAGATTCCATGCTATCGACACCTGATCAATACTTGATCCAAATGTTTCAAGTGATCTCCTCACCGAATGGAGAATACCATGAGGTTATCAAGGTAAATTGAAATGTAGTGTTTGGGATGTTTTAAGGAAATATTCATTTCTCTTTGAAAATTTTCTCCATCATTGACAAGGAAAAATGACATTCTGATGTAGGAAAACATTCCCCATGGAGTTGTGAAATCCATTTTATGTCTATCTTCTTCCACTAGCTTAAATTGGTTATATCTAGAGAAGCCATAAAGTAGTGAAAACATCTCATATCATGTGAATTACTCTTGGATATGGACCATGATCAGTAGTGAGTATTTGTCTTTTGATAAAGCTTGATTCAAATTCCAAAAGTCAACACAAATCCTTATTTTTGGTTCTTATTCCACATTGGAATAATATTGGCCACCCATGTGGATCAGTGAATAGGAAATATGGTTCTTTCATTCAACATCTTCAACACTTTTCCTTTGATTGTGTCAACAATATTCAAGTTATATCTCCGTTGCTTTTTCCTAAAATCCTTGGCTTCGAGCTTGATTGGTATAGAGTGATGCATTTATTTAATCTTGAAGGACATGATCTCATCATACAAATAAGCCAAAACATCATAGTATCATCTCAATAATGAAGTGAAACTCCTTTTCAACTCATGTGAACAAAACTTTCCAATATTAACCATTCTTAGTTGCTCTAGGATACCAATATTTTCTTTCTCAAACTCAGGAGTGCATTGAGAAGACTCTTTTGATTTTTCCTTGATAAAACTGTCATACTTATCAAACAAGTACTCAGGAGATACAAGGACTTTTGTAAAAAAAATTTATCTTTAGTCTGATGAGCCTTTCTGAATAAATTCTTCATATCTCTTCCTTATCTTCATTTTGAATAGATTCATGATTCAAAGGATTAATTCCTTCATAGAAGAGATTGTTGAAGTTATACCTTTGTTATAGGAAAGAGATAAGATGATTATCACCATTGAACATCTACTTATGATTTACATTATCTAGCACACTTTTCTAAAAATAATCTCTACAGTCATTTTGTCCTTGTTGAAAGATGGGTGAGTGGTTGCTAGGGAAGTTGAAACTACGAGAGAATTATATTTTTCATTTTGTTCATGGGGAACAAATTGAATAGTAAAACATCAAAAGACTCGATGCAATCCCATAATATGCTCCTGTAATACTTAATACTTGTATTTTTTGACTTGATATTGGTTTCTAACTTGTTTAATAATCACTTCAGCATCACTAAGACATTTTAATTTTTTTTGGCCTTAAAATGTGCCCAACATACCGGGAAACGTGTTTTTCTCATATGTGCGGGATTTTTGACCCATAGGTTTATGGGATGGTTTTGGCCCATGGTTATTTAATACCCACGGTTTTTTAATCTCTTGTAAAACTACTTAAGTAGTTGTCTACTTATATGGTTCTATGCATATGGTAGGTATAATGTAATATTACATATGTGTTTTGAATTCGGGTGTGAATTTTGTAGAGTTTGTTGAGAATAGCTCCAAATAGATCTGGGTATTATATTGAGAGAGTGGTGGCTTGTAATAAAATTTGAGCAAGTGATTCTTGGTGGACGTAGCCCAAATTGGGTGAACCACATTAAATACTATCTCTTTGTGTTGTGTTATTTTATTCTACACTTTTATTTAAGATCTGTAATATTTTCTGCATATTAGTTTCTAATGTTGCGATTTTGTGACGGATTATTCAACATATTTTATCCCTTATTTCCTAACAATTAGAATCAGAGCTTGGTTTGGTTTGCTGAAGTGTTGAATTGTAGGAAATTTTTTATCTTGAGTGGGAGATATGGTAAATGATGGAAGATCTAGGGTTGATAAATTCAACAAGTAAAATTTCAGTCTTTAGAAGATGTAGATGGAAGATTACCTTTATCAGAAGGATCTTTATATTACGTTTTCTGAGAAGGTGAAGAAACCCTCAAGCATGACGAATGTAGAATGAGATTTACTGGATAGGAAGGCACTAGGGACAATTCGTCCATGTCTTACATATTCGGTATTATTTAATGGTTCAAAGGAAAAGACTACAAAAGAACTGATGGATGCATTAGGGAAGTTGTATGTAAAATCCTTTTCCTCTAAGAAGATATTTTTAATGAAAAAGTTGTTTAATACAAAGATGTCTGAGAATGGTTCAGTAGTAGATCATTTAAATGATTTTAATACGGTTGTAAATATGCTAGCTTAGGTTACAATAGAATTTGATGAAGAAGTTACGGATTTATTAGTTTTGTGCACTTTACCTGAGAGTTGGAATAGCCTGGTAATGGCAGTAAGCAACTCGGTTCCATCTAACTCAAAGTTGAAGTTTGAGGATGTTGTAGGGGTGATTCTAAGAGAGGAAATGTCAAGAAAAAGTGTTGGGGATTCTTCTACTTTAGAGAATGCTTTGATAGTGGAAACTAGAGGGAGACAGAATAATAGAGGAAGCAGTGGAAAATCAAAGGATCGGGAAAGGTCAAAATCCAAAATCAAGATAGTATGCTAGCAATGTGAAAAGTATGGGCATGCAAAGAAGGACTATTGGGAGCTTCAGGACAAGAAGAAGCAACATGAAGAAAACAAGGAGGAAAATGTGGCAATGGATAATGTATGTCGGGATGATTTGATTCTTACTTTGCACAATATTATTAAATCTTGGGTTTTAGATCAGGGGCTTCTTTCCATGCTACTCCACATAGGCATTATTTTTTTGATTATGTTCAAAGAGATTTTGGGCATGTTTTTCTTGGTGATGATGAGCCTTGCAGCATAGTTGGAAAATGTTCTGTTTAGGTTAAGATGTAGAATGGGAATACTTGGCTATTGAAGGATGTCAGACATGTGCCTACATTAAAATGAAATTTGATATCATCAGGGAGGTTGGGAAGTGATGGTTGTACTGTGATATTTATAGTAGACTCTTGGAAGGTTACCAAGGGTTTTCTTGTGGTGGCAAGTGGTAAGAAGGTTGGAACCTTGTATTTAACCACTTATAGCACTAATGTTTGTAATCTTGTGGCTTCAGAAGTAGATACAACATTGTGGCACTATCGGATTGGTCATATGAGCCATAAGGGTATGGAGATCATAAAGAAGAATTTTCTCGGATATACAGAAATAGGTTTGGAGTTCTGTGAGGACTACATATATGGGAAACAAAAGCGAGTAAGGTTTCTCAAGGTTGGACCTACAAAGAAAAAGAGTAAGTTAGAGCTAGTGCATTCTAATGTATGGGGGCCAGCTCAGGTATCATCTCTTGGGGGTTCAAGTTATTATGTTACTTTTATTGATGATGCAACAAGGAAAGTTTGGGTTTATTTTATTAGAAACAAATCGAATGTATATGAAACTTTTATTAAATGGACATCCTTGGTAGAGAATGAAACAAGTCTTAAGCTAAATTGTCTTAGGTTAGATAATGGAGGGGATTATTGCAGTAATGAATTTAATGATTATTGTTCTAAAAATGGAATCCATAGGCAAAAGATGGTTCCACGAACTCCGCAACAGAATGGCATGTCAGAAAGGATGAACAAAACAATAATGGAACATGCTAGGAGTATGAGGTTACATGTAAGACTGCTTCTTTACTTTTGGGTAGAAGCGGTGAGCACATTTGTGTACTTGATAAAAAAAGGACCCTCAAGTGCCTTAGATGGAGGCATACCTAAGGAGGATTGGTATGGTAAGAAAGTTGATTATTCATTTCTTAGAATCTTTGGATGTGAGGTGTTTGTCCATATAGACAGGGATCATAGGACCAAGCTAGAGGATAAATTAGAAAAATGTACTTTCATTGGTTATGGTGGTGATGAATTTGGATATAAATGTTGGAGTATTTTTGTCGTGTAAATGTGCAACAAGTGAATTAGAAGTTTCCAAACACGACATCTATACCCCTATGCCGAAATTTTCATGTTTTATCATTCCTAAGAAACCCCAGCTCTATCCAGTTAGTCTAAATTATTTCCCAAAAAATGTCATAATATTATCCTAGGTGATTTAGGAAAATTTCATTCATTCCCCCTAGGTGATTTTAGGAGCTCATTAAAAATGCAAATGTTGGGCAGTCATGGGAAGGGCTATCACTGGCCTTCCCGAAATAGGATCACCTCCTTCGAATAGAACAAAAGGGAAAAATTAATCATGGAGATGAAAGTAATACCTTATGTCATCAAAGAAATGATTTTGGAAGGTTTAGAGAAGTTTTTTAAGACTTGGAGTAGTCTGAGTGAAAAACAGGGTTCACAAGCCTAGACAGTACACAGGCATAAAACAACCGCCAGGCTTTAGAAGAAGATTCTAAGAGATCTAAATGGATTTGGAAGTAAAAAAAACATATTCAGAAAGAGGATTTCAATATCTACATGATGGTGAAATAATATTTTTCACAACACCTTAGTGCATATGATTAGAAGGCAATTTTTCTTAGGCACAAGTGGATTCCCATATCAAAAATCTGATTTTTCAGGGATCATATGGTCAAATTAAGACATTAGACCAACATCATTGGATTAAAAATGACATTTTCATTCAAGATCATATAACATTTCACCAAGAAATTCCACCAGGAGCTCAAGTTATCTGCATTCCAAGTTACCCTCTCAAAGGCAGTTCAGGACTTAGTCTTTTTTTCAAGAGGACATGTGTCAGCACCAGGATCCTAGTGGGATTTCATGTCCCTGATGTCCCTAAGGTCAGGTACATCGACCCTTTAAAAATGTGCCCATCCCTCATGTGACCCTTGGGACCCTCATATGACCTCCAGACTCGACAGATTAACCCCTAGGTGCTGATTTGGAGCATGCCTTCCCTGTTGTCAGATCGGGCACCACGTGTGAACTCCAAGACCACTGTGGAATTTTATTTCCCTTGTGCACATGAGGTGGGGGAGATTAGAACTTGAAAAATGTGCCCAACCCCCATAGGGATTCTTCTGGACACCCATATGACCTCCTTTTAACTCGTAGTGCTTCAATGTAACTTTCTCCCTCTTCATCTCCTGCTGTTGGATAAAACACCACATGTCATGCTCTTGAAAACCATGGAATTTTATGTCCCTCACATCCCTAAGTTTAGGGACATCAAACATGGAAAAATTCACCAAAAACCTAATTGTCCATATCTTTTTAAAAAGTTTCCAAGTGCCGCTTTCTTCACTTCTAACTTCTAATAATTTTTGTGCACTCCATTCCTCCATTCTTCCTCTGCAAAATTCTACCATCACCCCACCATTGAAAATGCTCAGAAAAGCTCAACCCAAACACTTAAACAAGATCCCTATGGTGATTTTCAGGTCTCAGAAGGATCTTTCATCAAAACAAGAAGGAGAAATGAAGAGCAAGAAGAAGAAAACAGTGAAAATCTCCATAGCCTAAAAATGAAGATCTAAAGAAATGTTACAAGACGGTGCATGAAACAACAAACCATTTGCTGCTGTTCATTCCTCTTTCCAAGACCATCAGAAAGAAACCTTCAAACTCCCCCCTCATGTGATAGAGCAGCAACAACGAAGAAATTTTGTTTCTGGCTCAACGAAGAAAGAAGTGGGATTTCCCGTCAAACCAGTTACCGGATTGAAGTAAGATCGCGTGTGAAGCATTAGAAGAAAAAACCCACATCAAAAATATAACTTTATTTGAAAATAGAGGAGAAAACCAGACTTGCAATTTTTAGGTCCATTAATGGCTGCCATACCTAGAGGCACTTTCAGGTCTGAAAACTAAAACTTTAAAATCTCTTAAACTATTAAGTGAGCAGATCTGAAATTACAGAGGGCGGATATTGGTAAAAAAACCCATATCAAAAAAATTCATTCCATGTCAATCCAACTCCCAAAGGCCAACTTTCTAAAAATAGTAGTTCTACTACATAGGAACTACTATTTTGGGAAAGTTAGCAACAGAAGAACCTACGAAGGAGATGAAGACATTGGAGGTAAACTACAACTAAAATTTTTCCAGAATAGACATTCTTGGCACTTACTAAAAATAGTAAGTGGGCCCTCGAGCACCTACTAAAAATAGAAATTTGATCCAGATGAAACAAGGAACATGGGGAGAAAGAAGAAAATCAAGCGGCAACATCCAGTTGAAGATTGAAGAATTGATTTTCCACACTAAATAAAAATAGTAAGTTGCTTTTTTAAAGGGAGATATGAAGATGAAATGGATGGGTTAGAAGATGACACAACCCTTTGCCTCCGAGTATGATGTGGGAGACAATGATGTCTTGTACATGGACCTGAACCACCTTAAAACTCGTATGGCCTCCAAGGACCGAAGGAGTATTGAAGACCAGATATTCATAAATGGCTTGTTTGCTATTGCAGAACATCCAATGTCTATGCAAAATCTTGAGCTAGTGCTAGCCTACTACTTCCACTACGAGCCTGAGATGTGAACCATATGAGCTGACAATGGTACAACATTATTGGTCATCAACCCTAGAATCATTTCAATCTCTCTCTAGCTACTGACATCCCCCAACATGGTCATCATTTCCAAGGAAAGAGTCATGCATGATTAGGAGACAATGGATTCATATGTCCAAGGGGTAGCGCTCAGATCATGGTTAAATAATGGTAGAAATCCTTCTAGGATTCCCAAGAATCTGCCAAGGTGATAGTTCCGAGAAGGGTATTTTGATGTCATCACTCTGCTCAGTAGAGTAATAGGTGAAGTAAACATGAGAGACTTCCAGGACTAGATGGGCCTTTACATCCTGACATTGAAAGAAGGGAAGCAGAGAATTAACTGGGTGCAGATCATCAGTGACAATCTCCATCTACAACTTCTCCAAGTACCCACAAAAAAAAATTTCCACATGACTTCTTATCTAGTTTATCTCCTCGAAATCTCACAATCATTCAAGGGATTGGCTCTCACAAAGAACATTACTTCTAAGGTACCTTTATTCAAGAAAATTTCACAGTCGATAATAGAGGAGAGAAATAAGCATTTCACCCGTGTGAATGATGCATTCACTATGTATGTGGTTTGAAACTTGAAAGGGGATCTGGAAGCTAGGGTGTCACCAAAAGTGGAATCCCTGATTAAGGAATATGGCTCATACTTCAAACAATTCTCAACATTCTCCTACATACGAGTCATTAGCTTTGACCAAGCTCCTATAAAACTACCCAAGTACCTCAGTGACTAGATTATATTGTTTGAACTCTACAGGCAGATCACCCAAGTAAATAACAAGCTCAAAAGTAGAAGAAAGAAATTTATTTCTTTCCCTATAACTCTAGGGGAGTTCATGTGAAAAAGCTCAAATGACACATCCCACTTGGCGGCTGCTTTCACACATCTGACATTGCATTCCTAGATTGCCAGGCCTAACTTTGACATTAAAGAAGATCCTGACTCCTTCTACATCCCAGAATTACAACATGACCACAAGTTGAGGACTACTGGGCCAATTGTATTGATGAGTTTGAAGTACGTAAAAAATATCACATGAGGATGACAACTAGCGAGATGAAGAAATTCAAGTTCTCTTGGTATGAAGACATCTTACATGATGATGGGACAGAGATGTATGATCCTAACTACACAACAGTCAAGATTTCCTTAATGCCTCAAATCAACTAGCACATTCGTGAATCAAGAGATATGTTGGATTAGACTTAAAAGGTGGTGAGGAGAATGAGGAACTTGTTTCAAAAGAAGAGGACTATGATCATTCGGCCATGAGGAATTTCTCCAAGCCTGATGCAAGATTCACATCATTCATCTTCAAAAGTGGTAGAGGTAACTTCTAGCTCCAATTACTTTGAAGCGAGTTCAAAAAGGAAGGCCACGGAATTGAAAACTTCTCCCCATGAGAAGACATCCAAGAAATTTAGGGAAGAAAAAGATTCATTGGTGTCACCACAAGAGGAAGATGCAGTCCCTGTAATGCAGACAAAAAATCCTACATCAAATGCACAAGTGAACAAGGATTATATGACTCATGATCCTATATTTGACCACGACAAGAGGTCTTTCATGTTGTTGATTCCAATGCTCCTCTCATTTCAAGACTTACCTCCCCCATCATAACAAAGAGTGCTTAAGGCACCTATCATTGAACTTGAATCTGACAAGATGTTTCTGTGGATGCAGGAAATGATCATCCTTGACACTCGTATGGTGCAACAAGTAGTAGCTCCTGATATATCATCAATTATCGCATTGGCTAAAGAAAAAATATCAAGAAAGATCACATAGAAAACATCGCGATTCTACAATGAGGAGATAGGTAATTAGTATATTGAAGTAGCTCGGCCAAAAGTAATCAAGCTAGTGGATGAGATGACACTAGCTGACTATAAGATAAGCACGATCTAATTGGGACTAGCTACTCACGAGGGATATTTACACATATTTCAACAATATTCTGCTCATATGATGGCAAGGAATAAATAATACAAAGAGAAGATCGAGGGACTATAGGAGCAAGTGTGAACTCTTTCATCTTATGTGCAACACTTGGTGGAACCAAGCACTATAACACTTCCTATTGAGAAATAGGTACCCATCAGCAAATTTGATCTAGAATCCATCAAAAGAATTCATGAGTTCACGATACAGGGCCAAGAAAATAAAGAATGGATCGATTCAATATTTGAAAAAGGGAAGTTAGCATTTCAAGAGGTAGTCAAGCTCTTTGTATACATGTGTGCCACCACCAATAGAATGCGAGCACTCAAAAAGGATGGGAAATAAAGAGATTACTGGGAACCTCTAGGACCAGTAGTGAGTGAGATGAGCAACACCCATTTTCATTAATTGATTGATAAGAAGGTTTTTGAAACTCCTGCAAAAGACTTGACACATGTATGGGTGAGGGAACTTGTAATCATATTTGAAGCAATCAATCAAACGTTTACAGAACTAGAGGAGAAAGAAGAACAAACATACAAGCTGTAGGATAGCATAAATCAGATCATAGTCCAAAAACTTGGAGTACCCACAATGAGCGAACACTCAACTGTTGATGAGTTGATCGGCCCTTTCGAAGAATACATCAAGAAAGGGGTGGGAAATCCATTTTCCTTCACTAAGGATACCATTTAATTCTTCTCAGAAATCTGAGCCTCCATTGCACTTATCATAGAAAAGCATTCATCATGGTTTGGGAAGTGTAAGGACATCAACAGTGTGACTGATGGATGGACTGAAACCTTGAGCTGCATTCGTATCCCTCATGTCGACAAAGTAGAACCAACGATGACTCATTTCAACTAGGATTTCAGAAAGACAGAAGCCTTCTCAGGATCACAAAGTGGAGAGCAGTTAGAGAATGGAGCTAATTCCACCGCAGCAGCTCATCCTTCAGCATAATCCTTCTTCTTCTTCCTCTTCTTTCTCTTTCTTTTCTCTTCTAATTTTCTACTTGCAGCATTAGTTTTTCTCTTTTCTAATTTTCCCATTCCCTTTCCCACCTTCCTAGAAAAATCCTCTCTTGCAAGTATATGCAAGAAATTACCGCAGGGCCAGTGGAGTGCCCTTGTTGGATCCTTGATCAAAAGGCCACCACAAAAATCCACCTTTTCACGTGCATGCACATACAAAAGTTATACCGGTTAAGTAGAGGGACTTAGATTCCTAGAGCATTGGCAAGATAACCACCAATTTTTCCTTGACAAATTTTCTCGCCAATAGTTTTTAGTGCCCACCATGGGGTAGATTTAGTAGCATCTGCACCTAAATATGACTAGAAGGTCTGAAAAATAAAAAAATAAAAATAGAAAATTCAAAATTCAAAAGAGAATTTTTTTTGGAATTTGAATAGCTATATGAGCCACATGTCTACAAACCATGGCTATTTTGGGCAATCCTCCTATTGAAAGACCCAAATTTCTCTTCCACATCCAAGAAGATATCACTTCTTATTTGAGAGAAGCTATTTGGCATAACAGACAAAGTGTCAACCACTACTTCATTGCCATGAGAATCCTTGACCTTGAAGAAGAACGCGCTGCTGAATTGGAGAGGCAAAGATAAATTCTAGCACCACAAAGGTGAGCATAGATTTCCAAGCTAGCAGATAGAGGGTACACCTGACAATAGAGGCAAGGAGGACAAACTGACCCCATTTTTGAAGAACTTCAAAGAAGATAAGAGCTGTTTAGAATTCAGAGGCCTCCCCTTCTTCAAGCAACTGGTCACGTTGAGAACCTGAGTGTTGCTAATCCTTTGGATGGTGAATTTCCATACATCAACAAGAACCTTGAATATTTCATTGACATAGAAACTGAAGAAGAAGTTAGAGAAAGAGAAGCAAGAGTGGAAGAGGAAATAAGGGCTCAACTTGATGAAATCGAAAGAATTCAAGCCGATGCAGATGAGAGAGCTGTAGTAGAAGCCTCAACTTTAGCAAGATTGGAAGTTAGAAACATAAATAGAATGGGGGATCATGAGAATGACTATGATCGTGAGGCATGTAGGCCTAATGTACCATGGGGAGGAAACACCAATCCACTTGCTCTTGCTCAACCACTCCATGAGCTACCAAGAGGCTCAATAAAAAACTTCCCAAAGTTCAGAGGGGATGGTTCTTACCTCCCCAAAGAACATGTAGCAGCATTTATCATTACTTGTAGTGTGTTGGGTGTTGAGGATGAAGATTAGTTAGTCTAACTCTTTGTGGAGTCACTTCAAGAGAAGGCTACCAAATGGTTCTACATGCTACCCCCAAGGTCTATCTCCTATTGGGAAGATATAAGAAGTGTGTTCGAACACATGTTCAAGACCACAGAAGATTGTCAAGATCTCTTGGTCCAATTAGTAAAAATAAAAGAATAATTCTCTGATTCAATGAGAGACTTCGTAGTGAGATATAACAAAGTGATAAGAAGAATCCATGAAGACATGGTGCCTCCTGAAAATAATCTAAAGAGATTCTTCATCAGTGCCCTGCCATCAGAAGTAGGTTTCTTTCTTAGAAGAATCCAACCAAGAAAATTGAGAGAATCTCAAGACCATACAATAGAAATTGATGATGATCTAATCTTGTCTGGTAAAGTGAAAGGCCCAAATGGGAAATAAAATGGTTAGAATTCAAACTCAGTCACCACGGATCCAATGTTCCAAAAAATGGCAAATGACGTGGTTGCCTTGAAGAAACAATTGTCCCAGATCATAATGCGGAACAATCGAAGAAACAAAACTCCCTAAATAGGCCAAGGGTTGCTCCACCTCCTTGCTATCTTGCTCTCAAAGCACCACCAGTCAATGCCATCTGTGACACTGAAGAACTGGAGGAGGAAGAAGAAATTGAAGAACTTGAAGAAGAAAATGTGGAGGAGTATGAAATCTATCTTGAAGTTGAGGAAGTTGATGGCGATATGCACAATGGCTTAATTGAGTACATTGATGATGAAGATGAGGATGATGATGAATATCTAGGTTTCTCATGTGTATTTTTCACTCACACACATTCTAAGAAAGGTGCTTCATCCTCAACAGCTGCGGTAAAGAACAAGAAGAAGAATGGAGATTCTTCTCCAAAGGTCCCACAAAATAAAATCATCAATAGAGGATCACCATTACCACCTTCAATGGAGTCAGATAAAGAAAAATCAGACCCAATGGCTAACAAGGATCATGTTGCCATACCAATTAGGTCATGTAATCCTATCCCCAGCTCAAAGGTTACTAAAAATAATTCTTCTTCAAATGTTGTTCCCACAAAAACATCTAAGATGATATCAAAACCCGCATCCACATCTCCTTCCAAGCTATTATTGCACCCTTGAAAGAAATTTTAACACATAAAACAACAAAACCTTCACCATGTAAATCTTCCATTATTCCTGGAACCTCTTCCTCATCCATCATAACCCCATTTGACTTTATGGAGCACATAAGAAAAACTACAGTCTAGCTCTCAGAAATAGAATACCTACAAACTCATCCTTCCCAATTTGATTAGTTCATTAATGTAGTTCATGGGGGTAACCCCATAAGCTTGGGTCCAAATTCCAAAGGATTTCTCCCCACACCATCCACATCACCTTCACAAAACATGCTAGCCCTCAGTGCCTCCAAAACTGACAGGGTTGAACCTTTCTACCTGTCACTTCTCATTAAAGGCTTTGAGCTAAATAATTACATCATAGATTATGGAGCCTCAGATAATGTGATGCCCATCAAATATGAAAATGCTCTTGGCTTCACCCTAACCTGAGCAAATGGAACCTGCTATTCGATGGAATCCAAAAAAGTTCCATTAGTAGGAAGGATCAAAGATACACAGGTAGCATTGTCTGATTTTCCAGACAAGAAGGTGCTTCTAACCATCCTAGTAGCAGATATCCCAGCATCCTTTGGCATGATATTAAAAATAAGTTTCTGCAAAGACTTGGGTGGAGAAATAAAAATGGACTAGTCATCTGTAACTATTCCAGTAAAAGGCGAGATGAAGACATTACTGCCTATAAGAAAGATGAAGTTCACAGTGTGAAATTATGATGATCCAAAGGAAAACATTCTTTTTCAAGATAGCACACTAGGCAACTACTTCCTCACATCAGAAAAAGATGAAAAATTGCCACTCTTTATGGGAGTGGAAGAATATCAAGCTTGGACAATGGAATTCGATGGTAGTCATTCTAGTGTAGGTTTGGGAGTGGGTGTAGTGTTTTACTCTCCCTCTGGTGAATTGTATCCATTTTCCTACAAGCTACAATTCAATAATACAAATAATACAGCAGAATATGAAGCTCTCATTTTAGGCATGAGCATGGCCAAAGACATGGGAATCAAGAAGCTAAGATACCAAGGTGATGCGGAAGTGATAGTAAAGTAAGTCTGACAACAATACTAGGTGAAAAAATCCAAGACTTTGGCATTATAGAAATAGAGTATGGGACTGCATTGAATATTTTGATGCATTTTCCATCGAAGTTATCCCAAGAGAAAAGAATGAAAAGGATAATTCTCCTATAGTATCAGCTTCTCTAGTGACACCTCATCCTTCTTTTGGTAAAGATAAGGTGACCATAGAAATGGTGTTTAGAATTAGTGTACTAGATAATGCAAATCATTGGCAAGTATTTAAAGATCATAACCAAATTCTAGCATTTTTGGAACAAAGGGATAATTTCAATAACCTCTTCTTTGAAGGAAGTGAAAATCCACACCATGAAGTGGTAGCCAAAGAAGACAAAGAAGGAATTGAAGGTATTGCTAATGAAAGAGTGATAAAATTGAAAGGGAACAAGATTCCCAAGGGCCTAGTTTCTTTGGAAGACCTCTTTGACAAATGTGACAAATTCATTCAAGAGAAATAAAAACAATCTTCTTGGTGCTTAGCTGATTTTGATAAGGAAAAAATCAGCACCCCAGAGGAACCAAGGATGGTCAATATTGGAAAAAATTTCTTGCCTGAGGAGAACCGAATGTTTGTCACACTGCTCAAGAAATATTCAGACATTTTTGCCTACTCTTATGATGAACTCAAATCCTTCCAACCAAAGGAAATGCATCACTTGATTCCTTTGATGCAGGATGCTAAGGCATTCAGGAAAAAGAAAAGGCCATATAACCCAAAGGTTTATGATACCATAAAGGAGGAGGTAATGAAGATGCTCAATGCAAGAATCATCTTTTCTATCCACCATTCAACATGGGTGGCCAACATCGTGCCGGTGTGGAAGAAGAATGGTGAAATAAGAATATGTGTAGATTTTTGTAACTTGAATCAGGCATCAGTAAAAGGCAATTATCCTCTCCCTATCATGAACCAAATTTTGCAAGAAGTCACGGGATCCAAAATTATCTCATTACTTGATGGATTCTCAGGGTATAATTAAATCAAAGTGGCAGAGGAGGATCGCGCCAACATAACCTTCACTATGCCTTGGGGAACTTTTGCCTATAGCAGAATGCCTTTTGGTCTAATCAATGTGGGAGCTACATTTCAAAGGGCAATGGATTTGGCCTTCAAATATCTAAAACATTACATTATCATATATCTTGATTATCTCATTGTATTTTCAAAGAAGAGGGGAGACCATATCTATCACTTAGAACAAGTACTTGCAAGGTGTAGAAAGCATGGCATATCACTAAATCCCAACAAGTGCATTTTTGGAGTTACGGAAGGTAAGATGTTAGGGAAAATTGTGAATAAACATGGGGCACATTGTGAATAAACATGGAGCACATATTGATCCTGAGAGAATACAAGCCATTCAAGAATTATCTTTGCCCACAAGCAGGAAAGGAGTTTATTCATTCTTTAGAAAGGTGAATTTTCTTCGTCACTTTGTTCCTGAGTTTGTTGAATTAACAAATCACATCACCACCATGATGAAACCACGGGTAAACTTAAAATGGAACAATGAAGGGAAGGCAACATTTGAACAGATAAAAAAATCCATTGCCAAAGCTCCAACTCTTGTGTCTCCAGATTTTGACAAAAATTTCATCATGTATTGTTATGCATCAGAAGATACCCTCTCTATTGTTCTTGTTCAAAAAAATGATGAAGGCATGGAAACACCCATCACTTTCATGAGTTGTCCATTGAAAAATCATGAACTAAATTACAACCAATTGGAGAAGCATGCTTATGCAATGGTTAATGTTGTAAAAAACTTCAGGTTCTATATCCTCAACTCTCATACAGTGGTGATGGTCCCTGGTAGTGCAATAAAGTCCATCTTAACACAACAGGATCCTAGAGAAAAAAGAGGAAATTGGATTGAAAAGACTCAAGAGTCTGACTTGGAGATCTGACCCTCCAATCTAGTAGGGGGAAATGGTTTGTGTAGGTTAATTTTTTGAGGATGAAACCATGAATTGTGCTTGCCTAACTTGTTTTAAAAACAACCCACAAGTTCTCTTTGTATCCACTACTGATGAGTGGTATGTTGATATTGCCTATTATTTAACTTATGGAGAGTGCCCTCCTCATCTTGATTACAATCAAAAGAGAACACTCAAGTTAAAGGCAAAAAAGTTTGTAATCTAGAATCATGCGCTTTACAAAAGAGTCCTAGATGAATGCTTCCTCAGGTGCGTGGATAAAGAGCAACAAGAAAAATTTCTTAAAGGATACCATGACCAAGCATGTGGTGGGCATTTGTTAGCAATGGTCACTGCACACAAGATCCTCTGAGGAAGATATTATTGGCCCACCCTATTTGGAGACACTCAATAATGGGTTTTCAAATGTGAAGCATGCCAAACATTCGTTGGGAAACCACAACTTGCAGCACTTCCACTCAGGCTAGTTGTTATTGAAGGACCATTTCAGTATTGGGGACTAGACTTCATTGGTGTTATGAATCCTCATTCAAGCATGGGGCACACCTACGTGCTCATGGAGATAGACTACTTCACCAAGTGGGTGGAAGCCATTCCCACCAAGCAAGCCAACACTGAGACAATATGTAATTCATCAAGGAAAAAATCATACTACGTTTTGGAGTACCACAAAATATTTTAGTAGACAATGCCACCTATTTCTCTTCAAGGGAGTTGATTGAGTTTTGCTATGGTTATGAAATCTCTCTATCTTATTCATCAGACTACTACCCACAGAGAAATGGATAGCCCAAATCAAGCAACAAGAACATTATGACCATTGTTAGCAAACTTGTAGATGAGAACCATAGGAACTGGCACAAAAAGTTGTACAATGCATTGTGGGCGGAAAGGATCACTCCCAAGAAGGCAATAGGAATGTCACCATTCCAACTATTATATGGAGTCGAGGTGGAAATCCCAATCACAATCAAGATGCCAGCTCTCAAGTTGCTATAAGGAATAGAAGATGGTCAGTACAAGGATTCCATTGACAAGAGGATCCTCTTTCTTGAGAAGCTAGAAGAAAATAGATTTCGAGTGGTGGACTATATCAAAGAACACCAGTTAAAAGTTAAGAAATTTTTTGATAAGAAGGCAAAAGAAAGAGAGTTAAAAGTTAGAGACCTCGTCCTACTATGAGATAAGAGAATAGAACCAAAAGGTAGCCATGGAAATTTTTATTCATTATGGCTCAGTCCATTCTAGATTCATGAATATTGTGGTGATAATTTTTTTTTACTCTCATATTTGGATGGAACACTGCCATTAGAATTTCCTCACAGTGGGAAATATGTAAAATTCTATTATTAGTGAAAGCACGTTGTCTGCCCACCTTGTACTATAGGTGATTTCTAGGTGTGTTTCCCCTTTTTTCTGTGTGTTCATTTTTGTCAGTTTGTGTGTGTGTGTGTGTGTGTGTGTGCTTCCTTCTTCTAATATCTTCCTTTTTAGAAGTTTTACATGACTCTGCAAGGCCCAATGGATAAGGAACTAGTCAAAAAATTAAATGGTCTAAAATTGAGATCCTGGATTCCCATGTCATGTATTCACTTCACTCAGTCCATGTCATGTCCCAAAGCTAGAGCTATTTGTTGTCATGCAAATGTGCAACAAGTAAATTGGAATTTTCCAAGCATGACAACTATACCCCTATGCCAAAATTTTCATGGTTTATCATTCCTAAGAAACCCCAGCTCTATCCAGTCAGTCCAAATGATTTCCTAACCAATGTTCATAATATCCCTCCTAGGTGATTTAGGAAAATTTCACTCATTCCCCCTAGGTAATTTTAGCAGTTCATTAAAAATGCAAATGTTGGGCAGCCATGGGAAGGGCTATTGTTGGCCTTACCGAGACTGGATCACCTCCTTGGAATAGAACAGAAGGGAAAAATCCATCATGGAGATGAATGGAATACCTTATGTCATCAAAGAAATGATTTTGGAAGGTTTAGAGAAGTTTTTTAAGACTTGGAGCAGTCTGAGTGAAAAACAGGGTTCACAAGCCTAGACAGTACACAGGCCTAAAACAACTACTGGGCTTCAAAAGAAGATTCTGAGAGCTCTGAATGGAGTTGGAAGTAAAAAAAACATCTTCAGAAAGAGGATTCTAAGACCTACATGATGGTGAAATAATATTTTTCACAACACCTTGGCGCATATGATTGGAAGACAATTTTTTCTTAATGCACAAGTAGAGTCCCAGATCAAAAATCTGATTTTTAAGGGATAATATGGTCAAATTAATAAATGAGAACCACATCATTGGATTCAAAATTCCATTTCAAGTCAGGATCATATAAAATTTCACCAAGAAATTCCACCAGAAGCTCAAGTTATCTGCATTCCAAGTTACCCTCTCAAAGGCAGTTCAGGACTTAGTCATTTTTTCGAGAGGACACGTGTCAGCACCAGGATCCTGGCGGGATTTCATGTCCCCCACGATCCCTGAGGTCAGGTAAATCACCCCTTGGAAAATGCACCCAGCTCTCATGTGACCCTTGGGACCCTCATATGAACTCCAGACCTGGCAGTCCATCCCTCGAGTGCTTATTTGGAGCATGCATTCCCTACCGTCGGATCAGTCGCCACGTGTCAGCTCCAGATCCACCGTGGAATTTTATGTACCTTGTGAACCTAAGGTGGGGGACATCATGCCTTGGAAAATGCACCCAGACCCTATGGGGAGTCTTCTAGACACCCATGTGACCTCATTTCAGCTCCCAGTGCTTTAAAGCAATTTTTTCCTCCTTCATCCCCTGTCGTTGGATCTAGTGCCACAAGTCGCTGTCTTTCTCATTGTGGAAATTGATGTCCCTCACATCCCTGAGGTCAGGAACATAAAGCTTGGAAAAATGTACCCTAACCCTAATTGTGCATATCTTTTTAAAATCTCCCAAGTGTCGCTTTCTTCATTTCTAACTTCTAAACATTTTTGTGCACTCCATTCCTCCATTTCTTCCTCTGCAACATTCTACCGTCACTCCGCCATTGCAAATGCTTAGAACAGCTCAACCCAAGCACTGAAAAAAACTCCCCATGGTAATTTTTAGGTCTCAGAAGGATCTTTCATCAAAACAAGAAGGAGAAATGAAGAGCAAGAAGAAGAGAATAGTGAAAATCCCCATAGCCTAAAAATGAAGATCTAAAGAAATGTTGCAAACCGGTGCATGAAACAACAAAACATTTTCTGCTGTTCATTCCTCTATCCAAGACCATCAGAAAGAAACCTTCAAACTCCCCCCTCATGTGACAGATCAGCCACAATGAAGAAATCTCATTTCCGGCTCAACGAAGAAAGAAGTAAGATTTCCCGTCAAACTAGTTGCCGGATTGAAGTAAGATCACACTTGAAGCACTAGAAGACAAAACCCACATCAAAAATATAAATTTCATTGTAAATGGAGGAGAAAACCAGAACTGCAATTTTTAGGTCCATTAATGGTTGTCGTACCTAGAGGCATTACCAGGTCTAAAAACTAAAACTTTAAAATCTCCTGGACTATTAAGCGGGCGAAGCTGAAATTGCAGAGGGAGGATATTGGGCAAAAACCCATATCAAAAAACTTTCTTCCACATCAATCCGAATCCCAGAGGAAAAATTTCTAAAAATAGCAGGTCTACTACATAGGAACTGCTATTTTGGGAAAGTTAGCAACAGAAGAACCTGCAGTGGAGATGAAGACATTAGAGGTAAGCTACAACTGAAAATTCACCAAAACAATAATTTTTGGCACTTAATAAAAATAGTAAGTGGGCCCTCAAGCACCTGCTAAAAATAGAAATTTGATCTAGAAGAAACGAGGAACACGGGGAGATGAAAAAAAAAACTAATCCACAACATCCAGTTGAAGATCGAGGAATTACTTTTTCACACTTACTAAAAATAGTAAGTTTCTTTTTCGAAGGGAGACATGAAGACAAAATGGACGGGTCAGAAGCTGACATAGCCCTTTGCCTGTGCACGTATGATGTGGAAGACAGTGATGTCTTGTACATGGACCTGAATGACCTTAAAACTCGTATGGCCTCTAAGGACCGAAGGAGGATTGAAGATAAGATATTCACAAGTGGCCTGTTTGATGCTGAATGACACCCAGTGTCTGTGCAAAGTCTCGAGCTAGTCCTAGTCTACTCCTTCCACTACAAGACTGAGACGCAAACCATCTGAGCTGAAAATGGTACAATTTTGGTGGTCATAAATCCTAGAACCATTTCAATCTCTCTACAGATACTGACATCCCCCAACATGGTCATCATTTTCAAGGAAAGAGTCGTGCACGATTGGGAGATGATGGATTCATATGTCCAAGGAGTAGCGCTCGGATCATGGTTGAAAACTTGAAGAAAGCCTTCTAGGATTCCCAAGAATCTACCAAGGTGTGAGTTCCGAGAAGGGTATTCTGATGTCATCACTCTCCTCAGTAGAGTAATGGGTGAAGCAAACACAAGAGACTTCCAGGACTGGATGGGCCTTTACATCCTGACATTGACAGAAGGGAAGCAAAGAATTGACTAGGGGCAGATCATCAGCGACAATCTCCATCTTGCAACTTCTCCAAGTACCCATGACAAAGAATTTTTACATGACTTCTTATCTAGTTTATCTCCTTGCAAGCTCGTGATCATTCAAGGGATTGGCTCTCACAAAAAACAATGCTTCCAAGATACCTGCATTCGAGAAACTTCCGTAGTTTATAATGGAGGAGAGCAACAACCACTTCACCCACTTGAATGATGCATTCACTATGTACGTGGTCTGAAACTTGCAAGGTGATCTTGAAGCTAGGATGTCACCAAAAGTGGAATCCCTGATTAATGAATATGGCTCATACTTCATAGAATTCTCAACATTCTCCTACATACGAGTCGTCGGCTTCAACCAAGCTCCTCTAAAACTACCCAAGTACCTCAGTGACCAGATTGTATTGTTTGAACTCTACAGGCAGATCACCCAAGTAAATAGCAAGCTCAGAAGTAGAAGAAAGAAATTGATTTCTTTCCCTATATCTCTAGGGGAGTTCACATGCAAAAACTCAAATGACACATCCCACCTGGAGGCCACTTTCACACATCTGACTTTGCATTCCTACATCACCAGGCCTAACTTTGACATCCGAGAAGATACTGACTCCTTCTACATCCCAGAATTGCAACATGAGCCACAAGTTGAGGACTACTGGGTCAATTATAATGATTAGTTTGAAGTACATAAAAAATATCACGTGAGGATGACTACCAGTGAGATGAAGAAATTCAATTTCCCTTGGTATGAACACATCTTACGCGATGACGGTATAGAGATGTATGATCCTGATTACGCAGCATTCAAGATGTCTCCAATGCCCCAAATCAACTAACATGTTCATGAATCAGGAGATATACTGGAGCGGACTGAAAAGGTGGTGAGGAGAATGAGGAACTGGTTTCAAAAGAAGAGGGCTATGATCATTCGATCGTGAGGAATTTCCCCAAGCCAGAAGCAAGCTTCACATCATTCATCTTCAAAGGTGGTAGAGGTAACCTCTATCTCTAAACACTCTAGAGTGAGTTCAAAAAGGAAGACCACAGAATTGAAAATTTCTCCCCACGAGAAGACATCCAAGAAATTCAAGGAATAAAAACATTCATTGGCATCCCCGCAAGAGGAAGACGTGATCCTAGTAATGCAGACAGAAAATCCAACACTAGATGCACAAGTGAACAAGGAGTATATGACTCATGATCTAATATTTGAGCCATTACAAGAGGTCCTGCATGTTGTTGATTCCAACGCTCCTCTCATTCAAGATTTACCTCCTCCATTAGAACAAAGAATGGTTGATGCACCCATCATTGAGCTTGGATCTGACGAGATGTTTCCGTGGATGCGGGAAACGATCATCCTCAACACTCGCATTGTGCAATAAGTAGTATCCCCTGATATATCAGCAATTGTCTCTTTGGATAAAGAAAAAATGTCAAGAAATATGGCACAGACATCATCACGATTCTATAGTGAGGAGACAGGTAATCAGTACATTGAAGTAGCTCATCCAAAAGTAATCAAGCCAGTGGATGAGATGATACCGACTGACTATGAGATGAGAATGATCCAATTGGGATCAGCTACTCACAAGGGAAATTTACACATATTCCAACAATATTTTTCTCGCATGATGGCAAGGAATAAAGAATATAAAGAGAAGATTGAGGGACTAGAGAAACAAGTGCAAACTCTTTCATCATATGTGAAACACTTGGTGGAACCAAGCACTATAGCACTTCCTATTGAGAAAGTGGTACCCATCAACAGCTTCGATCTGGTATCCATCAGAAGAACGCATGAATTCATGATGCAGGGCTGAGAAAACAAGGAATGGATCGATTCAATCTCCGAAAAAGGGAAGTCAACACTTCAAGAGGTAGTCAAGCTCTTTGCATACATGTGCATGACTACCAATAGAATGTGAGCACTCAAAAAAGATGTGGGGAAAGAAAGAGATTACTGGGAACCTTTGGGACCAGTAGTGACTGATATGAGCAACACCCATCATCATGAATTGATCAATAAGAAGGTTTTTGAAACTCCTGCAGACAACTGGACACGCGTATGGGAGAGGGCGTTGGCAATCAGATTTAAAGCAATCAATCGAGTATTCACAGAGCTAGAGGAGAAAGAGGAACAAACATACAAGCTGCAAGATAGTATAAACCGGAAAATTCAGAAACTTGGAGTACCCGCAATGAACGAACATTCAACTACTGATGAGTTGATCAGCCCTTTCGAAGAATATATCAAGAAAAGGGTGGGCAACCCATTGTCCTTCACTAACGATACCCTCTACTTCTTCTCATAAATCTGAGCCACCATTGCACTTATTGAAGAAAAGCATTCATCATGGTTCGGAAAGTGCAAGGACATCAACAATGTGACCGATGGATGGACTAAAACCTTGAGCTGCATGTGCATCCCTCATGCCGACAAAGTAGAACCTGCGGTGACTCATTTCAACTAGGATTTTGGAAAGACAAAAGCCTTCTCAGGATCACAAATTGGAAAGAAGTCAGAGAATGGAGCTAATTCCACCATAGCATCTCATCCTTCAGCATAATCCTTCTTCTTCTTCCTCTTCTTTCTCTCTCTTTTCTCTTCTCATACAACACCCTCTCTCTTCAATGTTATATTTTTGCTTTGAGAATTGTACTTTTTGATATGACTTAAGTGACTTCAGGAATATAAGGTAAATTTAAATCACCTTGTTATTATAAAAGGGACTTAAGTAATTAAAGTGGAATAAGAATGATCTTAAGTCACATTAAGGTATTCGAAAAGTCACCGGGAAGATGAAAATTTTACCTCCTCTTCTATAAATTGTAACAAGCTCCTCATTTGAAGGTCTTCTAAAAATTCTTTTGAAATTTTACTTATTAGATGTTGGAGCTATTTTTTGTGAATTCATGAGAGATTTATCCTTTTGAAGAGAGCAACAGATAGCAAGTTTCTTCCATTTCTCCTATTACAAAATGTCTTCTACTTCTCACACTATGTACAAATTCTGCTTGAGCTTCAATAAAGGAAGAAGGAATTTAAGCCTCTTTGATTAAGGACTTTGTTGGTACTCCGTGTCCATTAAGCTTCATTTAGTCTTGTAGCTATTATGCAGATTTGTTTTCTTCTATATTCAAGTGCATGTAATTAAGCTTCTGGTTGATGTATGCAAGTCTCTGATTTTCTACTTGCAGCATTAGTTTTCTCTTTTCTAAATTTCTCATTCCCTTTCCCGCATTCCATGCAAAGTCATCTCTTACGGGTATATGCAAGCATTTGTTGCAGGGTGAGTGGAGTGCCCCTACTGGATCCCCAATCTAAATGACACCACATAAATTCACCTTTTCATGCACATGCACATACGGTAGTTGCACTGGTTAAGTAGAGGGACTTAGATTCCTAGAGCGTTGGCAAGAAATCCACAAGTTTTTCCACCTGACAAATTTTCTCGCCAATACTTTTTGGCACCCACCATGGGGAAAATTTAGTAGCATCTACACCTGAATACGACAAGAAGGTCCAAAAAATACAAAAAAAAAATCAGAAAGTTCAAAATTCAAAAGAGAATATTTCTGGAATTCGAATAGCTATATGAGCCACATGTCTACAAACCATGGATATTCTAGGAAATCCTCCTATTGAAATACCCAAATTTCTCTTCCACATCCAAGAAGATATCGCTTTAGATTTGAGAGAAGCTATTTGGTGTAGCAGACAAAGTGTCAACCACTACTTCATTGCCACGAGTATCCTCGACCTTGAAGAAGAATGTGCTGCTGAATTGGAGAGGCAAAGACAAATTCCAACACCACAAAGGTGAGCATAGATTTCCAAGCAAGTGCAGATAGAAGCTACACCCCGGCAACAGAGGCAACGAGGACAAACCGACCCCCATTTTTTGAAGAACTTCAAAGAAGACAAGAGCTGCTCAGAATTCAAAGACCCTCCCCTTCGTCAAACAACTGGTCATGTTGGGAGCCTGAGTGTTGCCAATCCTTTGGATGGTGAGTTTCCATACATCAACAAGAACCTCGAATATTTCATTGACGTGGAAACCAAAGAAGAAGTTAGAGAAAGAGAAGAAAGAGTGGAAGAGGAAGTAAGAGCTCAAATAAAAGAAATCGAAAGAATCCAAGCCGAGGCAGACGAAAGAGCAGCAACAGAAACCGGCAAGCCTTAACAAGGTTGGAAGCTAGAAACATAAATAGAATGGGGGATCATGAGCGTGATCATGATTGTGAGGCCCATAGGCCTAATGTACCATGGAGAGGAAACACCAGTCCACTTTCTATCCCTCAACCAATCCACAAGCTACCGAGAGGCTCAAGAATAAAACTTCTCGAAGTTCAAAGGGGATGGTTCTCAGCTCCCCGAAGAACATGTAGCATCATTTATCACTGCTTGTGGTGTGTTGGGTGTGGAGGATGAAGATTTTTCAGTCTGAATCTTTGTGGAGTCACTTCAAGAGAAGGTTGCCAAATGGTTCTACATGCTACCCCCCGAGGTATGTCACCTATTGGGAAGATATAAGAAGTATGTTCGAACATAAGTTCAAGACCACAGAAGATTGTCAAGATATCTTGGTCCAATTAGTACAAATGAAAAAATAATTCTCCGAGTCAATGAGAGACTTCGTAGCAAGATATAACAGAGTGATAAGAAGAATCCCTGAAGACGTGGTGCCTCCAGAAAATAATCTGAGAGAGATTCTTCAATCAATGCCCTTCCATCAGAAGTAGGTTTCTTCCTTAGAAGAAGCCAACCAAGAACATTGAGAGAAGCTCAAGACCATTCAATAGAAATCGACGATGATCTAATCTTGTCTAGTAAAGTGAAAGGCCCCAATGGAAAGCAAAAGGGTTAGAATTCAAACTCAGTCACCACGGATCCAATATTCCAAAAAATGGCAAATGACTTGGTTGCCTTGAAGAAACATTTGTCCCAGATCACAATTCGGAATGCTCCAAGGAAACAAAACCTTCCAAATAGGCCAAGGATTGCTCCACCCCCCCTCGCCAGCTTGCTATCGAAGCACCACCACTCAATGTTCGTCTATGACACTGAAGAACCAAAAGAGGAAAGCTGAAATTGAAGAAATTGAAGAAGAAAACATGGAAGAGTATGAAAGCTATCTTGAGGTTGAGGAAGTTGATGGTGATACGTACAATGGCCTAATTGAGTACATTGATGATGAAGATGAGGATGATGACAAAACCCAAGGTTTCTCATGCACATTTTTCACTCACGCACAGTCTAAGAAAGGTGCTTCATCCTCAATGGCTGCGGTAAAGGACAAGAAGAAGAAAGAAGATTCTTCTCCAGAGATCCCACAAAATAAAATCATCAATAGAGGATCACCACTACCACCTTCAATGGAGTCAGCTAAAGAAAAATCAGACCCACTGGCTAACAAAGATATGGTTGCCATACTAAGTAGGTCATCTAATCCTCTCCCCAGCTCAAAGGTTACAAAGAATAATTCTTCTTCAAATGTTGCTCTCACAAAAACATCTAAGGTGCTATCAAAACCCGCATCCCCATCTCCTTCCAAGCCAGTTACTGCACCCTTGAAAGAAATTTCAACACATAAAACAACAAAACCTTCACCATGCAAATCTTCCATCATTCCTAGAACCTCTTCCTCACCCATCATAACCCCATTTGACTTTGTGGAGCATGCAAGCAAAACTAAAGTCCAGCTCTCAAAAATAGAATACCTACAAACTCATCCTACCCAATTTGATATGTTCATTGATGTAGTTCGTGGGGGCAACCCCATAACCTTGGGTCCAAATTCCAAAGGCTTTCTCCCCACACCATCCACATCACCTTCACAAAACATGCTAGCCCTCAGTGCCTCCAAAACCGATAGGGTTGAAGCTTTCTACCCGTCACTTCTCATTAAAGGCTTCGAGCTAAATAATTGCATTATAGATTCTAGAGCCTCAAATAATGTGATGCCCATCAAATTTGAAAATGCTCTTGGCCTCACCCTGACCCAAGAAAATGGAACTTGCTATTCGATGGAATCCAAACAAGTTCCATTGGTAGGACGGATCAAATATGCACAGGTAGCATTGGTTGATTTTCCAAACAAGAAGGTGCCTCTAAGCATCCTGGTAGTGGACATCCCAGCATCCTTTGGCATGCTATTGAGTAGGAGTTTCTACAGAGACTTGGGTGGAGAAATAAAAATGGACTGGTCATCTGCAACTATTCTAGTAAAAGGTGAGATGAAGACATTGTTTCCGATAAGAAAGATGAAGTTCACAGTGCGAAAGTCTGATGATCCAAAGGCAAACATTCTTTTTCAAGATAACGCACTAGGCAATTACTTCATCACATCAGAAAAAGATGAAAACTTGCCACTCCTTATGGAAGAGGAAGAAGATCAAGTTTGGACAATGGAATTCAATGGTAGTCATTCTAGTATAGGTTCGGGAGCGGGTGTAGTGTTGTACTCTCCATCTGGTGAATTGTAACCATCTTCCTACAAGCTGCAATTCGATAATACAAATAATATGGCAGAATATGAAGCTCTCCTTTTAGGCATGAGCATGGCCGAAGACATGGGAATCAAGAAGCTGAGATGCCGAGGTGATGTGGAAGTGATAGTAAAACAAGTACGACAACAATACCAGGTGAAAAATCCAAGACTCCGGCATTATAGAAATAGGGTATGGGACTGCATTGAATATTTCAATGAATTTTCAATTGAAGCTATCCCAAGAGAAAAGAATGAAAAGGTTAATTCTCTTGCAGTATCAGCTTCTCTAGTGACACTTCATCCTTCTTTTGCTAAAGATAAGGTGACCATAGAAATGGTGATCAGGCCTAGTGTACCAGATAATGTAAATCATTGGCAACTATTTAACGATGATAATCAAATTCTAGCATTTTTGCAACAAAGGGATAATTTCAATAACCTCTTCTTTCAAGGAAGTGAAAATCCACACCGTGAAGCAGTAGCTGAAGAAGAGAAAGAAGGAATCAAAGGTATTGATAATGAAGGAGTGAAAAAATTGAAAGGGAACACGATTCCAAAGGGCCTAGTTTCTTTAGAAGACCTCTTTGAAAAACATGACAGATTCATTCAAGAGAAAGAAAAACAATCTTCTCGGTGCCCAGCTGATTTTGGTAAGGAAAACATCAGCACCTGTCATCACCAATCTGGCACTATGATAATTCTTCACTAGGAACTCCTTGTGCTATGATTATTTACTAATGCACAGCCTTTAGTTTTGTGGATGTAATCTAGAAACACAACAACAAACATAACACAAGAATACCATCGACTATGATAAGACGGAATGATGACAAATCTGAAATATCAAAGTAAATTATAATATTAACATGAAATTGTTACAATCTCACCCATGAGGTACTTCAAGTGTTATTGACTTCACTTTCCTTCCACCAATACTATGGGAGAAACTTTACAATTACACCTCTTAATGGCTTCTTCAACACACCTTTAAACTGATGGCTTCCTTTACACACTTCATACAATATTTCTCACTACTTCTTTCTATGCTAAATGAGGGGGGTGGCCTCTTTATTTATAGAACTTCCAGGCTTATCCATCTTATCTCTAAGATAGGATAAGAAATCCACTCTGACGAATCATATTTCATACCTTAACTCTTATCTGTACATGTAAGCTTATCTTTTAAGATAAGATAAACCTTATCATTTCACATGGGTTCCACATTTTTAGACTTTTTACAAATAAAATACACAAAATATTTATGACCTCACTCCTTGTCCTTATTACCAATATAATATTTCTAATTCCTAATCATGTAGACCCTACTTCTCTACTTACCCAAACTTTGACATTTTAACATTACTGGACCACTTACGATAACTATTTACTTTTTACCACAACATTCCTATTGTACTTTTGACTATTACCGTACTATACATTATTGGCGGCGTCGTACTGGTAGCGCCATTATCTTCTATCAGACGCTACTACTAATTATACTTAACAACATCCTATTCCTAATACATACATTAATGAAATAGAAATTACGGAGGAAAATTTTAGTGTCGACATCTTCCCCCTTCCTAGCTTCTACTCTGTCCTCGGAGTAGACTATTCTGGTGCTTGGAAAATCTTCAACTTGTCGTGGTTGACCCATTTCGTAATGGGAGTGCCATCCAATTCCTCCAGTCGGTACGTACCATTTTCATGCACAGCTGCTATTTTGTAGGGCCCCATCCATTTTGGAAGAAATTTTCTCTGTCTTCTTTTTTTGTATCTGGAATCATATACTAGAACCAAGTCATTCACATGAAATGGAGACCACCGGATCTTTTGATCAAAGTATTCCTTCTGCTTCATTTTCTTCTTATAGCTTGTATCCTTAGCTATTTCCCTCATTTCCTCTAGCAAATGAAGATGTACCAACCTTTCTTTTACTGAATCACTTTCATCCATTCTTTCATTTTTCATTACTCTGACCGTGGGAATATCAAACTCAATAGGAAGAACTGGATCAATGCCATAAGCCAACTGAAATGGGGAGTATCCTGTTGCTGACTTTGATGTTGCCCTATATGCCCACAATGCTGCATGAATCCTTTTATCCCATTTATGTACCTGCAAGGCTGCATCTTTTGCTAGAATTTGACACAACACAAAATTTGTTCGTTCCACCTGTCCATTTGTGCTTGGCTTGTATGTTGTTTCCTTCCTGTGCTTAATATAAAACTTATTGACTAGGGCTTCTACCACCTCATTAATGAATGTGGCTTCCTTGATCTGTTACAATTTCTAATGGACAACCAAATCTGGTGACAATGCGTTCATATATGAACCTTGCCACTTCATCCATGGAAGTTGTTTTCAATGGCCTAGCTTCAACCCACTTGGTTAAATAATCTGTGGCAACTACAATATACTTATTTTGGCGTGAGGTAGTTGGAAGTGGACCTACAATGTCTATTCCCCACTTTTCAAAGGGACCAAGTGGAAGAATAGGGCATAATGGAGCTGATGAAGTCTTACGGTTACCATGTGTTTGACAAATATCACATGTCTTACAATAATTATAACAATCTTTAAAAAGAGTGGGCCAGTGATAACCTGCATCCAAGATCCTTCTTGTTGTAAGTTGTCCAGAGAAGTGCCCTCCACATGTACCATTGTGGAATTCTTCTAGCAGTTCCTTCCCTTGATCACGTCTAACTGCCCTCTTGTACTGTCCATCAGGTCCTATTCGAAATAATACTCCATGCAGAATAGAATATGGACGACTGGCTTGAGTAATCTTTCTCTTAGTCTTTGCATTGGCACCATCAGGAAACTTGAATTCATTTAGATAATTCCAAATATCTATGTATTCACTAGGGATTGTGTCAAGGGATAACAATGCTGCATCGGGGAAATCATCATCATCACAAGATGATCCTAAACCATCATAGGCTCGAGAGAGTGCATCTGCATTGACATGCTTCTTTCCTGGCCTATCTATAATATCAAATTCAAATTCTTGTAGCAAAATTATCCATCTTGCTATCCTCCCTGATGGGTTAGGCTTATTTACAATATATTTTAGAGCCTGATGATCTGTTACAACTAGAAATTTTTGCCCTAGCAAGTAATTCCTAAACTTCTTTACAGCAAAAATGATAGCCAGAGCCTCTTTTTCAGTTACAGTATAATTTACCTCAGCACCTACTCATTTGTCTGCTCCCAAAGTAAACTGGATGTTCATTCCCATTTTCATCCTTTTGGCTCAGAGTACTTCCTAGTGCTGCATCTGAGGCATCAGTGTACAGAATGAATGGCTTGCTCCAATCTGGATTCTTTAAAACAGGTGAAGACGCCAGGGCTTCCTTCAGTTGTTCAAAAGCTTCATGCGCTTTATTTCCTGGTTCATAAGTAACATCCTTCTTCAAGAACTGGGTTAGTGGTTGTGCAATCTTTGAGAAATTCTTGATGAACCTTCTATAGTAACCCACATGGCCTAAAAATGATCTCAACTTACTTCTATTCATAGGAAATGGTAAATCTTTGATTTTTGAAACTTTATCAGGATCAGTACCAATACCATCTCTGGATACAACATGCCCTAACAAAATGCCTTTAGAACATCCAAAGACACACTTTGTAGGGTTTAGTGAGGCTTGTGCTTCATCTAACCTTTGAAATGTTGTCTCCATTTGGTGCAGGTGGTCCAACTTGCTCCCATAGATGTAAAAATCATCCAGAAATACTCTGATGAAGGTCCCAATGTAGGGTTCGAACACCCTATTCATCAAACGCTGGAATGTTGCTGGAGCATTACACAACCCAAAAGGCATAACTCTATAAGCAAACGTTCCCCAAGGAGTGGTGAACGTGGTCTTCAGCTGATCTTTCTCTGCTATACGAACTTGGTTGTAGCCGCTATATCCATCAGCAAAACTATAGCACTCCTGGCCAGCTACTTCGTCCAAGATCTGATCTGAAAATGGAAGAGGGTAATGATCCTTCTTTGTTGCCTTATTGAGCTTCCTGTAGTCAACACAAATGCGTAGCTTCCCATTCTTTTTTATTGAGATCACAATGGGAGAAACCCATTCTGAATTCTCCACAGCAAATATGAATCCTGCATCAAGCAACTTATCTATTTCTTCTTTTACAGTCTTGGAAAAATTAGGATTCATTCTATATGGCATTTGCTTTATGGGCTTAGCACCATCTACCAGCTCAATAGAATGTTCTACCCAACTTACTTGATGGAGTTCTTTGTAATCAAAAGTGAATATGTGTATGTACCTTCGAAAGAGCTGGAGGTAGGATTCCTTCTCACTCTCCATCACAGCATCACCAATCTTTATTTGTTGGAGACGATCATCAACTTCTTCTTCAGATAATTTTATGGGGTCATGAGTTGGTGTGACTGGAAGGATATCCATGACTGAAACATCAACCTCACTTTCTTCATCTTCAGTGTCCACTTCACTGGTACTTGAGTAATCAGAGGATGTCCAATCATCAGTTTCATCACTTGAATCCACAGGTTCTGCTTTATGATGCCGAGGGATCACGTTTATCTTCACCCTCTCTCTACCACATCCAAGTGTCATGAAACCTTCATTCCAGTAGTTTCTTGCATGAACTCTCCTTAGCCATGGTCTTCCCAGCAACATTGGGTACGCAACAGTACCATTTTTCATCACTTGAAAGTCTACCACACATACAACACCCATAACAGATATTGCCACATTTGAAACTACACCTTCTGGTTTAGTTTTTCCCTTATTTAATGACCTTAACATAAGTGTTGAAGGGCGATCAATTTTTAAACCCAACATATTCATTACAGACTCGGTCATTACATTAACTGCAGCACCTCCATCAACTAAGACATCATGAATTGAAATACCATTACATAATACCTCAGCTTGTGGAGCATAGGGATCTACCTCTGCCTCCAAAATAGGGACCTCAACCTCCTTCCTTCGTCGAGCATTGAGTCCACTTCGCAGCTCCCGCCTCTTCTCAGAAGACATAGCCAAGAGTTGACCATATGTAATATTTGCAGGCCTTTTGGACAGATCTTCCAAGATGGAGTATGGTCCTTGCCCCTGTGAAATCAGAAAATCCTGCACACCCAACTTTCTTCTCCTATGTTTCTTACTAGTTTCTCCTTTCATCTTCTTAGGATCATTTCCATCTTGATTATCTTTTTCTTTCTTTCTTTTTGTTACAAACACATCTACTTCATTATTTCTGCTCTTATCTACTACATCAAAAGAATTCACAGGTGCTTTTCCTTTATCATTATCTCCTTTACCAGATGTAGAAGCTCTATCTGGACAATTATACTTATAATGACCCTTTTTATAACAACCATAACATACAACTTCAGAAATATTTCTTTTTGGACCTCTATCTCCTCCCTGAGAACTAAATTCTTTTCCTTGAAGAAGATTAATAGTTAACTGACCCATCTTTTTGAGCAGATCTTCATACTCAGTAGATGTACTAGGAGAAATATTTGTGCTCACCGGGAGTGGTTGTGGATTCTGGACCAAAGGTGCTGGTGTAGGCTCTACTTTAGCAACAATTTCTTTGGGCTCCTCTTCCATGCTTTCTTCTTGCCTTCTTGCAATCTCCTTTGCTTGTTCAATGGTAGCTGGGCGGTCATACTTCACTCGTTGTCTGATCTCTGGCTTCATCCTAAGAATGAAGTGCTTACATAGGAGATTATCCACACCATTCATCAACCCATCCGCTAATCCTTCCTTCCGGATCTGGGCATCGAGCTTCCTCCTTAGCTCTAGAACACGAGCATGATAATCCCTTATCTTCTCCTTCTCTCCTTGGGATAGCTTTGTGATCTAGATCATGAGATCTACATATTTCTGTTGTTCACCAAATTCTTCAAGAAAACTTTCAGTTAATAAATCCCATGAGTTTTTCACATTATCACCTAGTGTTTCAAACCACCTAAGTGCTGAACCATCCAAAAAGGTAGGAAAAAATTCAGTCCATTGTTCCCTTCTTATGAGGCCATTACAAATACAAGATCGTTTAAACTCTTGAATGAAAGAAGAAGCATCTTCATTAGATTGAGCTGAAAAAATAGGAATCTTCCCCATTTTCAAAAGTAACCACCGTGAAATACCAACCCACAAGTACAATCAACAAGACTTATGTGCACAAATAATTGGAATCACTATACTAGAAAGTGACTTTACACCTTTCTACAGTAAAATAGAAATGACCACGGTAACTATGGTAAAACTTGACTTACTACGGTAAAAACTGACTTTACTGTGGTAAACACTATTCACAGTAAAAAGTGAAGTTACTGCGGTAAATACTATTCATGGTAAAAAGTGACTTTACTGTGATAAATACTATTCACAGCATCAGCAAAAATGACTTTACCATGGTAACTACTATGCACACCATGGTAACCAAAAGTAAAAATAAGGTTACCCTCCAATTGATTTTTGACTAAGTGGGAATATCTCTCCAGAAAATCCACCAACGAGGAATGGTCCCAGCAACGGAACCAAAATGTCATCACCAATCCGGCACTATGATAATTCTTCACCAGGAACTCCTCGTGCTATGATTATTTACTAATGCACAGCCTTTAGTTTGGTGGATGTAATCTGGAAACACAACAACAAACATAACACAAGAATACCATCGACTATAATAAGACAGGAATGATGAAAAATCTGAAATATCAAAGTAAATTATAATATTAACATGAAATTGTTACAATCTCACCCATGAGGTACTTCAAGTGTTATTGAATTCACTTGCCTTTCACCAAGACTATGGGAGAAACTTTACAATTACACCTCTTAATGGCTTCTTCAACACACCTTTAAACTGATGGCTTCCTTTACACACTTCTTACAATATTTTTCACTACTTCTTTCTATGCTAAATGAGGGGGGTGGCCTCTTTATTTATAGAACTTCCAGGCTTATCCATCTTATCTCTAAGATAGGATAAAAAATCCACTCTGACGAATCATATTCCATACCTTAACTCTTATCTGTACATGTAAGCTTATCTTTTAAGATAAGATAAACCTTATCATTTCACATGGGTTCCACATTTTTAGACTTTTTACAAATAAAATACACAAAATATTTATGACCTCACTCCTTGTCCTTATTACCAATATAATATTTCTAATTCCTAATCATGTAGACCCTACTTCTCTACTTACCCAAACTTTGACATTTTAACATTACTGGACCACTTACAACAACTACTTACTTTTTACCACAACATTCCTATTGTACTTTTGACTATTTCCGTACTATACATTATTGGCGGCGGCATACTGGTAGCGCCATTATCTTCTATCGGACACTACTACTTAACAACATCCTATTCCTAATACATACATTAATGAAATAGAAATTACGGAGGAAAATTTTAGTGTCAACAGCCCCTACTCTTTACTAACATGGGACTATCACTCAAGTTGTGGGACTTGTTACTTGAGATATACCTATAGACAAGGATGGTTCCTCTACCTATTCCTAATGTTAAACTAATCCTAAAAGGTAAAAACAACTACTTAACACTACCCTAAAATTCCAAGAGACTAGGGAAAGAGAGATGCATAAAATGAAAATCCTAAACTAAGGGAGGTGATAGCACCAATAACAAGAGTGAAACATTCCCACGAGTGAAAATGGAATAAAATGAAGTATGAAAAGGGAAACATATGTGCCATATACCAAGACAACATTCATATTACTATCTTCATGGGGCACAAAAATTCAAATCTTGCAACAAGAGTAAAACATGTACAATATACCTACAAGTGAAATGGAAGATAGAAACACAAAAAAAACCAGCTAGGGAAAGAAAAGCCACAAAACACAGGTTTTATTACTTAGAAACATGCAAAATCCATTAAAAATAGGTAGAAGGCAAGAATCCTTGCAAAAATACTCAAATTTGAGACCTTCAACTCAAAAAAGTATTTGAACAATTTTGACAGAGCTCTTTTACATTCCAGAATGTCTCCCTTCAAAATGAGGAAAATTTTATAATATATAGAGAAAGTCACCTAAGAATTTCCTCAGCAACTGAAAAACTTCATTAAAGAGGTATGTGAAGCCACATAAATTAGTAATTTTCTTACACAAGAATTCATGGGTGACATACCTCATAAAATTGGTAGTTGAACTACCATGTACTGCCTCCATTAACACTCAGCTCGTAGCTAATATTTTTTTAGTCATCTGGTTGCATGCAATTTTCCCCCCAGATGGTAGCATTTCATTTCTTGCGAGCTTGTTGCATATTCCTTTTAGTGTTGGCCGAGATCATATTTCATGTCTTCTCCTAGCTGTCAGATGGTTACATATTTGTGCGACCGATCAATAATAATTGTACTACCTATTCCAATCCTGCAATTGATCGGTACCAACATCATTTGTTTCCATTCGATAGCATTAGTATTGATATCGGCCTCTTTGTGTTTTCCATCCAATGCTTACCATTTTGTTGTCTTCTAATAGCGTACAACATGCTACCAGCCGGTAGTATCTATATATCTATATTTCTTACCGATCGGTAGTTGATTAACTAAAAATGGGATACACTAATGTTAGGATATAATAGCTAATCTAATCTAGGAGGACATATAACGCAGTAGATAAAAATGCTAAAACAACATGTAAGTTAATTAAATAAATTAAACTAATGAAATCAAACCCTAATATGTAAGGAAAGAGAGAGAAAATAACTTAGATGATATTTGGAGACTGTCGCAGAGTGTCGCAGGTCTGGATGGAAATTCCAGAAGCAGGAACAAATATGCCAAAACCTTGAAAAGATCAGATATGGAGGATCTATGTGGACTAGGGTACCTAGGGATGGACTGGGGCACCCACAGGCATTCTGATATGAATTATGGGTGTCTTGGTTTAGGAGAAAATTGTGGGACTAGTTCTTACTGGGTTAGAAGCTAATCTGCAACTCTACCTGCATGTCACATTAAATTTTGTGTGCTATGTTGTATGATTTGAATATTTCAAGATGAGTGATGACCTGCAAGACCCCAAAGAAAACATCAAACCATACAAAATAAAAATTTATATGAAGGGGTCAGATTGTCCTCAATTTCCATGATGGTGGACTTACTAACTGAGCGTTGCACTACATCTCAGACCTAATGTAGTTCTATGTGCAACTATGTGTGAACATGCCATAGGTTTCTCTTGTGCCAGTCGTACTTTTTGAAGTAGAGAGAAATAAATAAGTGTAGAAAATGTAATAGAATGTGTCCATGGAATAGAATAGAATAGAATAGAATCCCCCTATGAAGTATGATGGACATGTCCTAGATTGTGCCTTGATGATGATGGAGTTATGTGTATGTCAATGCAATAGATGGATGTGACTCTAGATGGAGTGATAGTAGATAGTGATGTTAGGTCCCTAATTATGGTCTCATAAATTTATATTTATAGGGTTCTCTTGGTCTAATTTAATAAATAAACCTTGAAAAGACTGACCTCATAAAATATAAGGATGAAAAATGGCTAGAAAAGACCCAAGAAAAGGAGGGAAAGTCAAAAGGGGAATAGGGTGCCCATGGGCACCCCAATATGAAATATGGGTGCCCCAGTTAAGGCTAAGAAGACACGGGATCTATGGAAATGGCTGAATAGATAGATGCAGATGGTCGTAAAATACAAAATAAAATAATTTAAAAAACCAAAAGGATGGGGATTAATTAGTACTTTATTTCTTTGAGAACCTTTCAAATAGTAGTATGAGACGGGATAAATAATTGTCTAAATTACATGATTTTGTGGCTACATTTTACCCCCACTTTATGTTGGTGAGCGAAAGTCTCGGTAACGTAAAGTAGATAGATATGTGTACCTAATAGTGTTGTAGAGTGATGAAGAAGTCATGTTGAAGGACTAGACAAAGCATGGAAACTATAGATGAAAAATGCACAAAGAAAAAATGATGAGAGTGAACCTAGGGTGAAATGCATGTGTGTAGCTGCTACAATGTGTAGTGTACCTACATGGATACTAAAGCAGGTGTGATATTACAAAATATTGTTATTGTTACCATGTTGTTGTTGTATTTTCCCCCATTTGACTGTGTGTTTCTCATACAGACAAACCTACAAGGATAAAATGATCAAGTAGTCAAATATGTATGTAAGTGTAAAAATGCTATGTAAATAGGCATGTTAGTGTAAAATACACAAATTCTAAATGGAAATGTAAATGTAAATGAAAAGTGTAAATGAAAAGTGTAAATGGAACATGTGCACCTGATCCATGTCGAGAAAGAGTGTAGAAGGATATCCTGTATTGCAAGTCTTTTTGGTGATCTCACACCACCCTAGATGAAGAATTGTAGGGGGGAAAAGATCTCTATCCTCCAAAATCTAACCACGTATGCTAATATGTGTGTGAAGATATCTATGCATTTTCCTAGTTTATTGGGTGATCTGACGCCATTGTCTGAAGTAGTGTAGGGAGGCACACCCATTGTAACCTCCAAGCCTATAATTGCTTCCTAGAATGCTAAGGAAACCATGTCCTATAAAATCCATTGTGTATGGGGTTTGTAGACTTCTATGAACCCACTTGTTGTGTGTAAGTGTATTGAATTTAACCGATGTAAATACGTTGTGTTAGTAGAAAACCCCCAAATGATGCCCCCCTCTTTGGGGGCATATGTGACGTCACTGATAGAAGACATGCAACCCTAAAAGAGGAAAACCATATGTACGATGTAGCCATGGAAAATTTTTGGTAAAAACCAGGCACGCTCATTAAGAAGGCTTATCCAAAGACAAGTTTAGAAACTGCTGTAGCTAAAAACATTGTGTAATATAACACAACCTGTATAATCTCTAAGCAAATGTATAACACACACGAAGACAGTATGGATGTGCAAATCTGGTTACAAACTGGGACATCACGCACAATTTGGCAAGAACTCAGGCTGTCATGGCCACCAACAACCATAATTTGTACATAAACCTAGGGCAGGTCCTGCACCAATAACAGACCATACCAGACAATTTAAACACAAATATGGAAACCATAGCGTGCATAAAAAACATTTCACAGAAAGCACATGTTAGCAGTTAGAAATAGAGCTAGTTTGGCAAAAGCGTGGTCTAAGAAAGTAAGGAAAGTGCTAAGTTGAAAAGAAACCAGAACCCCGCAAGAGATGAATTGGATTCCAACAACGAGGGTATGAAGGGGCGAAGGAGAGCACCTGTGGTTGATCTGTCTACGAACCTGTAATCATGATCACAACTAAAGAAATCATGAACCGCAGGTGTGTGGATTAGATAAATGGCAGACAAGTATAACTCAGTGTAATAAAGTACCAGGAAAACAACCCAGAAAAATAATATAAGTACCCATACGTGTGTATATTATGGATGGATGGCATTGAATAAAAAATGGAGTGATAGGATCTACTTCCCACTGAGTGGATGAATGTATGCAGGGAGGTTCATTTTGTTTCCCCCTCAATTAGTCGAGAATGACTACAAACAAGAGTGTGTCCACGAGATGATTGAATAAGTGTTGTATCATGTCTAGCACTTTTGATATGTGTATGTGGAGTGGGATGATGTATGCCATATAGAAGAATGTGCGTGACCCTTAGCATAATCGTATACCATTAAAAATGAAGTGTGGCGTTGATGGATGTATCCTAATCCCTGATATCATAAGAGGATGATAAATAGGGTTATAAAATGTAGCCTATAGTGTATGCACTACAAGAAGATATAATGAGTGTGATGTAACCTAAGGAGGTGTATCCACTACAGATGACATTTAGTTGACATTTATCCTAAATCGTATGTCACTCTAAAAGAGAGTAAATGAAAAGTGTAATGGAACATTGCACCTGATCAGGTCGAGAAAGAGTGCTGAGATATCCTGTATTGCAAGTCTTTTGGTGATCTCACACCACCCTAGATGAAGAATTGTAGGGGGGAAAAGATCTATTCCTCAAAATCTAACCACGTATGCTAATATTGTGTGAAGATATCTATGCATTTTCCTAGTTTTTTATTGGTGATTGACGCCATGTCTGAAGTAGTGTAGGGAGGCCACACCCATTGTACTCAAGCCTATAATTGCTTCCTAGAATGACTAAGGAAACCATGTCCTATAAAATCCATTGTGTATGGGGTTTGTAGACTTCTATGAACCCACTTGTTGTGTGTAAGTGTATTGAATTTAACCGATGTAAATACGTTGTGTTAGTAGAAAACCCCCAAATGATGCCCCCCTCTTTGGGGGCATATGTGACGTCACTGATAGAAGACATGCAACCCTAAAAGAGGAAAACCATATGTACGATGTAGCCATGGAAAATTTTTGGTAAAAACCAAGGCACGCTCATATAAGAAGGCTATCCAAAGACAAGTGTAAAAATGCATGTATATAAAAAACATTGTGTAATATACACAAACAATGTATAATCTACTAAGCAATGTAGTAAACACACAAGAAGACAAGTAGGATGTGCAAATATGGTTACAAACATGGGACATCACTCACAATTTTGCAAGACATGCAAGGCTGTCATGGCCACAAACAACAAATAATTTTTTACATGAAACATAGGGCAAGGTCTGCAAACAATAACAGACAATACCAGACAATTTAAACAACAAATATGGAAACCAATATCCTTGCATAAAAACAATTTCACATAAAGCACATGTTAGCATGTTAGAAATATAGCTAGTTTGTCAAAAGCGTGTCTAAGAAAGTAATGTAAAGTGCTAAGTATGAAAAGAAACAATAACCCCTGCAAGAGATGAATTTGGATGCCCCCAACAACTAGTGTAGGAAGGGTAGAAGGAGAGCACCTGTGTTGTGTGTAGGATACCTGTATCTATGATCACAACTAGAAGAAATCATGAACACGCATGTGTGTATGATATAGATAAATGGCATACAAGTAATAAAACTAGCATGTGTAATAAAGTGACCATGAACAACCACAAGTAAGAAATAATATAAGTAACCATAATGTGTAGTATATTATGGATGGATGGAATTGAATACAAAATGGAGTGATAGGATCTACGTTCCCACTGAGTGGATAGAAGTGTATGCAGTGAGGTTCATTTTGTTTTCCCCTCATTAGTCAAGAATGAACTACAAACAAGAGTGTGTCATCGAGAAATGATTGAATAAAGTGTGTATCATGTCTAGCACATTTTGATGAATGTGTATGTGTAGTGGTGATGATGTATGCCATATAGAAGAAATGTGCGTGGACCCTATAGCATAAGCGTATACCATGAAAAATGAAGTGTGGAGTGATGATTTATCCTAATCATATATCACTAGATGATGATAAAATAGGAGTTATAATGTAGCCTATAGTGTATGTCACTACAAGAAGAAATATTAATGAGTGGTGATGTAACCTAAGGTGTATACCACTACAAGATGATAGATTAGGTGACGATTTATCCTAAATCGTATGTCACTAAAAGATGAGTAGATGAGTGCTAATATATCCCTAGGCGTATATGACTACAAAATGAAAAATGGGAGTGGTGATCTAACCTAAGGTTTATACCACTACAAGATGATAGAATATGTGATGATTTAGCCTAAAGCGTATGCCACTAGCCTAGAAATGTCACATGATGGAATGTGGAGTGGTGATCATGTGATGAGTGTAAGATTCATTTGATTTGTAAACGCTCAACAATCGATTATGGACTGATGAACTAAAGTTTATCATCGGGTAGTAGCATGTAGTAGACAATATACAATGACCATGTGATGCATGGAATATGTAAGGATGCTATATGTAGGATGTAATGTGACAAGTGTAGAAAGTGTAAAGTGTAATGTGTAGGATGACATGGAATGTATGTAAATATATTGTTGATGTAATGCTAGAATCTTATGTGATGAAAGCTAATATGATATAAGATGTGTAGATTTCATAATATTGTAGCCTAAATGTAGAATCTACGATCCACAATGCAAGATGAAATGTGTAATGCCTATAGTGTAGTGTGTGGGGTTCAATGTAGTGGCAATCCCTCAACAATCAAGTATGAACCAAAGCACAAGAGTGTGTCATCGGGTAATGATCGAATAGTGTAAATATAGGTGTAGTATTTTTTAATATGTACAACATGCAGTGGATTTTTGAGTGGTTTCCATAAAAGAGTGGCAAGGTGATATAGACCACCACCAAGTTTAGTTGTGACAATGTAAGGACCAAGCCAATTGGGTTTGAATTTTCCTTTGAGATGTGCCTCAACCTTTATATTTTTTTGGTTCTCTTTCAAGATGAGGTCACCAATATTGAATTCGGGAGGGAAAGTTTTTTTATTATATGAGGTTGCAATACGAGATTGATACATGTGGAGGTGCTCAAGTTATTGGACATGATGTGAGTCCAACATTTCTAATTCATGTAATCTATTTTCATGATATTTTTTGTCTTTAATTATGCCTATGAGAGAGATTCATAAGGATGGTATTTCAAGTTCAAGTGGGATTACAACCTCGGCACCATAAACTAATGAAAAGGGTGTAGCATTCGTAGGTGTGCAAACACTAGTACAATAAGCCCATAGTGCATAGAAGAGTTGATTATGCTAGTCGATACCGCTATAATCAACATTATTACATAGAATTTTAACAATAGTTTTTTTGGTGGCCTCAGCTTGATAGTTTCCCTATGAATAATAGGGTGTACAGAAGGATTGTTTAATTTTAAACTTGGCAAAAAAATTATTTACATATTTATTTTTGAACGATGTTCCATAATCTTTGATGATATTAGAAGGTATACCAAAATGTGTGATAATATGCGTGGTAAGGAAGTTACAAATGTATGTACCAATGGTCATCCGAAGAGGATCTGCTTCAACCCATTTGGTAAAATATTCGGTAGCTGTAATGATGATTTTATGCCTGTTTAATGATTCAATATTGATCATACCAATTAAATCGAGGCCCCAAAGGGAAAAGGGACATGTTGGTGCAATGGGTTAAAGGTTGTATGCAGGTGCATGATGGATATTGTCATTCATATGGCACTTTTCACAGTAGGTAGTATGGTCAAGATAATCTTGTTCCATTGTTAGCCAATAATACCCTTCGCGTAGGAGTTTTTGCGCCATAGATTTCCCTGAGAAATGGCAGCAACACACACTATCATGGATTTGCAAAATTCTCATGGGAATATTGGGGAGTGAAAGGAAACAGAGAAGAAGACCATTAACAACATGTTTGAATAATGTTTTTCCAACAATAACATAACTGGAAACCTTGCGATGTAATCAACAATCTTCATGAGGTTGTAGGGTTTTAGGGATAGTTTGTTTATGTAAGTAATTATAGATAGGTGTGAACCACTCAGTAGTGTCTTGACTACGTGTGACAATGCATATTGCAATAGGTAATGTAGAGAAAGAGGGATGATGCAAGTGCGTGATGAAAAACATAGCTTTTTCATCTGAAATGTCTTGTGGAATGAGTGAAGCAACACTTTCCATAACATCTGCATGGCGATTATATTTGTGGGGAATAAACGTAATGGAGTAGGACTCAAATGTAGCTAGAAGATCCTTGAATAGGTTATTCTATGGAATAATATGTTATTATTTTGTGTTATATGTATCATTGACCTGATTGATGACTGATTGGGAATTGTCATGGATGCACAAGTTGTGAATGAGAATTTTTTGAGCGATAAGTAGACCTAAGATGAGAGCTTTGTATTCAGTAATGTTGTTTTTTAAGAAAATCCTAACCTATATACGAAAGGAAGTTGGTCCCCATGTGGAGTAATAAAGACAAACCAAGCTCCAACGCTAGACTGACAATGGGAGCCATTAAAGTACATAGTCCATATGCGGGACTCAATGGTATAAGTAGTGAAATCATCATGAAAAGAGTTAGAAATAGGGGATGTATCGAAGAGGGGTGTTGCGGCTAATTGGTTAATGATGACTTGTCCCTTGATTTATTTTTTGGGGATGACCTTAAATTCAAATTCATTAAGGAACATGATTGATCATGCCAAGAACCTTGAGAGGTGTGTGTGGGATAAAAGATAACACAGAGGATCAACTTTGGTGATGATATGGACCTTTTGGTTAAGTAGATAATGGCATAGTTTGTTTGCAATGACAACAAGATTGAGGAAAAACTTTTCAATAAAGATATAGTTATATTTGTAAGAGAGGAGAGTATGACTGATCTATAGTATATTGATCTTTCTTAGTGGGAATCACCATGTTGTGCCTATAACATGCCTAAGGCATTAAATGTAGCCAAGATATATAAAAAAAGAGGAAATCAACTATAGGAGGAACTAGAACAGGTGGATTTAATAAGTAATATTTTATATGATCGAATATTTTATGACATTTCTCATCCCAAAAAAACTTAGTATATTTATTCATGAGTCTCGTGAATGGTTGTATATTATAACCGAGTTGTGCAATGAAATGTTGGATAGCTTGTATTTTACCTTATAGGGAACGAAGTTGGTGGAGATTCTTAGGTGGAGGCCTATCGATAATGGCCTTAATTTTTTAGGATCAATCTCTATACTACGTTGGGAAATAATGTATCTAGGGATTTTGTGTGTTATTACGCTAAAGCACATTTTTTGGATTTAAACGTACATGATATTAGAAAAATCAGTCGAATAATATGTGTAGATATTTTGTGTGAGAGGAATGCCACCTAGATTTAGATAAGATGTCATCTACATGGTCTTCAATGTTTTTTTGAATGTAGTCATGAAATATATGGGTCATTATACGTTGAAAAGTAGCCTCTGTATTTTTAAGGCCAAAAGGCATAACTATAGAACGTAATGTACCCCATGGTGAGGAGAAAGAGGTTTTTTCCTTGTCAGCAAGATTGATCTTAATCTGATTGTAACTGGAAAATCCATCCATAAAAGAAAGCATTTCTTATCCAGTAGTAGAATCGACAATGGCACCAATATGTGGCAAAGGGAAACCATCCTTAGGGTAGGATTTATTTATATCATGAAATTCTGTGCAGCAACGAACACACCCATATGATTTCATGAAAGGCACAATATTGGACACTGATTAACTAAAATTAGTGATCTATGGGGGGATATAGTAACCCTAGTTAATCTAAATAGGAGGACTGAAAACACTATATAAATGCAGTAAATAAAGCAAAGGAATATGCAATAAATGTAAATACATTATTCTAAGTGAAATAGAAGCCCTAATATGCAAGAGAAAAGGGGGAAATGACTTAGCTAATTATGGCAGACTGTCCCAGGTTGTTGCAGACCTGAAAATGGAAACTGGTTGTGCAGAAAATCACTCAGGGACCATGCAGAGGGTAGATATGGACTATCAAAAGTGACACAAGAACTTGGGAGTGCATTGGAGTGCCCTGGTTTGGATTTCGGGTGCTTGAAACAATATAAATGCTTAGAATCTGTGTTTGGCAGTGTCACAAGGATATCTGAAACCCTGCCTATCTATCACACTGAATTCACTGGATGAATTTGATGACGCTCTACATATGAAGAAGAAGAATGGGATAGACTAACCTTAGCCACCAAACCGATGGACTTATCGCTGAGTGTTGCACTACATTTCAGACCTAGATGTAGTTCTAGTGAGTGTGTGCATGTTGTGCCTTAGGTGCTCTCGTGTCAGTTGTACTTTGTGAATTAACAAGTTATGATAGCTATAGAAAATGTAGATAGTAGAATAGAATGAACAGAATCCATCATCCTCTAAGAATGTGTATGATGCAGAATTCCTAGCTTGAATGTATGTAGCTATGTGGATGCAAGTGATGCAGCCCTAGATGGACTGATAGTAGTGATAGGATGCAAAGACCTAGGACCCTCATTATAGTCTTATAAGCTTTATATTTATAGGGATCTCTAGTTTAATTTTTTTAATTAATCCCAACAATGTCGACTGAGGAAAAGATATACATGACAAATGGCTATAAGTGACCTAAAAATGAGTGAAAGTGTATTTACATAGATCGGGGCACCTTGAGTGGTACCAGGGTGCCCCGGGATGCTCCAGTAAATTGTGAGGCATCCAGAATTAGGGATATAATCTCGGGGAATTTGTGAAATGGTTGGATAGGTAACAGGAAAGCTGCGGGAGACATGAAACAAAATATAAAATAAATATGGGAAAAAGGAAGGATTAATTAGTACTTTGTACACTTGAGAACCTTTTAAATAGTAGTTAAGACCGGGCTAAATATTTTCTAAAGTGCATGATTTTATGTCTAAATTTTTCCCCCACTTTATGTTAGTGAGGGAACAACTCGTTAACATAAAGTAGATAGAGAAGCATTCTTGATGTACGTGCAAAGTGTAGAAGACAATGTGCCAATGGACTAGAAGTGTGGAATGAAAAAGGAAAAATGTGGAGGAGTGTAGATTCTAAAGGATAAAAAATGTGTAAAAAGTGATGAGAGTGAACCTAATGCATAACACGCGTGTTTCTACTGCAATGCAATGGAAAATACCTGTAGTTGTGTGTTTTCATTGTCATTGTCACTATTTTTTGTTGTTGCCCCAATTTGACTGCTTGTTTCTCATACGACGGACCTCTAAGGAGAAAATGCTCAAGTAGTCAAATATGTATGTATGTAAAAATGCCCATAATGATGCCTCCCTCTTTGGGGGTGTATGCGATGACCCTGGAAGGAGAATGTATCTTTAAAATAGGACCTACCACACTCTGACCTTGTAACCAACTCAACCCTTCAGGGGGGAAAGGGAAAGTGCTTGGTAGATACCAAGGCATGTGAAAAAGGGGATGGCTAGCCAAAACAACTGTTAGTCTGCAAGTACATTCATGTAATTAGTGTAAAAACGCAAAGTGTAGAAAAACTACCAATCAAAATAGTGTAAATGTGCAAGAAACAACAAGAAGACCACACAAAGTGGGTTACAAACAAGGGACAAAACTCACGATGTCATAAGACACGCAAGGCCATCATGGCCGCAAATAACAACCAAGTTTGCACACAAGAAAATGGAAAATCACGCATACAATAACAAACAAATCAGATAAGTATAAATACATAAGTAGTCATGGAAACGTGTAATCCTACAAAACAAGTGTTGTACATAGAACACCCATTAACATGTTATAGTGATAACTGATATGTCAAAAAAAGTGTATGAACAAGTAGTATAAGATGCTAAGTAAAAAATGAAACAATAGCACCTGTATGAGTCGAATGTGGATGCCCCCAATGACCAATATAGGAAGGGTGGAAGGTGAGCATCCATGTCATGTGCGGAGTCATATATTTGTGATCACACTAAAAAAAGAGGTGAATTCTCATGTGTGTATGATAATGACATATAAGAAAACAATCTAACATGTGTAGTAAAGTGAACATGCAAAAAACTAGTTAGTAAAATTAAATTTCCCCTCATCAGTCAAGAATGAACCGTAAATGAGAGTACATCATCAGGAAATGGTCGAGTAGTTTTAGTTGTGTCTAGTGTGTTTTGATGAGTGTGTGGAACCTATAGCGTAAGCGTATACCATGACTTTGTTGAATATATGAGTGATTATGTATCCCTAAGAATATATCACGATGGAAGAGGTGTACGGTGAGAAGACATATGGAAAGATAAGTGTGGACCCTATAGCCTAAGCATATACCACAACGTGTTGAATGGATAAGTGATGATTTACCCCTAAGTGTATATCACTACATAATGAACAGTAGCAAGTGGTTAAGTATATGATTGTATAGTGGATGTATGTGACATGATGAATAGAGGAGTGATGATTTAGCCTTAAGCATATATCACTACATGATGGATGTAGAAGGTGATGGCTTAGCCTATACCATATATCACTATGAGATGGGTGATGAGGGTGTATGAAGTGTATAGGAGTAAGCGATAGATAGCGGATGATGGTGAGTTAGCACTAAGCATAAAACACTATGTGATGCATAAGAATGGTTATTATGCTAAAGTGTATACCAAGGGATGAGTAAGAGTAATGTGGTGATATAGCCTAAAGTTTATACCACTAGGGGATGAATGAGGCAAGGGTGGTGATTTATCCTAAAGCGTATACCTCTAAGTGATGAGTAGGATAGATGATGATGTAATAGAATGTCGTAGAATAATATAGTATAATAAGTGTTGATAGGATGTAAGATGATAATGCGACTTGGATGGAGGGATTGGTGATTTAACCTTAGGTGTATACCACTATGTGATGATTGAGGGTGTGATGAGGTATTGGAATAATTTTGAAATGAAGAAAGGCGTGGGATGATATGATAGGAGGTGATAAAATTTAATTGAATGATGTAGAAGTGATGAAAGGAGTGGTGATTTAACCTAAGGTGTATACCACTATGTGATGATAGGTGTGGGTGATGATATAGCCTAGAGCATTGATCACTAGTCTAACAGATGTGGTATGATGACATGTCACATGTAGGGAAGGTCCATTTGATTGGTAAACCCTCAGCCGTCGAGTATGGACCAAGGAACTAGAGTGCATCATAGGGTAGTGAGTGCAATGCATAGAATAATATAGTGTAAGTGATGAGATGGTGAATAGGATGTGTAGATACGTGGTAGAATATAGAAAGTGCAGAGATATGTGTAGATAGAAGGTGTAGTGATGATAGAACTAGACCCACAGGTAATGGAGTCTAGTGTAGCATGTAGAATGTAGATGATGGATAGATGCACGATGTAACTCGTGAAGTGTAGGAAATATAGGGTGTGAAAAAGAGGTGATATGTAAGATGTGGTGATTCATTTAAATAAATGTGTAGGGATGGAATGTAAAGCTAGATCCATGGATAATGTGACCTAGCATAGAGATAGAATGTATGAATGAAATATAAAACTAGTCTCATAGATGATGATAACTAGTGTAGCGTGTATGAGATAGATGATGTAGAAAGGAGTAGTAGATGAGGTATGTATAGGAATGATGATATGTGATGTGTGGTGTGTGTGGATTAGTGTAATGGTAATCCCTCAATAGGCCAGTGTGAACTGAAGCACAAGAGTGCATCATCGGGTAGCAAGGGTGTGGTGATAGGCACTTCAATATAAGTGTAATATTTCTTGAGGTGCATTTAAAGGGTTTTTGAATGGTTTACCCAGGAGGGTGGAAAGGCGGTAAACACCACCACTAAGCTTATTGGTGATAACATAGGGTCCTAGCCAGTTGGACTTAAATTTACCTTTGAAAGAGGCTTCGAATTTTGTATTTTTTTAATTTTATTTTAAGACAAGGTCACCAATGTTGAAGTCTCGAGAATGATTCTTACGGTTGTAGGTATGTGAAATGTAGTTTTGATACGCACGGAGATTTTCTAATGCTTGGAGGTGTCGTGCATACAACATTTATAATTTGTGCAAACAATTTTTGTAGTATTCATTTTCCTTAAGGATTCCTTTAAGAGAGATGCGTAAGGTTGGTATTTCAAGTTCTAATGGAATAACAGCCTCAACACCATAAATAAGGGAAAAGGGGGTGTCATTAGTAGGAGTATGGATGCTAGTGCGGTAAGCCCATAATGCATCAAAAATTTGATTATTCTAATCAGTGCCACTCGAACCAATTATATTTCATAGAATTTTGGCAATAGTTTTATTGGTAGCTTCTACTTGGACATTGCCTTAGGGATAATAAGGTGTAGAAAATGATTGTTTGATTTTAAACTTAGTGCACAATTTCTTGACGTATTTATTTTTGAATGAGGACCCATTATCAGTGATAATGGCAGACAACACACCAAAGCGTGTGATAATGTGTGTGGTAAGGAAGTTACAAATGTCGGTAACAGTGGTTGTATGTAAGGGTGCTTCTTCAACCCACTTGGTGAAGTATTCCGTGGTGGTAATGATGAATTTGTGGCCATCAGAGGATTATGGGTTAATTAGGCCAACTAAGTCAAATACCCAAACTGAGAAAGGCCACATGGGTACGATGGGTTGGAGGTCATAAGCGGGTGTGTGATGGAGGTTACCATGTTTCTCAAATTTATCGCAAGGCTTGGCATAATCAAGAAAATCCGGTTCTATTGTTAATGAGGACACACTTGATAAAAGTAGTACTAACGATAGTGATAGTAGCTATATTGGTAATCTTAGTATATGTAAAGGTAGGATACAAAGATTGGGGCATGACCTGATAAGGAGATGACATGATTGGAAAATGGGTGGTGGTAATGCAAGACCCTAGAAGGTGGTAGAAGAAGACGTCAGGTTCACCAAAATGATTAACTAAAATTAGTGATCTATGGGGGATATAGTAATCCTAGTTAATCTAAATAGGAGGACTAAAAAATTGTATACATGTAGCAAATAAAGAAAAGGAATATGTAATAAATGTAAATAAATTATTCTAAGTGAAATAGAAGCCCTAATATGCAAGAGAAAAGGGGAAAATGAATTAGTTGATTACGATAGATTGTTGCAGGTTGTTGAAAACCTAAAACTACAAATCAGTTGTGTAGACGACCACGCAGAGACCCTACGGAGGGTAGATATGGACTGTCTAAAGTTACACAGTCACCTGGGAGTGTAATGGGGTGCTGCGGGGAGCCTTGGTCTAGATTTTGGGTGCTAAGAACAGTATAAATGCTCAGAATTTGTGTTTGGTAGTGTCACAAGGATATCTAAAACCCTACCTATTTGTCACACTGAATTCATTGGATTAATTGGATGATGCCTTATACATGAAGAAGAATAATAGGTTAGACTGACCTCAACCACAAAACTGGTGGACTTATTGCTGATTCTTGCACTACATTTTAGACCTAGAAGTCATTCTAGTGAGTGTGTGCATGTTGTTCCCTAGGTGCTCTCGTGCCAGTCACACTTTGTGTAGTAGTGAGATATGATAGCTATAGAAAATGTAGATAGTATAATAGAATGAATAGAATCCCCCCTCCTCTAAGAATGTGTGTGATGCATAATTACTATCTTGAATGTATGGAGCTATGTGGATGTAAGTGATGCACTAGATGCATCCCTGGATGGAGTGATAATAGTGATAGGATGCAAATACCCAGGACCCTCATTATGGTATTATAAGCTTTATATTTATAGGGCTCTCAAGTTTAATTTTCACAATTAATCTCGAAAATGTTGGCTAAGGAAAAAATAAACATGAAAAGTGGCTAGAAGTGACCCAAAAAGGAGAGAAATGGTATTTGAATATATCATGTCACCCTGGGTAGGACCATAGCATGCCAGGGAACCCAATACAGTGTGAGGTACCCATAATTAGGGCTATAATCTCAGGGAAGTTGTGAAATGGTTGGATAAGTAACAGGAAATACGCGGGAAAGATGAAACAATATATAAAATGAAGATGGAAAAAATGGAGGATTAATTGGTACTTTATACACTTGACAACCTTTTAAATAGTAGTATAATACTGGGCTAAATATTGTCTAATGTGCATGATTTTATGTCTACAGACACCCATTCTAGATATTCAACGGTGCAGATAAAACCCGCATCTAAAAGTTTTTTAATTTCTTCTTTAACTAAGATGGTTACTTTAGGATGCATTTTACGGTTCTTTTGTTTTACAGGTTTGGCACCTTGGTGAAGGAAAATTTTGTTCATTGCAATCGATGTGTCAATACCTAACATGTCACTATAATCCCATGGAAAATTTTCTAAGAATTCATAAAATAATTGCTTGATATCCTTTTGTTCAGCTGGGGTAAGCAAAGAAACTAATAAAACTATACGTGGGTTTTCAGATGTGCCCAATTTATACTATAATGTTTCTTCATTAATAAGGGAAGCATGGTCCTCAATATACAGACTAGTTGGAATAGTATCAAGCGGGTGGGTATCGTTAGTGGGGATATCAGATTCTCTGATGCAAATAGTGTTATCAAGAAGAGATGGATGATGCTTGTTATAGTGGAATGAGGGAAGGTGATCATAAGCACCCATGTGATCGAGAAATGCATTATCAGTAATAAAAGTATCGAGGTTATCTAAAAGAATGGATGCATCATTACTAATGAGTTATGAATGTACTGAGGAAAGTGAAGTACCATGAAAAGTGGTTGAAGTATCCAAAGGAGATGTAAACGGAGGTTGGTATCCAAACTCAAACTTATGATTCTATATGGGGAGGCCCCAAAGCTCCATGATTTATGTTGTTGTTGATCAAAGAAGCCAAAACGGTGGAAATACTCATACCCTATCCCATATATAGAGATATCTGGACTGATATCAGAAGGAAAAGGTAGGTCATCCTTGTGTTCTACATAGTGACAATATGTAAAGGGGATGGGTTAGTAGGAACATCATATATAGTGCCATGATAATGAAATTTTAGTCGTGCATGAAGCATAGAAGGGACTATGTGCATAACATGGATCCAAGGTCTCAGAAGAATAAGATTTTAGTTGAGGTCATTGGGCATAACATGACATGGAATAATAATTGTGCATGGACCGATAGTGATGGGTAAATGGAAAATGCCTAGAACACACTTGGGGATATTATCAAAACCGTGAATGGAGATAGATGAAGTGGTGAGAGATGTTTGTGACATGCCTATATGTTGGAGAAAAGTGATGTTACAAATATTGAGTCCAGATCCATTGTCGACTAAGCCACATTTGATACCTAACTTGTTAATGCAAACTTGGATATACAAGGGAGGGTCATGTTCTAAGAATGCTCGTGTTGGTAGATTATCATATGTGAAACTAATTTGATCTTCATTGAGGGATATAGCTGAAATTAACTTATGATATACATAATCAGGTGATGTATGGGGAGGAATGTAATGGGTAACTAGGTACTTCTTAATGTTGTTGAGGCAATTTGGTTGATTTTGTAAATAAGTGTGAATAGATATGTTCGTGGTGAAGCAATCATAAGAGAAGGATGAAAGAGAATAGATATGACAACGAAATATAGATGCAAGCCCTAGAAGGTGCCATGGATAAGGGTCAGGTTCACCAACATGATTAACTAAAAATGGGCTAGACTAATGCTAGGAGATAATAGTTGATCTAATCTAGGAGGACATATAATGTAGTATATAAAAATGCTAAAACAACATGTAAGTTAAATAAATAAATTAAACTAATGAAATCAAACCCTAATGTGCAAGAAAAGAGAGAAGAAATAACTTAGCTGATATCTGGATATTGTCACAAAGTGTCGCAGGTCTCACTAGAAATTCCAGAAGTAGGAATGAATATGCCAAAACCTTGAAAATCTCAAATCTAGAGGATCTATGTGGACTAGGGAGCCCACAGGTGCTCTGATATGAATTTTATGCACTATGGTTTAGGAGAAAATTCTAGGACTAGTTCTTACTAGGTCGAAAGATGATTTGTAACTCTGCCTACCTATCACATTCAATTTTTCATGTTGCGCTGAATGCTCTTAATATTTCAAGATGAGTGAATGAACTGTAAAACCCCAAAACAAACATCAAACCCTAAAAAAGAAAAATACATATGAAGGGGTCAGACTATCCTTAGCTTCCACAACGGTGGACTTATTAACTGGTCATTACACTAGATCTCAAACCCAATGTAGTTCTATGCATAAGTGTGTGTGAACATGCCCTAGGGTTCTCTTGTGACAGTCACACTTTGTGAAGTAGTGAGAAATAACTACATGTATAAAATGCAATAGAATGTGTGCATGGAATAGATTAGAATAGAATCCCTCCCCCTATAAAGTGTGATGCAGATGTCCTACCTTGTGCCTTGATGATGATGGAGCTATGTGGATGCCGATGCAATAGATGGATGCAACTCTAGATGGACTAATAGTTGATAGTGATGCTAGGTTCCTTATTATGGTATCATAACTTTATATTTATAGGCTTCTCTTGGTCTAATTTCATAATTAACCCTAAAAATACCAACCTCATAAAATATAAGGATGAAAAATGGCTAGAAAAGACCCAAGAAAAGGTGGGAAAGTGGAAAAGGGACCATGGTGCCCATGGGCACCTCAGTATAAAATATGGGCGCCCCAGTTAGGGCTAAGACGATGCGGGATCTCTGAAAATGGTTGGATAGCTAGATGTTGATGGTCATAAAATACAAACTAAAATAATAAAAAAGACCAAAAGGATGGGGTTAATTAGTAATTTATTTCTTTGATAACATTTTAAATAGCAGTATGAGACCAGGATAAATAATTGTCTAAAGTGCATGATTTTGTGAATACAATAACACATTGACAAGCTACAGGCCGGTAGCATACTCTTATGCTACCAGTGGCCTTTCTTGTTTCTTACCACCTTCACTCACCACTTCTGGTACCTTGAACTGTCGTTGCCACCTCTACTACCGGCCACCATCCCCCAGCTTGCTATCGATCGGTAGTACATAGACATGTTACCACCTAGTAACATCCTGACTTGTTACCGGATGATAGCATATAAAATTCTAACATCCACTAGCATCCTTTAATGCTACAAGTGTATACCTTATATTCTCACCCCTATAATGGGTTGGTAGCAGGGAACCTTCCTACTGTTTGGTTGCATCTGTTGCATCCACACCTGTTTCTCCAACCAACCCAACTCACCACCGAGCTTAGTGCAGCTCTCCCAAGTTTGTAGGTTTATTCAATTTTACACAGGGTGTGAAAAATGGATAAAAATTTGGTGACTTTTGGGACAATTTTCCTGTTATATTACACAAATCAATGGCCTTGAAGTATCCATTGGTCATGGAGTTAGCCTGAAAAAATTTAAATTGATATGGAACCTTCATCATAAGAGCTATTCTATATTTTGATTTAATTTGAGTGGAAAACTATTTGAAATGAATTTTCCATTATAGCTCCCTATACACTTTGGAAACTTCCTTCAACCATCTTGCTTTTACCAAGAAATTGGAAAGTGCAACAACAACAAAATGCACAACTATGTAAAAAAATGAAAATCATACACATTTCATTCTGGAACATGCAGAGTTTGCACCAACACTTATACAAAAGCAAACCTAAACTACAACAGAACAATGTGCTATAAGAACTTAGAGGAATTAGAAATAAAAACTAATGTGTACAAGGATACGATTTTACTTTAGTAATAATTCTTGAGGTAGACCCCATTGAATGGGATCTTCAATTCTTCTCCATCCAATCTTGACAATTGGAAGGCATTGTTTGTTTTGGAGCTTGAGATCATGTAAGGGCCACTCCATATCACATCAAACTTGGAATGTCTACTTGTTTTGGACCTATCTACATCCCATTTCAAAAATAACTCCCCTTCCTAAAAAATTCTATTTTTGGCCTTCCTATCAAAGGTCATATTGATTTGGGCTTGGTCTTTCTCCATCGTTTTTATAGCTTGGAATCTCATCTCTCCTAGCTCCATAAGCTCTACATATCTTTCCTCTATATCTTTAAACTGAAAAAGTTCCAACTATTTGAATAGCTCACAAGCTAGTAATTCCAGAGATACTAGAATCCTTACTTCCCTACCATAAACTAATATGTAAGGAGAGTGACCAATTGATTTCTTTGGTTTAATCCTGTCAGCACACAAGGAATATTATAGCTTAGATTAATCCTTATGATCCTTAGCATATTTTTTTGTGGACTTAACTTGGTCATTACCTTCAGGGTAATAGTTTGAGGAGATACTCAAGTAGATGCCATTCTTCAAGGCCCAATCAGATATATTCAATCCAAGAAAATCTAAATCATTATCAAAAATAATTGTGGAGGGGACACTAAATCTTTCCACAATACCTTCATAAAAATCCAGAATGATGGTTTTTTTTGCTTTCTTTTAATGCAACGACCTTCATCCACTTGGTGAAGTAATATGTGGCTGTTAAGATCCACTTATGGCCTAGGCTTGAGTATGGATTAATCACCTCAATGAAATTCATCCCCCATTGCATGAATGGGTCACTTACAAAAATGTGGTGGAGTGGGAGAGTTAGATTTTTCTTTCTTGTAAAATATGCACATTTGTTGCACTGTGTAATCCATGCATAGAAATCATTAAACATATTAGGCCAGTAATAACCAACCTTCGTAATATTGAGGGTTGTCACTCTTGGGGAAAATGGCCACCTGTTTCCCCATCATGGAACTCATGTAATATATTTTCTATTTGATTTTTTTGATGTAAATTAAAAGGACACCATTTACATCCTTTTTGAATAAAATGTTATCAACAAACACATATGGAATACAATGGAGCAGAAAATACATTCTTTTGGCCTTACTCAATCCTCAAGAGAATTGACATGTTTGGAGGAAGTGGATTATATATTTATTCCAATAAGAACTTGGTAAAAATTTGACTAATTGTACATGATAATCTTGAAGCACTAGAGAAGCTTCCTACTTAGTTTTTTGGTCTGGAGATAAATATTCACACAGGCAATTTCCCCTAACTAGCTTGGTTATTTTGATATCAAAGTCATATTCCATGACCCTTGTTATCTAGTTATCTCTCTTCTCATATAGGTATTGTTCAAAATAAAATCTTTTACACCATCATGTGCAACTAGTAAATGAATTTTATTATTTAAAAATATATTCCTAAACTTCTTTATACCTCTTATCACAAAAAGATAATTCTTTTTAATGAATGAGTACCTTACCTCATAATCCTCAAGGCCATGGCTGCAGAATGCAATAGGTTTCTCCATTACCTCTTGATTCAACTGTATTAATACTGATGATATTTACTCAACACCTCAAAAGGCATATAGAATAAAATACTTTCATAAATATAGATTAATAAGGGTTAGAGCCTGTGCAATGGCATGTTTTATAGATTCAAAACTTCCTTTTCCTTCCAAAATCCACTTGAAAGCCATATTTTTCTTCATAATTAAATTCAATGCCTTAACAATGTTGGAATGATAATGTTGGAAAGATTAGGGACAAACCTTGTAACAAATTTAATCCTCCCTAAGAAGCTCCGAAGGAATTTTTTATGGCTAGGAAAAGGTAGTGTTAGAACAGAAACAACCCTATTTGGATCAATACTCAACCCTTCCTTAGAAACAATGTGGCCTAGGATTTTACCTTCATGGGCCAATAAGATGCCTTTCTTTGGATTGAGGGAGACTATAAATTGCCTGCACCTTTCAAAGACTTTCCTAATGTGAAAAAGATGATCGTCTGCATCTTTGGTGAACACTGTGATGTCATCAAGGTAGACAAGAACAATTTTGTTAATCATCCCCTGGAATGCCATATCCATTGCCTTTTGGAAATTTTATCCAACATTGGATAGACTGAATGGAATCTTCTTATAGGAAAATGTTCTCCATTTTTTTGTGAAGGTATTTTTAAAATGATCTTCTTCCTTTACTCTGATATGATTATATCCCAAGTAACCATCAAGGAGGGAAAACCATCCACCTGAACTTTCCACTACTTGTAGAATATGATCCATTCATGGAAGTGGGTATTGATCCTTCAAAGAATCTTTGTTCAAGTCCCTAAAGTCAACACACAACCTAATATCTCTATTTTTCTTCCAGACTGGGACAAGATTGTCAACTCAAGAATGTTTAATACAAAAACTTATACCTGCCTCAATAATCTTGTTCAACTCCTTTTCCATCAGGGGCTGCACATGTGTGTTGACGGGCCTCTGTTTTTATCTAACTGGCTTGGTTGTGGGGTCCAACTCAATATTATTATGAGAGAGAGTAGGATCAAAACCTCTAAGTTCCTCGTAGCTCCATCTAAAGATGTTAGGAAACTCTTGAAAAAGTTTCAAAAAATCATCCTTCTCTTGAGAAGTGCTTACCTTGCCAATGAGAAGAGATTTACCTTGACCCACTAAGATAGGCTCCACATCATCACCCTTGACCACTATGTTTTCGTTTTCCTTCCTTATCTGGTCATTGGGGGTGAAAATAGACTCTAGTCACTAGAGACTTGGGAAACTTTTTTATTTTGACTTATACAACCTGATCTCTATACTGCCCATCCAATTTTTTCTGATTTTTCAAAGAAAAATCAGCTTCTTCTTGAATAAAAATTAACAATTTGTTGGTTATCTTCAAACACCTACCAATTTGTGTTGTTTTTTTGTACAATAGGCCTCACGATCATTCTTATATGAGGCTGAACTCTATCTTTCCTAACTTCTCCAACAACATCAAACCTTTCCCCAATTGCAACAAATCTATCGACAATCTCATTTTCCTTTCTTCGGATGGCCTAGATGATAAAGGCCTAAAAGTATTCCAAAAAATCCCAAAATCTATGATTCTAGGCCTTGAGAAGATAATTCTTAACTACATGTAAACCCCTAACTTGGTTCACTATCAATTCAATATCCCCAAAGTCCTGCAAAATTTTAATGTTCTTTTTCTTTTCCCATTGCAACCCAAGAATAAAAGATTAATACTTTGTTGTGTTGTTAGAGAAATTAAATTTAAATATGAAAGAAGAAAAAAAATTTATACCTTTAGGAGACACGATCATTACACATCCTCATGTAGCTTTCCTATTCCTCGATCTATCAAAGAACATCTGTTAGACGTCCTTTTCTTCTTCATCTCCTAGGTTAGCCACACTAGGTCGAGGTGCATTCTCCTCATGTAGGAAATAGACCCCGAGACCAACATCTTAAATTCCTTGATTTCTTAAAGAAAATTGAGCTTCTTTAGCCTTCTTGTAAGGATCAAAATTATAACATGTATGTGTTCATTCATTAAGTGTTAAATCAGGATTTTCCTTAATCTTAGTGTCACCTTCTTGAGTGTTGGAGCAGTTTTCTTCATCAAAGATTGTGTAGTTTGTATTGATAATACTAAGGGTGTAAGGATATACATAATATGCAACAATAAGCTCAGAATTTAATAGTAACCTTACTACCATACCTTATCTTGAAGAGCTTGTGAGACAAATCTTCTGATAGATAGCCTCCAATTTTAGCGGTAAAATACTTAGATAAGCATTGAGCAAAACGTGGAGGGAGATCAATTATAGACTCATCCTAAGGAACTAAGAAATTTAGGCATGCATGCAATGTAAGGCTCATATTTATGATAATTCCAATAGTTCATACGGATGTCCCATCCAGCTGTACAACACCCTTTGAGAGAGGATCATATTTGAGGCATAGATGATCGACAATTTGTTTTGGCATCACTAAGCTACTTGCCCCTGAATCAATCATATATTTGTGCTCTAGATTATCTCCAATAATCAAGAACACATAGAATGGTGGATGATCCATATTTCTACATGGATGACCCTCTTTATGCTCTATGGTATTCGTAAGGACCTTCTCTTTCTCATTAGATGAATCCTTTGTAATAGAAAATTGGCTATGGTTGCTTGCAAGAGGTGTATTTAGCTTGGAATAACCAATGAATCCCACATGGATATGCTCACATTTGTTCTCTTAATGTACTCAAGGATATTAATGTAATTGGGATGATGTAGAAGGACCATTGGGCTAACCTTGCACTTTTAGAACCTTGCTTGAGGTGCCACCACCTTGGGCTGCCATAGAAGGTTAGAGTGGTCTTGCATTTGCTTCATATCCCTATTTTATGGCTCTTTCTTGGACCTAGTGTTTGCAGCCATACCTTGAAGAAGAGTTTGATTTATTCCAAAAAACTCTTCTACTTGCCAATTTACAAGTGAGGTGTCACTTCAAGTTGCATCTTGAGTGACCAATTTCTATTGATTTTCTTCTACAGGTATCTCTTGAGAAGTAATTGCATTTTGCACCATCAGAGCCTAGTTCAATATGTCATCGGGGCATGTTGTTTGGCTATGAGGAAGATGGAAAGGGAAACACCACTCATAATCTTGCACAAGATTGTTTTGAATGGGAACCAAGGCTTAGGATGAGCTTTTTGTATTGGGATTGTATGGTTAAAATGGTCTAGAAGAAGGAATCTGGCTTTATTTTTTATTTGCATCTTGGGTTAGAGGTTTATTTAAGTAGAAATGGGCCCTATTTGGTTGGTATAGAGGCTGATAAGGTATGAAATTTTGGGCCAGCTGTCTCTTGAGGGATACCAACTCATTCCCAAAATTTTGCAATTTTTTTATAACCTCTTGAAATAATGTTGAAGGGGTTAAGGAGGTGGACGCTTCACTAGAGATATAATTTCTGGGGCTTGGGATAGGTGCTAATTCAGGGGTTAGATTAAGATTTTAAATTTCTGGGTAAATAGGCATGGGATGCCTACCTGGGTAATTTTTTCAGCTTGAGTTAAAATATTTTCAGCCCTAATAGTTGTTGCATAAGCATTAGGTAATGTTGCACCACCCATAGATTGAACCATAACTACAATATCATAATTAATAGCTTTAAGGAAATAGAGAAAAACACCTTTAGCAGTTAGTCACATAAGGTTTGGAGTTTTGTCCCACATCCTTTGAAACCTGAAGTTGAAATATGCCATTAGCTCGTTGAGATCCCTCTCTATGGTTTTATACTTCTCAAGTAATGAGAGGTTGTCTTCATTTTCTCCAAACTAATTGTAAAGGTCCATGCCTAATGTGTTCCAATTAGTGATTGAACCTACTCTTAGGCTCCTAAACCATTGTATATCCTTCTTTTTGAACAAGGAAGTTAAAAGCTTCACAACTACATCCTAGTCAACAATTTCATGGATAACACAAACATTTGTAATATCTTGAATGTGGTCAACTGGAGTAGTGTGAATCTCTCCAATAAAGAATGGAATACTAGGATTCTATACATTAAGGGAAAGAGGACTGCTGCTAGTAAAGTTGAAAAATCCTGGGTTTGGCTGATTTTTATAGTGTGTCATTATGATGGGCCTAAGGACTATAGCAGATTGTAAGAAAGGCCTACCAAGAGGTGGTGTAGACAAAGTTCTATTTAGAGGTGAGGGTGACCTATGAATATTTATTCCTCTCCTTCCTCTTCCTAGTGATAATTTTAGGTACTCAAAGGCTCCTTATTCTGTTGTCCTAGAATAGGTTTAAATCCTTGTCATGAACTTGAACCACCAGTACTATTGAAATCAGTTGATTTCTGATCAGAGGTGCTAGATGTGTTGCTTTAGATCCTCCAAAGGCTATAATTTTACCAAGATACACACCAAAACTTGAAAAAAATATAAATATTTCACTTATGTCCCACCGGGCGTGCCAAAACTATTATGTCAAAAAAGTAGCACCCTAGGATCTACTTGTTACATGTCCCTACTCTTTGCTAACATGGGACTATCTCTCAAGTTGTTGCACTTGCTACTTGAGATATAAATCCAGAGAAGGATGGTTCCTCTACCTATTCCTAATGTTAAACTACTCCTAAAATGGAAAAACAACTACTTAACACTACCCTAAAATTCGAAGAGACCGGAGAAAGAGAGAAGGATGAAATGAAAATCCAAAACCAAGGAAGGTGATAACACTAAGAATAAGGATTAAAAATTGCCATGAGTGAAAATGAAATAAAATGAAGTAGGATAGGGAAACAAATGTGCCATAGTTCAAGACTACATTCAAAATACCATCTTCAAGGGGCACAACAAATTTGAATCTTGCAGCAAGAGTAAAGCATGTACAATATAATTGCAAGTATAATGGAAGACAAAAACATAAAAAAATACCAACTAGAGCAAAAAAAACCACAAAACACGGGTTTTATTAGTCAGAAACATACACAATCCATTATAAAATAGGCACAAGGCAAGAATCCTTGGCAAAATACTTGAATTTGAGGCTTGTAACTGACAAAAGTTCTGGAATAATTTTGACAGAGTTCCTTTACATTCCAGAATATCTCCCTTAAAAATGATACAAATTTTACAATATATAGAGAAAGGAACCTCAGAAGTGTCTCCACAACCGACAACCTTCATTAAAGAGGTATGGGAATGTAGACATCTAAATTCAGTATCTCTGCCCTTGTCTTCCCACGTGCGCATATTTTGGTATGGTCCTATCTAGGTCCCCATTTTATTAAATCCATCCCTATTCAATTTAATTAAAATTCCCATCCCATCACCTTTCATTCCCATTAATTAATTAACTCGTATTAATTAATTAATTACCATCCACATCAAAATCTAGCCCTAATCCACTTTCTATTTAGGATGCTTTTAATCTAAATCCTCATAAATTTTATTTTCTAGCTTTAATCCTATCTAGATTTGTTTTCTAAACATCCCTAAAACAACCTATTCATTCCTACATTATTTAAAGCAACTTTTCCATTCATTAAAAACTTGAAATCACGCCAAAGTAAAAAAAATCTAGCCCATTGGGGAAACTTTCCTTATAGTCGGCGATGACCCATTCTAGTCGTTGTCAACCCTATAAAGCTAAGTGTTTTCTTTCCATAATGAGGGGATACATGTGAATTTCAAAGCTTCCTTACAACTTGTGAGTTGTCTTTCCTACATGATAAAACCTGCAACAATTACAGATCTCTTGGACATCATTTTGACATGATTGCATCACTCATGATCATCCTTCATGAGATTTATAATCATCTTTGTGTTTATTTATCTAATATTTATCATATTATTATTATTTTTCTTATAGCTAACATTTTGAAAGTTCAGATCATCTTCTGTAAAACTCAAATCTCCCTCAACAACCTTCTCTACCAACTTCTTTGCTTACACATCTCTCATTTTATCCTTTTGACCTCGGATTTACCCAACTATTTTATAGTCATTGTCGACTTAACCTAGTCACCTTCAACCCGTCTCACTATTGTTGAGTTTTCTAATTCAGATCCTTCCTCAGTCTCCATCTTCACTTTGTTATCCATCTTAGTGTGTTAGATCCTTTGTTCTACTCTCCTGTCGAATCAGATTCCCCTAGCCATACCCCAGTTGTCATCAATCTGGGTCCATTTTTTCAATCCAATCTCCCTTACTGCCATTTTCTGTTACTTTATGGATATTTTTACTTGTGTTCCCCCTTTACAAGTGACTTACAACATCCAAAATCTCTTGTTTTACATCCAAACCCTTACAGGTCTGCATATTCAACTTACATTCCAAATCCACCCTCCTAGGTCACCGTTGACCTGCCTCTGCATATTCTGGGTCACTGTGGACCCAAAACAGGTAACACTTAGTTTACAGTTATTTCAATCAAGTTAGCTTTTAGATCAATCTCATTCATTTCTAAGATTCAGTAATACTTTTTTTTCTGTATGCTATCTATTGTTTCATCCTTTACTTCGATTTCTTTTATCAAATGGGGGTTGACATCTTCCATGGAAGTTAACACTTCTTGGATCCTCTTTGTCGAGAAACTCCCACATATCCTATCTAATCCATTTTTTGTTTAGTGATTCTTATTTATAAGTCATCATCTTGTAGCAATGTGGATCCATCATCCACTTTGTGCTCATATCCATCGCATCGCATCTGAGGTAATGTAAACCCTCCATATTCTGAGTTGCTAGATTCTCTTAGTAGCTAGTTCATTAACTTGATTATGAATGAAGAAATTTAGACAAAATTCTTGGCACGTCCGGTGGGATGACCCTTTAGGTGGTCCTTTTATATTTATTTCTATTTATTGCTTCTTCTTTCTTCTACTTACACAACAGTATAAGGATTCCCTTTTTGTTTTTTCATGTTGGGTTCGGCTGCTTGGATCACTCTTCCCTTAAATTTCAAATAACAAGGAAAATATATATCTAGGTATTCTTCATATTCCCCTATTTTCTCCTTTCTACATCGTATTTCCCTTTCATGTGTATTTCTCATCAAAATATCTTACTTTGATTTGGTATAAAAAGAACCTTTCTTTGTTGCATCTTGCTTGATCATATAGTTTAAGTAGGGGTCAACCTTCTGCATCTCACATTCTATCACACATAACCTAAAACTCACGCATCTAAATCACACATCTAGACATCATCCTACCCGATTGACTGATTGGGATTTCATCACCCAATAGGAAGCCAATTGAGACTTCCCTAGCCAAAACTACCTAAAACCATCCTTAGATGGTCGTTCCTTAGGTACCTTTATTATCCACTTCCCCTTTATTTTTCTCACATTTCTTAATTAATCATGTTAATAAGAAACTTTTTGCTTGATTTATCTGTTAACAAATTACATAAACAAATATTTACCTATTTTAGGCCTATTGTTACCCTTCCTCAAGTTGAGGTAACACAACAATCTACTCTACCCAATGAAATCCCTTCCTCTAATAATATTTCCCAACAAGATTATAAACTTGAAACCACACCTTTAGTTACTCAATCCCTTTCCACATGGTCTCGCTTCCTGAGGAACATGTCATCCAAAATCATCCCTATATTGAAATCAATCTTATATCCCTCATTAATCAAACCTTTCTAGACCAAATACGCCCCCATATCCCACTCCTTTAGAGACTCTTGGACCTCCTTCTAGCCCCGTCTATTAATTATTATTTTGTAAATATCCCACAATATTTTGATCTTATAAATCTACTCAATTGATGGATCCTATTCCACCCACGTCACTTTCTATTAACTCTATCCCTATTCCATCTGCTACTAGTATACCTATCCAACCATCTCATCCTCTTATAAATTACATTCCTACCCATCATATGTGCCAACCATATCAACCTTTTAACACTCGTATCCCCGCTTATAATTTATCACAACAACTTGATCAATATCAAAAATTACATCATATCCCAATTTATCAACATCAATCATTGTAGTAACCTATCCAATCTCAACCCATGACATATATTAATCCTTACTAAATGATTCCCCAAACACTCACACCTCCACAAATTTATTAACGAAATTATCAAGATATTTTCATACCACACAACCAAAATACCAACCTACCATTGCATTGAATAATACTATTCATGCCCTAATGAATAGGTTGGCTAGTCTACAGGCCACTACCTTAGGACCCAAGGTTACATTATCTTACAAAGACATTTGTAATGAACCCATTCACCCATTGGTTCCAATAAAACCCTACCCTTCTCATTGGGAGCTTCCTAATTTTACCAAGTTCAACATCAAGAAAGATCCCCAACAACATCTCCACACATTTGAACATGCATGTTACCTTATCACACATGATCAAGAACTTATGCTTTGCACCTTCCCTATATCTTTGGCCGGTCTAGCGTTGGATTGTTACAATGGGATTCCTTAGTACTTCATATTCTCCTTTACCCATCTCGTGAAATTATTATTAGAGAATTTTTCGATTATTATTGCGCACAAAATCACTATCAATGACTTGTATACCATTAGACAATTTGATGAAGAATTTATCCTAGAATTCATCGCTCAATGTCGTGGCATTATAAGACAACTATCATCGAACTCTTCTCACATTCTTGTGTAAATAATATTTCTTCTACTTTGTAAATCCAATCTTTCTAAAAAATTGAAGAATCCTTCACCATGGCTCACAAAATCAAAACTCGTTCCCTTGAGAAAGGCCACCTCAAGCTTCGATCAAACAATCCCAAGACCGAGTTCATCAAACCCACTTCACATAACCACAAGTCCAAAACTACCACCAGTACCATCACAGTTTAATCCCCATCCACATCTCTCTCTCACATAGAGTCTTTATAAAGAGCTTTAAAACCATCTCCTAACTATAACCCCTTGGGGGAATCCTATAGTCTGGTATTTGACAAGTTGGTGGAGGTACACTCCATCCAACTTCCTCCCAAATGACCCATGGATGACTCACGACCAAAGCCCACTTGGTATCATGAAACCCACTATTGTAAATATAATTAAGTCAAAGATCACAACATTGAGAAGTGTTGTTCCTTAAAATATCCCATCCAACATTTTATAAATCAGAGAGATATTCTTAGAGATTTCCAACATTGAGAGGGGGTTGAATCAGTGCTGATAAAAAAATACAATCTATTTCCTCTCCTTTTTTTGTTACTGTTAAACATTATTAATTGTCATAACTGTGAAATATAAACCATAAAGATATAGAATTGAGAATCATATACACACATTCACATGAGGAGACCAGGTATAATGTGGGAATCCCTTTTGGGACAAAATCCCACTGAAACAAATGCTTATTAGGAACACCAATTCCAAATTCTTATAATGGTTTTTGTTGAGCACCCACTCAACTTGTGAAACACCCTCTTCGCAACTTCAAGCATCCACTCAAATATTTTCTAAGCACCCACTCAACAATTTAGCAAGCACCCACTTACATGGAGAACCAACCCCTAATTTAATCAGCTACAACTGATCTTTTCTAGGTGCCTACCCATAAGGAGGCTAAAACCCCCTAAATATGATAAGCTATAACTTAGAATTATTATTCATACAATTTTTGATCATTTAGTTTTTGTGTTGCATACACAAGTGATTATGATCACCTTGTTGTTTCATTCATTTACAATCACTCTTTAAAGTTATATGTGCAATGTTTTCTTTACCTCTTTCTGATCTCTCCTTTCTCACATTCAACATATAATATTGTATGCTTCTCTTTGCATATCAATTCTTCATCTGATAACACGGTCTCCTTCTATGCACAACTTTTATCTTTCTCTGCACTGGGTCTTTATTATTCAGTCAAGTTCTCTATCTTTCTCTCGGTAATGACTCTGTCCTCAGCTTCTCCTTGCTCTTCTCTTCAACAAATCTGCATTAGAACTGCATCTTCTTTCCTTGCACAATGACTTTGTCCTTAGCTTCTCCTTGCTCTTCTCTTCAAAAAATCTGCATTACAACTGCATCTTCTTTCCTTACACAACTCTCTACTCATCTCTTCTTTATTAGCATTATATATTCAACAACGAATATGTGTCATTTCTTTCTCTAAAAATATCCTTGTCTCGACTACACTTTCTCTCTTTTCTATATTCTATAGATCTTAAACTCTTCATCTCTTTAGCTCATGAGAGTGATTTTTCCGATTCCATTAATCTATAATGCATCTAATCAATTCTCAGAATCTTCCCACAAACTTGCATTACTTCTTTTACCTATTTTCCTTTGTCTCTCCTTCGGCCTGAATGCATACTTTTTCTCTTTAAGAAATCATATATTAGCTTCGGGTTTACTCTATATACAATTGAGACATTCCATCACCTCATTTGGCGTGTCGTGCACTCTTTCCTACTTTTTTTCCTGAGAATTTGGTCCATTAAATGCATGCAAATCACTTGTATTTTTCTCTTACTTTATTTGGATTGATTTCCCCTTTCACTAGAAAATTAGCCAATTTTTCCTATAACGTCCCTTTTTTGCACCTGGCACATAAAGCTCAAAACGACCTTATGGGATGATAAAATAACACCCAAGAGATCTATAAGAAGCTCTCCATTAAAGCTTGTCTATGGGAAAGAGGCAACATTTTGAGTTGATTGTCTTTACACTGAAGCTTTTTCTCACTTTGGAGAAGACACCTACATTCCAATCAGTCTGGGCCTATCCAGGTCACTGCTCATTCCAAGGTTCCTTATCCGGTTTGGAGTACCAAATAAAATTGTCTATGATTCTTATATGAGAATGGACATCTTTGATTCTTAATATATGAGCAAGGTTAGATCATAGTAATGGAAGTGCAACATTTAATCCCGAAGGATGAACCATGTGCAACTTTTCCTTGCATGCTTGGTAAATCATCCATCAATGTAAATAGACAAATATTACATCAAGGCAACATAGACACAATTCACCAATGATACAAGGCCACATTCTTTACCTTCTTTAGAACAATATCATCATCATTTGGTTGGAAACATCCACCATAGACCTTGTATTTGGTGTATGCTCTTGTAAGTACAATGTGTAGTCTAAAAATATCATGCATGGTTTTTTTTGCAAGAACAAGTGAATCATCCTTTAGATTCCCTAGGATAAAATGAGATACCTTAGTTAATATTTCAACCACAACAAAATTAACATAATGTTAATATTTAGACATTCACATCTCCTGCACAAAATCCGTGCTTATTGACTATCTCCGTCTGCCCATCTATCTCTGGGTGGTAGCTAGTGCTAGGAGTCAACTCTGTACATACCAGTCTGAAGATCTCCTGACAAAATGTGCTCATGAAGATCTTGTCCCTGTCACTGAAAATATATTTAGGCAACCCATGTAGCCTAAAAATACCGGTTTTTGGATTTTCTAAGGTTTTTTTTTGTTTTAGTTTCACTAATTCTAATTGCACTCTTTCCAATTCTAATTTAATAGAATTCTCTCCTTCTCTTCGCCAAGGTTGAGATTCTAACCTAATGGCCATTTCTATTGAATCAAGCTATGGAAATATCTAACAGACCTCATACTCATGTTGCTGATAACACAAGGTTTAAGAAGAGAGTGTTGGATGCTCAACCTTCATCTTCTTCTAATTAAATTGATCATTTTCATAAAGAAAATAATTTTGATTTCTTTTATTTGGTAAACACTGAAACTTACTCGGTATTTGGAATCTACATGATTTTATATTTTGAGGCATCAAATAAAATTAAGAAAAACATCGAGAAGTTGTATGATCATCGAACAATTACTACTTTGTCTTCTTTTTCTGTTTTAGTCAGAGAATGCTTAGAGAACTTTGAAAAATACATTTTTTGTGCATGAATTGCCTTTTTGTGTTTTTTCTTGCATGTCAAATAACACCTTGCATCATTTTGGGCACTTGTCAGTCCTGTTTATTTACTCTTAATTTTTCTCCTCACAGGTAAGTTTTTTCACCATATTATACTCTTAATATTTAATCTTAATGGCTTAATTTAATTCGAATAAATGTGAGATGAACCAAATATCACTTCTTTTGGAGAAGAAGATTCCTTGGTAGCATACCCACAAAATGTTTATAGATTTCCTCTCCTCATCCTTGTAGGAAATGCAAAAATAAGGGGGGTAATGTTAGGCCTTGGGTTTGAGTGAAGAAGTGTGAGATGAATAAGAGATCTCCATCAGTTTTGGCAGAAAAAAATCATAGATCTACACATAATAAGGTGGTTTAGTGGGTTCTCTAAAATTCCTTATACCATCAAGGAATTTCCTGATGGCGTATGTGGAGGTCACTTCAGTGGCCTTGTTTTTGCTAAGTGTATTCTTCACCTAGGCTATTATTGGTTGACCCATTTAGCTCCTTTTGGTGTGTGATAAATTTTAGGTTTCAAATCTTAAGGTAAATCTCCTTTCCTCCACCTCCTCAACCAAGGATGTTCCCAAATATAATTCAAGTGATTCACCCAGTTCTTATAGCACTTAGGGTTTTTTCAACTCTGCAATGGTAGGAGTCTCAACAATGTTTACATTTCTTCCTTGGGTAATATTTTATTCTTTCAATCCCAAATACTCAAAGGCTATTTTCTTGTGCTCATGAATCCTAACCGCCACCCTGGTTGGGTGGCGGTTATAGAGCCACCACCCTACAAGGAGGCAGTTATATAACCACCACTTCGCATAGAGTGGCGGTTTTTTCCATAACCTCTGTTTATGGGCTTGAGTAGTAATACAAAAAGTGTTAATTTGTTGAGGAGGAGTTTTGCTAGAATACCCCTCAGTAGGTGGTGATGATGAGGTAGGTGTAGACACCAAATTTGGGTTACACCCCCCTTCGATATGCGAGTGATCGTTATTCCACTTTATCTCGAAAATTCTTTTAATTTATATTATGAGGGAGTTCACGTTGATGTGCGAGGGACCACATTACAAGATAATCCCATGTTATGCAGGTTACACTAATTGTCTCACACACAAATCACAAGTATAGCTTATATTTCAGAAGCTGCATCATCTGTGTGAAAGTGTTAAAGACTATACACTAAGAGTACTGTACACTTTCCATAGTTGTTTCGTCGAGATTTGGGGCCAGGCTGGACCGCGAGCAGGGGTCTAGGGGTTGCATGACTGCAAGGTTGTTTTCATGCGACAACAAGGTTGTTGTCATACGACAGTAAGTTTGTTGTCGCGTGACAAAAACCTTATTATCACCCAACAACAAGGTTAGTGTTACATGACAAAAAACTTTTTTGTCACTCCTACATTCATGGATTCAAACTTCATCTTCAATCCCTAGCTAATCTCAACCATTCATAGCTATTATAACCATTATTATAATAACAATCTCCACCTTCCATTTTTCTGACTGTTGTCAGTTGCAGGATGGAAAAGATGATCTGTTGCATTTTTGGAAAACACTATAATATCATCCAGATAGATCAACACTATTGTTTCCAAATGCATTCAATGAAAGAAATTACGAAAACTGAAAAAAATGTGGGAATAAGAAATTTCAAAATTTGAATTTCCCCTTCTTAAAGTGACTGAGACCTATGGTCTACACAGGGTAGGTCAGCCCCCATCCTAGTTTAAGAATTCAACTCACATGCCCATCTCAGCAGGTTAGCTCTCCCACTCATCTCTACACGTCAAATTACCTACCCAACTCGACAGGCCAACACAACCTCCATCTCAAGAGATCATCTCACCTTCCCAACGCAGAATGCCAACTCATCCACCGAACTAAGTGATTCATCTCACCTGCCAAGATCAGTGATTCATCTCTCCCAACAACCTTGGCAAGTCAGCTCACCCGCTAAGCTAACCAATTCATCTCGCCCGTCAAGCTTGGTGGGTTGGCTCACCCACTCATCTTGGCAGGGCGCGGAGGTAAATTGGGATTTTTTTCCCAATGTAAAATTTAAAAGGAAAAAATGGAGTTTTCGGCCCGCATATGAGTCAGTATGCACCACGTGTCTCAGAGTGGCAGGGCACAAACCTTTTTGGGAAAATTTTCCCAATGTGAATATAAAATGAGACATCGAGCTTAGTTCTAGAACAAGCCTCCTGGTGATTGATCCAAGAATTCCAAAGGTGGAAATTCTGCTTCTTGTCTTACAGGGGCTAATGGATGAAAAATTTGGAAACAAAACCATATGAATCATGATTTTGATCATCTTTCGACCATGGGTTTAGATTTTTAAAGGCATAAAAATGTAAATTGATCATTCTTGAGCTTCCATTGTCGGGGAAATATAGGGAAAATGAAAAAGCCCGCTGATTTTGAAGAAATTAGGGCAAGAACAAGGAAAACCAGTTGATTCTATCCTTTTGGAGTCACCAGATCAGAAATATATCTCCTAAGCACAGAAACGTGAAATAAATCATGGATGTGAGATAAGCTAGAAAATGATGATACAAATTGAAAAAAAAAACATTCAAACCCTAAAAATATCTCTTACGACAGAAACAATATAAACATTCTAGCTCCCCGCATCTAATCAAACAAGTCATCAATCCTAGGGAGTGGATAACGATTCTTTATTGTGACTTTGTTGAGCTGCCTAAAGTCTACACAAAGTTTGTGGGAAGGGCTATCATTGGCCTTCCTAGGGTTGGAGCAACCCCATAGAGTGGAGAAGAAGATCCTAAGAATATGTGGAGGTGATTCGAAGATGTTTAGACATCATGGAGATGATTCAGAAAGATTCTGGAATGGATAGATGACTATGGAATGAATAAATAGGGGTGCGGGTGGAATGGGTGGAGGATACAATTTTCAGAATGACTATCCCCTAATGGCTATTTTTCATGGCAGACACTATCAGATTTGGAAAAGAGTGAAATGGTGACCCGTGTGTAACCAAATCACCCACCCTATTTAAAAGGGTTATCCCTCATGGGATTTCATATAGTTTTTGTGATCGGGTAATAATATGTTTGCATGAAATTATAACAGCTAGGTGTTCAGCATGACACTTGGACTTACCAAGAAATTCATCAACATAGTCTTCCAGTATGTCCATCTAACATGTCCGTACATGTCCACTTGTGATCCAACTAACCCAATTGTCCAACCCACTGACCCGTCTAAACTCGTGTCTATATGCATCTTCACCGACTAACCCCTGGGTTGTCCATCTTAATCATCCATCTCGATTGACAAACCTGATTGACCAACTTGTTCTCTATACACATCATCACCGACCTATGACATTCATCCTTCTCAACATGCTCAATGTTTTTCAGAGCATTGATAACACCATTTAGAAGGACATGAAACGGTTTGTCCCACGAAGGAAAGTACAAAATAGGGAGAGGTGGGGAAGCAGTGACAAGAAAGGGTGGGAGTGGAGGAAAGCGATGGGATAGAAAAGAGAATGGGGGATAGAAGAGGCAATGCTAGTGAGGGGACATTAGGGAAATTTCAATGAGAATGAGTAGTGGGAATCAATGCCCTAGCTCTTTATGATAAGAAAGTTTATAAATAAAATTGATCAATGCATGAAGCTTGCTTATGGGAAAGATGATCGATGCGGGAAGATTTCTAGGATGCTCTCATATTTTGAGGTCTTGTTTGTTGCAAACTTGACCTAACTGATGATATTGTGTTGTCACTATTTGGTGTCAAAACCTATCTAGATAAGTTTTAAGGAGTAGACTATTGTTGTGACTGAAGTTAGCATTTTTTACATCATTGTATTATTCTAGAAAACATGTGTTTGATAATTTAGTCCAAGACGAATTGCTTGAGTGGTTCCTCTTTAACATAAAGCACCAAGCAAAGAAGAAGTGTGCACAACTTGAAGTTGGATGCAACACTGATGATGCTAGAATGATGTTCCTCAATAATTTTTGAATATAATTCTAGGTTCTTGGTTCAAATCAAGGTGTTAAACAATGTGTTTGAGTATGTGTGTCCTCATTGGTTGCTTGTCAAAGTCTTGGTTTTCACCAAAGTCAAGAGTTTGTTGTCAGTCTAGACAATTTTCTAGTGAACAACATAGGATGTGTTTAAAATCATAGCTTTCTGGTGTACTAAATTATATGATACTTCAATTATTTAGGACGAAAATATCCTATCCATCTTGGGAACGAATCTGACTAGGAGAGAACAAGTACAATTGACCCAAATACTCTTTATTTGATCACTTAAAGGTTGTCTTGAACTAGTCTTCCTCTTTTACCATGATCTGATTATACCCTAATTATCCATCTAGGAGATCAAGTTGAGAAGGATATCAATGCAAGAAATAGATAAGTCGAGTTGAGGAGGAGGAGGCTACTGGTATTTTTAGACATCAAATGATGCAAAAATCAGAATTTATTGCAGCCAAAACAACCCAGAAATCAGATCTGAAATCTGATTTCCCTAAATCCCATCTATACCATCTTAGGATTCCTGTGGGAAAGATAGGGACCACGTAATTATTACCAATCATTACATCCTCACTACCCTTCCTGTAGACATCCTAAGTTGGGCAAATATATATATATATATATATATATACACACACACACACACACACACACACTTTACTTTATATATATATACACACAAGTAGAGGGGAAGATATATATACACAGTAGAGGGGTAGATATATCTACTAAGAAAAAACTTCCATAACGTGTGTCAACTTCTTCCTCCCATCATGTGTCAACCACTCCTTTTTGATGTGTGTCAACTACTTCAAGATTTGTTTCAAATAACTCACATGCATCCACATTTTGGACACATAATGACCAAATAATTTGATAAATATTGTATTTGTATTGTGTTTTACACAATTTGGAGGTCAATACTAAAAAATTACAATATTGCATTGTTGACCGAAAATAATGGTTGTTGACGTGCGTCAATAACCCTTAGTGTACGACAACACGCCTTAAGTAGAGCCCTTAAACGAAGAATACTTGAATAGAATTTATGTGAACACCATTCGAGATCCAAAAGTGCTTTATCAATACTGAACTATCATACACCATTTGAATTTGAAACATTTATATAGGATTACACCAACCATAATATCATTATAGAGTTGGTGTATTCCTATATAAAGGTTTCAGAGTGCCACAGAAGATTGTAATAAATAACAGTTTTGGCATGCCCGGTGGGACATTGAGGTTAGATCTTCCATCTTTCCAAGGTGTCTCATTACAAACAGAAAATGATAAGCCACTGTGCGTCAAAGGATAGAAAGCATGACATGATAGACATATCTGGAACTAGAGATTTGAGGTTGGAAAAATGTTTCTTATGTATGATTCTAATTTTGTGTGCCACCCAAGACTATTGGTTACATAAAACTATGATTCCAAGCCCTTGACACAAAAAAATAATATTTGTAAAGTCTCATAACTAGTGACAAAAAACTTAAAATGTGAATTTCAGCCTCTAGATGGGTAAAATACCTCTCTCCTTGAGTCAATCAACCAACTTTTCAATGTTTAATGTGTTTTGAATTTTTTATGTTTTACCAATGTTTTTGGATTTTGGAGGTTTTACCAATGTTTTTGGATTTTGGAGGTTTTACCAATGTTTTTGGATTTTCTAGTTTTGTGAATTTTTAGGTTTTTTCTGATTTTTTTTTTAAGCGACGTACAGGAAAACAATGAAATAGAGGTTGTCTTTTAAGTAACATGAATGTCACCTTGTGCAGGGTGGCAGTTACAAAACCACCACCTAGCCAGGGTGATGGTCCCAGGACCGCCAGTCTGCACAGGGTAGCAGTCTTGGTCATTACAGACAAAAAACTAAAATCAAAATGAACAGCCTCTGAATTTGAAAGGATGTTTGTTTCTCTTATCCTTCATGACCTTTCCCATTCTCCAGTGCATAGGTGGGGTTGGCATTATCCTCATTCCCCTTGATGGTGAGCCCATGCCTTTGTCTTTCAAACTATATTTTGAATGCACCAACAACATTGCCGAATACGAAGCGCTCGTACTAGGTCTCCAAGTTGCCTACATAAAAATTCTACACCTTGATTATAGTGAAATTTAATCATTAATTAAACCTTAAACATAGAATTTTTTATATTTTGCATCTTTCATCTTCCATTCTTCATTTTTCTAGTCTCTTACTCTTCTGATAGCGACATAAATTCAACTAGTAATTAAATTATCAAATCAATCATAGGAAATCATCTCCTTACCACCCATAGTCAAATGGACAAGTGACACTGAGACCATTCTTCTGCCTCTGAGCACATAACCATTGATACCAAATGAATTGGTCTGGTAGTTTATTTCTTTATTTCGCTCAATTTAATTAAACTATTTGATCACTTCTTGTATTAGGTCAACCATAAATATTAAGATTAATTTAGTCTCTCCGTGGCCCCTCCGCTCCGAGACACGTGTCACCTTTTGATTCATCCGCGGGCCGACGACTCCATTTTTCCTTTTAACCCATAGGCTACAAATGGGTTTGTAAGAAAAAATATAAGGTAGATGGATCGCACTTCCAGTGCTGCCACACCCTTTTCTCTAGTCTACGGTACAGAGGTTGTTCTACCTCTCGAAATATTTATTAGTTGATACCTAAAAATATATTTCTCATATTTCTAGGATTTCAATCATGATCAAGTTGAGCCACTTTCTTCTCTGCTATTTAAATTTTCCTTGAGATTAGGAATCACATAGAGAAATGTAATTATATTTACACAAATTTAATGAGAATTAAATGTTGACAACTGAACCTATATATTTCTTCGTTCTTTGTGAAGCTCAAGTTGTATACTCAGCTGCAATCTCCAGACAATCAAATCGTCATTGATTTTGAAGAACAAAATCTCACTTGTCCAAGTTTAAATCAATTTGATTGTCCTTGAGCCCTATCCATTTCATACTTGTTCATTGCACAATTTTCCTTAGCTTATTTGTTCTTTTCCTTTGTATCATGACATTATCCTTTGACCTACGACTTTTCTAAGTATCCGCATATTTTTCTTTTACTTCACAGCTTATGTAGTGTTACACAGATTTTATCCTTGTATTCCACCTTCCCACAACTTTGTTCCATGTTCATGACTCTATCTTCTTCTATTTGCGGCTTTTATTATTATTTGCGGCTATCTCCAATCCTTTGTGTCCTTTATAGTTCTTTGTGAATTTTCTAATTCTTTGTAGCTTTCCTTTATGTGTGGATTTGCCTTCATTCTCTCCTTACATGTGTGGCTCTTTCCTCACATCCGTGGATTCACATTTCTCACTCACGGTTCATCCTTTAACTTCCTTTTTCTTTGAGGCTTCAATCCTTTATCTGCGACCTTCACTAAGCTTCCACAGATTCTTCTATAGTTTTACATCTTCTTACAAACTTCAATGACAACTTTAGGACTTTTTTGGCTATCTCCTTATGTCCTCGACTTGCAAAAAAAATTCTTAATTCCCTTAGAACTTATCCTTATTCATCTTGAATCCTCTATGAGCTATCACTACCAATCAAAATTCATCTTTCTTGATTTATCACTTTCCCAATTAATCCTTATACCATCAATGTTGCTTGATAGTAAATACTTTTTCCATCAATGTAACTTGACATCAATGACAACTCATATGATGATGAAAAATTTCTAACAATCTCCCCATTTTCATTGATGACAACACCATAATACTTCATCAGAAACCTACAGAATTTGATGACAAATACTTTCATACCTAGTTTCTGCTTACTTTTTGTATCTCTTCCTTGGCAGATTTCTATTTTCAGATTCTCTCCCCATTTTTCATTTCTTGGTTAGTTTCGACATCTCTCCTCCTTTCTCTATGTCACTACATCTCTCCTACTTTTAATGTGATATATTGGTTTCTGATTTCATCATCTCTCTCCCTTTGACAACAATAACAAAGGATCATCTATGCATAGGCTTCTGTTTATAAGTTCAACATCTCACCCCTTTTTATTTTTATGCCACATCTCTCCCCTTTGATACTATTAGTGTAGGTAAGTTGGATGCTGCATATTCTTATCTCAACAAGGCTCCCCCTAGGCTCATACTTATATTTCATAAGATCGTCTATCCTCATGGAAAATATCCCCCTTTAATAATACTAGTCTTTTAAATGTTAAAGAACACTCTCTATTGCATGCTAGGCTTAACTCTATTTGTCTTGAACTGGCACTGATATTTCCTTGACCATATGCTCTTACTGAGGTTGTATTCCACCTTTTATGTTGTAGATTTATATTTAAGATATTTTACTCAAGATGTGAATGTTCTCTTCTAATTTCTTATTCTTAGGATTCCTGACACTTATCCACTACTTAGTGTCGTGTTTCTCCTTACAACTTGCACTAATTTTCTTGGTCCTGGAGTCTATCCACTTTCTCCAATTAATTCATAGATACTCATTAACTCAACCTGAAGCTGCTCAAAAGTAGATTTCTAAGCATGTGTTATGCATAATATCCCAACTTTGAATAATTTGCAAGACCAGTTCAATTAGGAGATGCCAATTGTTATGATACCAATTATTACATCAATTGTTATGTAAGGGTACTCATGGAAGATATCTTTACGATCAAATCATCTAATACTTTTCAACACCATCTTTGAGAGCTTAATATGTGCATTTGACATTTCAAGGATAATGAAACCTTCTTCCATACATGTAGTTTGTAGTCACTTGCTCATTACCTGTTAGTCATAGATATCTTGTTCATCTTTCCTCACATTTTTGGACTATGAAGATCTTGCATTACTTTACTCATATCAGCAGGTTATGTGAAAGAGGAAATTCTAGAATATGCTCTTATATCATGAACACACACATGTAATTTACAAATTTTTCATTTAAGGGATCATGATAGGATATTTGATGCAAGACACTTATGATTGGACTTTTTATGCATCAATATTCACATATGACCAATATATGTCAAAGTATGATTTTGACACTACTTGGTTTCATTTTGTCATGACAAACTTTAACAGAGGATGGAATTTTTTCATGAATCCAAGAATAAGGATTTTATACCCACATGACTCATTTGTAACAATGGATATGTTCTACTGATAGTAATAGGAAATTGAATACTCGCCAATGACATGAGCACTAGCATCCATTCATACAAACAAGTAATCATAACTGTTTTGATTCAGATTTTACCATACAACTATCTTGTTCATTGATTCGATATTTTTCTTATGAAACCACTTCTCACTTGACTATAATAATGACAAGGTTAAAGAGACACAAACATGATCAGGAAATAGTTGACAACTTTCTCTTCCTATGTTGGCTCAGGGAAATACACAAGGTCTTCAATATGCATTGCACTATTTAACATGGAGCTAATTACATATAACATACCTTGACATCTTGCTCAAGAATTTTCACAATAACTATAAGCACCGACCTGTGTTCTTGACTTTCTTGTTCAAATTCACCATGATTAACTTTGAAATATGCTTCCTTTAGATTTGGTATACCTTCTAGAATCTTAGAGAAGGTATAACATGTCTTCTTAGGTCTTGTCAAAACAACAAGAAGTCATCATTGTAACATGATGACTTAGTTTCATCTTTCCTGGTCCTTGTTCTCTTCTCAATCTTCTTGACTTCATCTCTTAGCATGACTATCGTATCACTTGACCTCTCTTTTTCAACTTGTATGCTGGTAAGACACATATGTTGCATTTCTCTATTTCCGCTTGAGGAAGAAACTCTTCATTGTTTATACTTGGCTTTTCTTCCTTCTTCTTGCCTTTGTCATCATTCATTGTTATCGGATATGTGCTAGATTTCTGATTTTATACCCCATCTGCCCATGATAATTTCTTTTTCTTCTTTCCTTCTTTGATTTTTGGTTTTTCTTTCTTGATCCTATAAACCCATCTCATCTTCTTCTCTCTAGGGGTTATTTGAGTTTTGGCAGTTTTTGTATGATTCTTAGGAATCATCTTCATGGTATAAGCTTTCCTTTCTTACCATCTGAAGATATGGATCCCATTACTGCGTTTAGGTTTTTCATTTTGATAGGAATGCTTTGAATATTTCCCAAATTTATGACATGTATAACATTTTACATGATTTTTCCTTCTATCTACATGTGAGTTATTATTGTTGAATTGTCTTAAAGATTTTTCTAAGCAATACATGGTAATGTGTCCTCTTTCATGAAAATTGAAACACATCCTATTCTTCTCAGAATCAGATCGACAATCCCTCCATGGACGTTATTTTTCTACCTTGATCCATTTACACTCTGCGGCCTTGTGACAAAAACCATAGCATGAGTACCAATATCCATTAAATTTTCTCTCATGCCTAGATGCATTGGGTTGTCTTATTATTTTCTTGAATTGTCCAGTGTTAGTCACCTTAGTCTTATTCTTGCTTGGTTACATGCAGGAACCATCCTTTTCTTCCTTCTTATTCTCTGAGAATTTTTGATAACATATTTGTCTCAATTAATCTTCCAACTCCCTTTTCTTTTATTGTTTGAGTTCATCTATGAGAGTATTCAAATCTGCATTTATTCTTTCACATTCTACAATTTTTTCCTTGAGATCTTTAGAGATCAGATTGACTTGTTCTTCAAGTTCCTCTGCCTTTTTTCATGATATTTCTCCATTTGGATCCACACTTCTTTATAGTGTTTGTTTTGACCTTCTTGATCCTTAACTAAGGTTTTTGAATTGTTAATCTATTCTTCCACGAGTTTGAGACAGTATAGATCTCCTTTTGATTGAAAATCCTCTTGATCTTGCTTGCTTAATTTATTCTCAAGTAGAGTAATGTGCTTCTCATAGGCACTGATGTAGGTTTTCAATTTCTTAATTTTCTTCCTTGATTTATCTAATTCTTCTAGAGCACATTCTAACTCAGCTTCTAGATATACCTCTATGTCTTCATTGTTTGAATCATTTCTAGGGATGTTGCAACTTTTGATTGACATCATTAATATTTCTTTTTGAGCTTCATCCTGATACTTTCTGTAAGTTGACTTTGTCATGTTTATGCCTTTAGGATCACCTCCAATATATTAATCTTAACACAGGAGAACCATCACTCTAATGCCAATTATTAGAGATTTTAGGAACTGAAAATTGAGGGTGAATCAATGCTGATAAAAACTTACAATAAATTTCCTCTCCTTTTTTTTTACTATTAAACGTTATTGATTGTCATAAGCATGCAATATAAACCATAAATATATAGAATTGAGAATCATACACACACATTCACATGAGGATACTAGGTATAATGTGGGAAACCCTTTCGGGAAAAATACCCAATAAAACCAACGCTTATTAGCAACACCAATTCTAAATTCTTACAATGGTTTCGATTGAGCACCCACTCAACCTGTGAAGCACTCACTTCACAACTTCAAGCATCCAATTGAAGATTTTCTGAGCACCCACTCAATAATTTAGCAAACACCCACTTACAAAGAGCACCAACCCCTAATTTAATTATCTACAACTGATCTTTTGTATGCACCTATCTACAAGGAGGCTACAACCCCCTAAATATGCTAAGCTACAACTTAGACCTATTATTCATATAATTTTTCATCATTTAGTTTTTGTGTTGCATAAACAACTGATTATGATCACCTTGTTATTTCATTCATTTACAATCACTCTTCAAAGTTAGATGTGAAATGTTTTCTATACCTCTTTCTTATATCTCCTTTCTCACATTCAACATATCAAATTTTTTGCTTCTCTATGCATATTATTTCTTCATCTGATAACGTGGTTTCCTTCTGGACACAACTCTTCTCTTTCTTTGCACTGGGTCTTTATTATTTATCCGCACCCTCTATCTTTCTCTCTACAACGAATCTTTCCTCGGCTTCTCCTTTCTCTTCTCTTCAGTAAATATGCATTATGTAACTACATATTCTTTCCTTGCACAACTCCTTGCTCGTCTCTTATTTATTAGCATTAGATGTTCAACAATGGATCTGTTTCATTTCTTTCTTTGAAAATATTCTTGGCTCAAATGCACTTTATCTCTCTTTTCTCTATTCTTCAAATCTTCAAGTCTTCATCTCATGAGAGTGCTCTTGCTGATTCCATTAATATGTAATGCATCTAATCAATTCTCGGACTCTTCCCACAAACCTGCATTACTCCTTTTATCTCTTTTCCTATGTCGCTTCTTCATCTTGAATGCATCATTTTTCTCTCGAGTAACTCATATATTAGCATCAGGTTTACTCTATATACAATTGACACATTCCATCACCTCCTTTGACATGTTGTGCACTCTTTCCTAATTTTTTGACTAAGAATATGGTCCATTAAATGCATGCAAATTACTCAAATTTTGCTCTTAATTTATTTGGATTGATTCACCTTTCATCAAACAATATTTATTAGCCGATACCTAAAAATAGATTTCTCATCTTTCTAGGATTTCAGGTGTGATCATGTTGAGTGAGCTGCTTCCTTCTCTGGTATTTAATTTTTCCTTGAGATTAGGAATCACATAGAGAACAACAACTATATTTACACACAGTTAATGAGCATTAACTTTTGATAGCTGGAACTGTATATTTATTCATTATTTGTGAAGCTGAAGTTGTATACTCATCCGCAATCTCTATATAATCGAAACACCATTGATTTTGAAGAACAAAATATCACTTGTCCAAGTTTAAATCAATTATATTGTCCTCGACACCTGTCCAGTTCATACTTTCTCATTTCGTGGATTTCCTCAACTTCTTTGTTCTTTTCCTTTGTATCGTGGCATTATCCTTTGACTTGTAACTTTTATAGCTATCCATGGATTTTTTATTTTACTTCACAGCTTATGCAGTCTTACATGGATTTTCTCCTTGTTTTCTACCTTCCCATGACTTTGTTCCATATCTGTAACTCTATCTTCTTCTATGTGTGGATTTTATTATTCTCCGTGGATATTTCCAATCCTTTGCATTATTTATAGGTCTCTACATATTTTCTAATTCTTCATGGCTTTCCTTTATACGTGGCTTTTCCTTCAGTCTCTCCTTTCTTGCTCAACTCTTTCTTCACCTCCATGGATTCACCTTTCTCACTCATGGTTCGTCCTTTTACTTCCTTTTGTTTTGAGACTTCAATCCTTTATCTGCTACCTTCACTAAGCTTTCACAACTTCTTCTAGAGTTCTGTAGCTTCCTATAGATTTCATCAGAAACTTCAGTACTTTGGCGCTATCTCTTTATGTCTGCAGCTTACACAAAACTAATTAAGTCCCTTAGAACTTATCCTTGTTCATCTTGAATCCTTTATGAGTTGTCACTACCAATCAACCTTCATCTTTCTCAATTGTTCACTTTACCAATTAATCCTTATGTTATCAATGTTACTTGATAGTAAGTACTTTTTCCATCAATGTAACTTGACATCAATGACAACTCATATGAAAATGATAAAGTTCCAATAGATATCCAAATAGAAAGTTCCACCGCTTCACCTACCGAAGCCCTTGACAAAATTCACCACACACCAACAAATCAAGCCACCCCTTATACATCTCAACCAACAAATAATCACACCATCAACACCTTCAATCAGGATCTCATCTCATCAATGACCCCACATGTTCCTATCTTAGACATTATTCCCACCCCTTATTTAAAACCTATTGTATCCACAACTATCACACCTATATAAAATTTTACTACTTGTCCTATACCAATATATGCTCCTACCCTTACCACATCCACATAAATTTTGAATATACCCCTACTTCATCCACTTCAATCATGCCTCAATTTATCACATCAGAATCATCCTTAGTCCCTATTTCAACCCCATTGATAGACACACATATCCCTACATCTCTCACATTTTTTCCTTCACCCAAATCTTCATTAAACAAACATACTACTACATCCACACCACCTATGTCAACAACGATCGCAACCTTACCTACTATTACTACATCCCAATCTCCCACATCTATGATGAACACACCTATTATTACATCTATATCACTCATTTCCACATTAATCCCAACTACACTCATTTCTACCACATATAATTATACAACCCTACTTACAACTACCCCAACACCTATCTCGACGCATGTACCTACATCTTTACATATGACTACATCATCCATTCCATCCGAATATTTTATGCCCACTCCTTCTCCAATATCCATTCCTATATATACATATATAACTACTGCCACACCAGTCACATCCTCTTGATTTGAGAATATATCAAAGATTCCCCTTGCAACATTTATGAAGTAAGCACCTCCATCTAAAACAAACAAGAAGGGGATTCATTCTCCCTCTATAAAATCAATTGTTTCTACATCAATTAGTAAAAAAACTTACACCACAATCTTCATATCCACTGATTTAAATTATAGTCATCCCAACCACGGGTAAATATTCTTGATGAAAATATAAGACTCTTGGTAAGTGTTGGTTGGATATTTTGTTAGACCAAAATATGAGGTTCAACCACAGTGCATGGGATTAAATCCCTCCTCAAAGACAGGTGAGTGTTAGAGTAGGTATTTACCTTAGCTCATGTTCACCTAGGTACATTATTGTATTTATTCTCACCCACTTATGTGTGTGGATATTTCTTTTTATTTATTTAGATATTAGGAGATATTATCTAGTTGTTAGGTAAAGTTATTTCCTTGATCTATGGTATTGACTAGTTCTTTCCTAGATCTATGACACTGACTAGATCCTTGATGTCTAGTTCTCTCATAAATCTATGGACTTGACTAGTTCTTTGATGACTAGTTTTTTCCATGATTTATGGCTTGATCTATGACCTTGATTGGTTCTTAGATTGTTATTCCTTGCCTATATAAGCAAGGTCCTTTATTCATTGTATTTCATTGAGTTCCATAATAATATATGATATTGCTGCTCATTTGTTTGCAAAGGTTTATGTAAAGTTATTTTGGCGAATTACTTTCATCTTATTGATCGTTATGTTTGATTAGCATCTGTGTTCTTAGGTTGGCAAGATCTGGTTATCGTTCCTTTTATGGTATCAGAGCAGAAGATTGCTATTGACATTCATCTGTAAGTTTTATTTTGCAAATAAATTCTTTATATATTCATATATTCAGGATTTACTCATACTTTGTTTCTGCGTACTTTTTTATGTAAAACGGAGGCTTCCATTGGATCCGAAAGACACCCATTGAAATCCTTAGCCCCTGGTCATATGAGGGCTTAAAGCTTGTGATTCCTACTAGTAGGTGCTTAACTCCAACCCCATTTCATTTTCTTTGTGTGGTGAAGGCAAGAGCATATTATTGAAAAACTTGTAACTTTTGATCGGTAACTCAGTTTTGAGTGCCATTTTTTTGCAAAAGTGCTTGTTTTTCTGTGCTCTTTCCATTGGAATTTTTTTTTTTGAGAATTTCACTATATTTATAAAGTTCCATGTTGTAACACGCACTCATTCTAAAGTGCCAAAATCTAGGGCGGCTCTTGTTGCATTACTTGGGGGTCTTGTTGCATTGCTTGGTTCTTCCATTTCTTTTGGTGATTTTTTTTTTAGGATGGCATATAATTCTACATTAGATCATGTTGAGCCATTAACAACACATAATTACCACACATGGAAACCAAGAATGGAAACAATAATTAAGTGAAAAGGATTATGGGCTTTATATTCTAAAGAACAACCAGTGTTCACTAGAGAATATGAGAAATTTCAGTACCAATGCAAATTTGATGAGTGTATGGGTTTGATAGGAACTTATGTAAGTGATAGTATTTTATTTCATTTGGAAACATGTGACTCTCCTATCAAAATATGGGAGAAATTGGAGGATTTATTTGGTAAGGTGGATCATATGAGAACCATGCAACTTAAAATTGAGATCACCTCTCTTAATCCTGAAGATTTTCCAACAATTATAGAATATCTTACCAAGTTCAAGCATTTGTTGACACAGTTGAAGGGGAGTGGAAGAGATAAGAAAAATGAAGAGTGTGTTTACTTGATTCTATCCAAGTTGAGAGGACCATTCCAAATTTTTGCTTCTACCTTTTTCTCTAGCATGGATGCCTTAGGTGACACCTTCAAAATGCATAACTTAGAAACATGTTGTGAAAGACTTACTAGGGAAGAATCCAAATTATCTCACCTTGAGTCTTCCACCTCTCAAGAGGAATTAGTTGCATCTAATCCTAAGGGCAAGGGAAAACAAAATAGTAAAACCAAATCCACACCTTCTCCATCTCAAAATTCTCCTAAACCCAAAGAAAACAACGCAAAACCCAAGGATTCTTCTAAATCCAAGAATAAGTCTAGCCATTCATGCTCTTTTTGTCGGGATAGTAATCATGAAGAAAATAGGTGTTATAAGTGAATGCAAGCCTTAGAGGATGCAATCAAGAAACACAAAATTTATATCTCCACTTCACCTCCTTCTCATCAGCATGGAAAAACACTTAATGTTGTTGGAAGATCTCAGTCACCACTTGTAGACAATTGGGTTATAAATTCCGGTGCTTCTCATCACATGACTTCTTCCAAGGAGTCTTTTGTTTCTCTAGGTTTGAGTTCTACTTCCAAAATTGAGGTTGGAGATTCTTCCTTTCTTTCTGTTGAGGGAAAAGGTGATATACAACTTGATGGTGGAAATATCCAAGATGCACTATATGTTCCTAACATCACTACAAATTTTCTTTCTATATATCAAATTTTTCATTCTAGTCAAGGGAAAACAGTGACTTTTATACCACATGGGGCAGAAGTAAGAACTTTGTTAGAGCCTTATTCACTTGTTGCTCAGGGTATTGTTGATCATAGTTCAAGACTATATCACTTTGAGGGTTTTGATGACACTTCTTCTATAGGGACAGGATTGGTTTCTCATTTACATTCAAAGAGTAAGCTTTGGCATGAAATATTTGGACATCTCAATTACAGATATTTGAAGGAGTTGAGCACTCATGGTATGGTAGATGGTCTTCCTAGAGTTTCTTGTCTTGAGAGAGTTTGTCATGGTTGTGCATTAGGGAAAAAACACCAAGACTCTTTTCCTAAGAATTTTTCTAAAAGAGCTTCTTCACCACTTGAGCTTGTACATAGTGACTTAATGGTTTTTCCTACCACATCTTTCAATGGAGCTAAGTATGGAATTACATTTATTGATAATTTCTCAAGGTGTACTTGGGTTTATTTTCTCAAGTACAAAAGTGATGTTTTTTCACACTTCAAATTCTTCAAGGCTTTGGTCGAGAAACAATCTTCTAGTATCATAAAGAACCTTTGCACTGATAATGAGGCGGAGTACTTCAGCAATGAGTTTTCTAAATTTTTGGCAACTCAAGGCATTATTCACCAGCATTTTGTTCCTCATACTCCACAACAGAATGGATCAGCAGAAAGGAAGAATAGAACTTTGAAGGAAATGGATAAATATATGATGCATTCTAGAGATATACCTCCTATCTATTGGGTAGAAGCAATTAATTGTGCTAACTATATTTAGAATCACACACCACACAGAGCACTTGAGAATTTGACTCCAGAGGAAGCTTGGTCGAACACTAAGCCAGATGTCTCATTTTTTCGATTCTTTGGGAGCCATTCTTGGGCCTTTGTACCAAAGAAGAAAAGGAAAGCTTTGGATAAGAAGAGTAAACCCTTGATCTTTGTAGGGTATTGTGAGGACATGCGAGCTTATCATCTTTTAGATCCTGATACACATGATGTTCTTTTTCAAACACATGTTCAGTTTGATGAGCGTCTCATGATTCTTCATCTTCTTCCATTCCTTCTTCTTCTTCTTCATCTCATCTTGAGGATCCTTTATTTGAGTAGATTGATGAGGAGGTTATAGATGCCATTGAGGATCTTATTTCCATTGATGTTATCACTATGCCTAAGTGGGCTCGTACTATAGTTTCTGAGGTAGCACCTTTCATAGAGGATCTTCCACCCACTAGGCATCATCACGTACATTCTATAGGTTCTGGACTTTTGTGTCAAGCAGTTTCTAAGGATCCACAGTATTTTTTAAAGGCTCATGGGATACCAGAGTGGGATGATGCAATGGCAGCTGAGTATTCTTCTTTGATGAAGAATCATACTTGGGATTTAGTATCTCTTCCTAAATGAAGAAATATGGTTAGGTGTAAGTGGGTATACCAAACCAAATACGCAGCTGATGGGTCCATTAACAAATATAAGGATCGTCTTGTTGTAAAGAATTTTTCACAAGTCTAAGGTATTGATTACTCTAAGACTTTTGCACCCGTTTCCAAGATGGATTCTGTACACCTTGTACTTGCTATTGCTGCATCACAGGGTTGGCCTGTATACCAGATGGATGTGAAGAGTGCCTTCTTACATGGAGATCTACAAGAGGAAATATAAATGGAGCAACCCGATGGATTTGTTCAGGATTCTTCTCTTGTTTTTCAGCTCCGAAGGTCTGTCTACGGTCTCAAATAAGCCCCTCAGGCTTGGTATGAGAAGATGGATTCTTTTCTTCTATCTACTAGTTTTGTTCATTGCCACTCTGATCATACACTGTATCTCCAGCATGTCAGTGAGGATATTGTGATACTTATCTTGTATGTTGATGATTTGTTACTTACTGGTAGCTCTTCTTCCCACATTCATTGTATTCAGAGGGCTCTTTCTACACAGTTTGACATGACAGATCTTGGGCTATTGCATTATTTCCTTAGTTTGTACATTTCTTAGATAGATTTAGGGATTCATTTGAGTCAGAAAAAGTACACCCATGATCTTCTTAGGCACTTTTATATGGCTGATTGCAAGCCAAGTCCATCTCCTTTTCAGTCTAGAGTTACTCTTACATCCACATGTACCACACCACTTTGTGATCCTACATTGTATAGGTAGTTGGTTGGGAGTCTCATCTACTTGACCCATACTTGCCTTGATATTTGATTTGCAGTAGGGATGGTATCTCGGTTTGCACATTCTCCTCATAGTAGTCACTAACAGGATGTTAAAAGGATTTTGTGCTCTTTACATGGGAATGTCCACGAAGCCAGGTGGAATGAGCGGAGTGTAATCCCTAGTGAGCATTAAGTTTTGAAATGGTATTCAAGAGAGAGCTCAAAAGTTGGTAAATGGTGTCGGAATTATAGTGGAGGAATGCAATCTCTTGATTTTATCTCCAGTCCCACCACCATGCATCTGAGGGTTTAAACCCAAGCTTATAGATCATAACGTTTGACATCAACTCTTGAATTCTGTAGATAGAAGGGAGGTATGAATTAGAAAGATTAAATTTCATCTTCAGATCAGGCCATGGTATCCAGTCTCTATAGGAGATCATATCCAAATGGTGTGAATTCCTTTGTGAGAGATTCGAAGAGCTCTGATTCCTAGAGTTTTTGCAAGCGGAATACTATTATTAGTGATGATGGGAGACCACCATATGCTATAAGAATTGAATGAGATCCCAGTATGAAATCCTTTGCCAATCCAAATTATTAGGTGTTTCACCAATTCGAATGCTTTCCATATGCTTTTGGCCACGAAAGTGCAGGGAATTTTGACCAGGACCCTAGTGATAATCAAGGTGTGCATCTCGATATTGTTCCAAAAAAAAATTTTGTAGGGAGCACTAGAAGCAATACAATGTCAAAGTATGATTTACCAGGATTGATTGCATGAGATACATTGCATGACCCATTTAGAAAATAAAGCGACACTTTTCCTGTATACATCAATAATTTCCATGCCTCCTTGATCACAGGGGAGACAACACACATCCCAAGCCACCCGATGAAAGCCAGCTAAACCAAAATTTTACACCAAAGGTAGTCCCAAAGCAGCTTGGAATTCTTGGAAAAAGAGGCACAAGAAGGACACCAACCAGCAGAATAATAAATATGGGTGGCGGCCAGAATCTTAGTACATGCCTAGAATTTACCAGTGAGAGAGAGAGGTTTAGGAAACCACCAAGAAAATTTATCTTCGCCTATGTCAATCACATACTTCTATAGCGTGGCTGAGTCATTATCAAAGGAAAAAGGAATGCCCTAGAATTTAAATAGTTTTCCTCTTCTAATCCATTTCCAGGGTAAGCTTTCAACCAGTCTAGCATTGGAAAGCATCTCTGTTTCTAGCTTAACATCTTATCCACCTGAATGTTGGATCCTGAAGCAAGGAAACAAGTATCTAGGAAGTCAAACATCATAGCCACCTTCTGTTCAGACTCAACCAGAGTTAGAAAGGAATCATCAACGAAATGCCCATTAATAATTTACATCGCATGATCTAGAAGGAAAATCTCTTGAATGTGACCTTGATCAGTACACTGAGAAATAAGATAACCTAAGGCGTTAACAGCAAGAATGAACAAGGAAGACGTAAGAGGGCACCCTTTCTGATAGAGTGGAAGAAGCCAATCGCATGTGACTTATGACCATTGATGTTTAGGAAAGCATACATATTGGAAAACAGAGTTTGGGTTGCCGAAGTGAAGAATTTTCTAAAACCTAAAGCTGTGATCATAGCAAAAATGAATGGACACTCAATGCAATCATAGGCCTTTTAAAAATCAATTTTGAGAAATAATGGACACTGCAGAGAAATTCGAGCACATTCCATCCCCTCCCAAATAGCTATAAGATTATCCAAAATGTATCGGCCTTTTACAAAATCGGTCTACTCAAGGAGAAAAATTTTCGGTAACAGATCAGCAACACAAAGAGCCAGTGCCTTAGCAATAATTTTGTAGGAGACATTTAATAGGGTGATAGGTCTCCAACTAGCTATCTTCTCTAGATCTCCATCATTAGGAATAAATTTGATGTTGGCTTGATTGATGAATCTCCCAAGAGAATTGGATTATAGAGCTTCATTATAGACATGAAACAAATCAAGGCTAACAAAATAGCAGATTGCTTTGTAAAATTTGCAAGGAAAGCCATCCAATCCTCGAGACTTATCATCTAATAGGAACAATAGGGTGGCATAGATCTCATCCAAAGAAAGAAGGGCATTACAAAGGTCCCACTCCTTCAGAGAAATCTTGACTGACACAACCTCAATACATTGTTGTAATGTGGCATCTCACTCAATCGAAGCCTCTTGAGCTTGGAAGACTAACCAATAATGCTAAAAAAAGGCAATAAAAATTTCAAGCAACTTTGTGAGCCACTGATGCAAATCATGGATAGTTTTGATATGTTGATGAGCATGCTTGGCTCAGAGGGATTTGAAGAAGTGTGTTGATGTTTTGTCTTCCACCTTAAGCTAGTGATGCCTTGACCGGATCTACGCACCATGGGTTGAATGAGATTCAATGAGCTTAAAATTTTGTCTAATTTTAGCAGCCAGAATCTAAAAGGGAATATCAAAAGGGTTGGCCTCAAGAAAAAGTGAGATCCTTCTAAATGGTTTTTGCAGATCTGAGTCTGCTCGTTTATGAACTAAAGCAACCTGCTTGCCGAAATGGTAGAGGAAATGGGTGGTGCATTGAATCGCCGCTTCCCACCACTTGTTTCAACTAACAATGAAAAATGGATGTGGTGCCATGTTCCAAATCTTAGTTATAATTGAGATCACCCCAAATGACTTAGCAAAGAGACGCTAAAGAAGGAATTGATTTAAAGGGACTTTGTAAGGGGGCCTGCACCAATTAACCTTAAATGAGATCAGATGATGATCTGACAAAAGAACATGTGACCACACTGGGACAAGGGAGGAGCCTTACATGTCAAAATCAAATATAATATGATGTGAAAGAAGTACATGATCAAGCCTTTTCAAAACCCGATCATTTCCTTCTCGAATATTGGTCCAAGTATACCAAGCATAAGCCTTAAATTCTTACCCTCAACTGAGCAATGGATCAGAAAGTCCCCAATGGATTTTAAAGAAATACCAAGTTGCATGCTCACCGACATACCAATGCATACGGAGGGCGTCAAATTTATCATCTGGATGTTCTATCATATTAAAGTCACCACATGCCAACCAATAAGCTAAAGGTAAGTTATCACCTAACCATTCCATAAATTTGTTCTTTCAGAGCAATCATTAGGAACATAAACTTATAGAATACTAAAAGAAAAATCATTAATTGTCATTACCACCCACATGACCCAATTTGAAGGATCTTGGCCCAAGGAGATGATTTACGCTGAGAATTTTGGTGTTATGGAAATGCTTCTCACAACCTTTTCCATCAATGTGCTCAGTATGAAAATGTGAAAAGCTAGGGCAATACAAGTTAGTGTATTTTGAAGCAAGAAAATAGAAATCTTAATTTCCTGTAAACAAATAATATCAAGGTTGTTTAAATGCTAGAAATCTAAACAAACAGAGTATTTGTGAGAGGAATATGTAAGACCTCAAACATTCAATGAGATGAAATTCGTGAAAAATTAGACATATAAAACTCCCCATATCCGTCTATAATACCATCCTCTGAGTGAAGAATGGAAAAATTGTTAGCAAGCAAGACCCGGTATGAATTAGGAAGCTCAAATTGAATGGAGTGGTGTTTGGCCCCATTATCTCCTTGCACGTTATAGGACACCTCCTAGGGTGGACTACGAGAGCATCGCAGAGGAAGAGAAGTTGAAGTAAGATTCCTAGTATTCTTTGAACTTAAAGGAAGAACATGGCTCTGCGAGGGTTTGGAAGGAATGGAAACTGACAAGCAGGGTGACTCTGAGCCCAACTCATCCTTGGACAGGGGGTGGGGGAAGGAGATTGGGTAGTCGAAACCACAGGAGTGGGTTTAGTAGCAAAGCCCTTCAATCGAGGGGTTAGCTTTGGGCTTGGACAATGTGGGTGGTGTCACCACCATCATAGAACGAGCTAGTAGAGGACAATCATGAATTTGGTGGTTTGGGGCTTGAAAGTGAAAACACATGTTGGGGAGGTTAAAATATACCACCTTTTGAGAGATACGCAAGGACCCAACTTGAATAACCAGGGGGTCCCACAAATATTTTGCGAGGTCAACTTTGACACATACACGCTTGTTTAGATGAGCGTAAAAAAACACTCTTATTCATGGCATATCACCATGCCAATGGGTTTCATTATCTCTGGAAGGAAATACCAAAGATGAACATGAAGACTTGGAAGTTCGATCCAAACTGGAATTTCAACAAAACCTAGCTGGTGGGACTAAATTCGTGAGTCCACTGAGAAAGCACTAACATGGTATTTCCCAAATACCAACAAACCGCTTTAAAGAGGAGGGCTTGGAGTTGAGAAGGCTCATGAAAGCAAAAGAGATGAAACCCTTTGGTGAGGTTCCAAATACCTGAAACCATAATATTGTTGTAATGTAGCCAAATTATGAACAAACCTGATATATTGCAAATAATATGAACTCCGAAAGAAAATAAATCTCCTTCTTTTTTACTGAATAATGAATTACAATGTTTCCTAAATAGGAAAACAACTCCCAACTGGAGTTGCCAAACAAACTCTAGCTAACTTTGACTAAATCTACTTTAGGTGGTGGAAATTACTATTTTTAGCAGTTTACTAGAACTTGCTATTCTTAGTAAGTTCGCATGCTTATTCGTACAGGCACATAAATTGCCACGCATCTTCTACATCCCTAAATTAGAGGAATTTCCAACTTTCTAACTCATAACACAACTAATAGACTAAAATTAACTAATGCCCAAAAATAGGAAAAAACTGAACTATAACTTAAATCCTAATTTTCGGCCTCAAGATGGTGGATTTAGGGCCCGAAAACCTGTCGAAAACTTGCCCCAACCGATAGGGCAGTTTTCCACTGCGTTTGTCTCATCGAAACATGTGGTTTCAAAAAACAAATGGACTCAAATGGACACTCGGAGCTCAGGTTATGACCTTGTCAAGTTTCTGCTAACTCTGGTGCAGCATGTTGGAATCCCAATGGTTCTTTATCTAATTCTAAAGGTAGCATTATGAGGGAATGTGACCATAAAAATAAGCAATAAGGAAATTATTACGATACCACTTGACCACATAGTCTAAACATTCATTGGAAATAACAACATCTAGGGAGGATTCAAAATCCATACCTCATCGTAGACTTTCGAACCAAATTTTTGCACACGTTTGGCAGTCATTTTCACTACCAGTTACAACAATCGTTGCATTGGAAGGAGAGTTGTCCATTTATATGCAAATCACCGCCTCAGCGGCGGGGAAATAGGCGAGTTTTACTATGATATGAATGAGAGGAAAACCTTAGAAAAGCTAAAACAACACAAAATGTAGTCTTTAATTGACTTGACTTGACTTGGTGTAGAAGATTATAACACAATGTTTTTTTTTCGGTCATTACTCAATTTTCCACTTTCATAAAAATGGAAATTATTATTCTTGTCAGTGAAAGGTGGCCTTAGTGATTTATACTAGCAATCACATGTGAGGTGTGCAATGGTAATGCCGAAAAGAGAAATATTGGCGAGAAGAAAAGCAAATTGAAACAAACAACAAAGCACCGAGAAATGATCAAATTTGACAAAGCGAAATAAAGGGAAAGCAGGCGGGGGTACAAAACGAATTGTCGTAAACAATGTCAATGATAGACCCAGTAGAACCATGTACAAGACAAATTTGAATCCATAAATTTATAGAAAGCATGACTTTCTGGTTGGCGCAAAGAAAAATGTAATCTTGCAATCGATCCATAGTCAGATTATGATGGGTTAGTATACTTGGTGTTCTAAGCAATGGATCTAACAACAGGAGAGTAAATGTCTTTCAACAATTGGAGGTTATGGTTGTCTAGCTCTGTCATCAATTGCTATTAGTACTTGTAGCTGTTGGGAAAATATACAATTTCTTTATTTTTTGGTTTGTTTTTCTTTGTTACATCACTCTGATGCTTCTCCTCCTCCTTTTTTCTCACCCTATGTTTTGCACCGCACACTACAGTTTAGGCCTCCATATATGGAAAATTTGTTTTTTGTGGTCACCACAGAGGCTAAAAATACAAGAATCATGAAGGTTATGATTTTCTAACTCATCATCAATTGCTATTAGTACTCGTATCTGTTGGGAGAATATGTGATTTATTTATTTTTTACTTCGTAATTTTTCTTCGTTACAGAACTCCAAACGCTTCTTCTTCTCCTTTTTCTCACCCTCTTTTTTACATTGCACACTACATTTTAGGCCTTCAAAAATGGAAAAATTATTTTCTATGGTCACCATAGATCCCAAAAATATGAGCACATGTTGAAAATTATGTTCAATAACTACCCAAAAGGTGTTTAGTACAAATGCATCTCTGACGTTCTTGTGGGCTACGACATCCAAATGCCTCTCAGGTCACCTATCAAACCCAACTCGAACATCTTTTTCTTCATTTATCTCTCCTGTGCATGTTTGGGTTTGAGGTGGATTTGAGATGTTCAAAAATTAAAATGCCTGGAGCTCACCACAAAACATACCTTGTATGAGATATTGCTCAGGGAATTTTCTATGTTTCTCGCTCTTCATTCTTTTTCCCTATATTTTTTTGTAGGTTCATCGCCCCTATCGTCGTCTAGAAAAGCATGAGATTTCTAGGCATGAGGTCAAAGGGGAAGCTCAAAGAATCTATGCAAACCATCAATGCATTTACAATGCAATCATGTGATGTAATCATTACCCAAGAGAAAATCCTTGGAGAAAATATTTCAGAAAAAACCCTAAATGAGAAAAATGGTGCCTTATCGAAAAGCTTTGAAAATTTAAATCCTAACCCAGAAGAGCCATTGTCTTTGTCGGTTGATCTTGAAAAGAACTCGCTATTCATCTAACTTAATGCACAAGCTCCTACGTTTGCTCACAGAGTGAAATCACCATGACTCATTTAAATGAATATAACCACTTAGAGGATTTTGTTTGTGGACTTCATGTTGTCACCACCGTAAGTGTCATCATCGCCACAGTCCTCACTGCTCCAACTCAAACATTATCTTCTCAATTGAATACACCCACTTAGAGGAATGTGTTTGTGGATTTTACGTCGCATGGCTATCTAGTTAACGCAGACAATAATTTAATGTTGTAATTGATCCATAATCATCCTATTATAAGTCAATATGCTCGGTGTTATGAGCAATGGATATGGAAACGAGAGAGTAAATGTATTTCAACACGTGGATGGTGCAGCTTCTTCTCCTCCTTTTGAGGGGCGCTTTGTAAAGAGCATGAGCATTGTTCTACAATCCCTCACCTTTAAAAATCACATCATTCTCACTCTTCACCCCTCCATCAAGGGGACACTGCTTCCACTGCTCGTCGACACCTCTTGGGCCGCCCTTGCACCCTAGCTCGAACATATTTTTCTTTGTTTCTCTCTCCATAATATCTGCATGCCCGGGTTTGAAGCAAATTTTGTATGTTCAGAAATTAGACACATAGAGCTCGTCATTAAATAGGCCTTAGATGAGACAATGCTCAAGTAATTTGCTAACTTTCTCGCTCTTCATTCTCTTTTCATATATTAATTTTTTTATGCAGGTTCATTTCCCCTTCTGGCATTTGTAAAAGCATGAGATTTCTGAGCACGAGGTCTGATGGGAAGCTCAAAACGTCCATGCAAATCATCAATGCATTTACAACATAATCAGACAATGTAATCATTGCCCATGAGGAAATCCATGGACATTGTTTTGAGATAAAATCCTAAATGAGGGAAAGGATGTCATGTAAAAAATATTTGAAATTTAAATCCTAACCCAACATAGGCATTGTCTTCGTTGACTGCGCATGAAAAGAACTCTTTGTTCAGTTAGCCTAATGTGCAAGCTCCTGAGTTCGTTCCCAGAGTGCAATCATCATGACTCATGTCCAAATGAATACACCCGCTTAGAGGACTGTGTTTGTGGACCTCATGCCACAGCCACCATAACTTCCATCGTCGCCATAGTCCTTGCCGCTCTAACTTGAACATCTTCTTCTTCGTTTCTCTTTCCACAATATGTGCATGTTTAGATTTATTTTTAAGGGTAAGAAGTAGTTTGGTCCAAAAAGGTGCAAAAATGGATTTTATGAAAATAAGAAAAATATTGCCATCAATGTGTAGAGCTTGAGAAAATATACACATTTAGAGAAAATGACACCTGAAATGGAGCCACAGAATGAAAGTTATGGCACGTGCAGGTTTTTTGCTGCTACATCTTCTCGGACCCTTTCCAAAAATGGCAATTTTTTTCTTTCCTTGCGATTTTTTCACAAACACTCCAAAAATGGAAAACTTCCCATGCACCAAACGACCCGCATTTTTCCACGTGACAACCAATTTTCCACGGGCCAACTAGACTTTTCCACGCACGCGCCAATGCTGTTGTCATCCGTGTCAGAGAGAGGGTGGGATTCTCATAGTTTGATTCCACGTGTATGGCTCGCGATTATCCGTACATCATCAACAAGATGATCTCGGCCCTCGCTGTTATCATTAGTGTCAGAGCCCCTTGAACTTTCTAACTTAGAACACGCCTTTCGACGTAATAACATATTAAGATAAGAGAGACATAAAGTGGTCTGAGTGACCACTTTTATTTCCATTGGAACCAACGGATTAATTTCCGAAGGTTATCTTCATTCCAAAAAATTTGATTTAATTGATGTGATTTATGCGCCAGAAATGAAAGAAACTGTAATTGACTTGACTTGACTTGACTTGACTTGACTAGTGAATAACTTCGTTTTATAATGTTTTCCACCATCATATCGTATTATCCAAAACAAAACAAAAAAATAAGAGATTAATTTCAAAATTACATATCAGCCTCTGAAACAGTAGCACGTCTGGCTCGACCTGACTTGCTTATATTGTCATCATAACCAAGCTGCAAGTGCAATGGCACATATATCTCGGCATGTGTGACAAAACATTATGACACTAGAGATGTTTTTGCATAGCCACCATTGGCGATTGCAATGAACCTCCATATGCTCACATTTCTTCACTTTCAAACCGCGGGTTTTTGACATATTTTATTTGAGTTTTGAGCAGGTTTGACATATTCTGTACATGTGGCAGATAGATTTCACTTTTGAGGATTTCGAAACCACCCAAACTACTATTTGTGTATTTTCACATATTTCCTGCAGATTTCTTGGCCATTTCCAGTAGGTAACCCAATGTGTTGGGCTTTCGTTGGTTTATTTCCAACTGTTTGATGAAATACCTTAACTGCGTCAATCTGAGATTTGTGTCAGACATTGCTTCAGATTTATATAGCCTTGCATCTAAAATAACAGAAATAGGGAAAGGAACAAAAATTGAAAGAGATCAGGTACCAAAACAGGAACAGGATCAAGAACAGAACTGAACACGAATAGAATGAGTTTACATGCCAACTGTTTGATGAAATTACTCAGCTAAATTACAATGTTAGAGTAGCCAACAAAAGGGGATAAAGATAAAATGGAGGTGATTAACTTGAATCCATCACCAAACAGCATAGCCAACTCTTTCATTGAAAAAATGACACTCCTAGAAGAACAATTGAAGTCCCTTAAACAAAGAGTGTTGGAATTATCCTCAGTTTTCATGGAGCAAATTAAATTGATTGCTGAACAGTTTGAGCACATCAACCTTTTAGAAACCTCTATGGTGGAGCTTCAATCTTCCTCTACCTTAAACATCATTCGAAACAACAATTCTGAAGACCTAGCCCATCTTCGGGATGAATTTGTGACTAATAAGGGAAAACATAATAATTTAGCTACCAAAATGGAATGTATGAATCCAAGCTCAAGGGTTCAAGTTGTAAAAAACATTGAAAAACCACCTCCACTTGTTGAAGTTGTGATTTAGGAAAATTTTGAAGAGAATGGGAAAAGGCAAGCCAAAGACCTTAACCTACAAGTCAAATATTAACTAAAAAATTACTATAATGACATTTACCACACAAGATCTATGTTCAGTTACATCCAACACCATTATCCAGCCAATAATATCCATTATATTAAATACTGCAAAACATAGAAGCTTCATACATCATGATGTCACCATGAGTCATTGTGCGTACAAACCACCAGCATAACTCTACAAAACATTGGATCCCTAAACCGTGTAAATAAATACATATTTATAGGGGTGGGGACCTTCCCTTCACTGTCCATGCACCTTTAAAAATAGGCTACATGCTAATAATAGTCACGCCCCCTTACATGAAAATACAAAAGCATGCAGGTGCTAATAATATATTTTCTATAGTTAACTCCTAGTTCAAATCCTATTATTAGTACAAAACCATGCATGGCACTTGACATTTTGTTAGCCCAAAATAACCTTAGCATAGTATGCAAGTCTTCATATCATTGTGTTCTCCACACTCCATGTCCAAAAATAGCCTTATGTTGAAAACGGCTAAGTCCCGATCCTGGGCGCACCTTGTCTCTCTACATTCCTGCATGCACTTTCATGCCCCATGTTTGTGCGCCAAAACCTTATGCACTTACAAAAATTAGGATATACTTCTTAGCCCAACATTACCCCACATTAAATGTATTTCTGCCCCCGACAATGGGTAATCCCAACTTATCCCTCTAATATTTAAATAATGATGAATGGAAGAATGAAAACTACTACCACCAAAAAGTGAGTCAGCCTACTTGGTATCTCGCACTTCTATTGGTAGGATCAACTCTATATATTCATTATGAAATTCTTCCTCTAATGCATACCAATCACTCAGTGCTTTATTCATTTGATCCAAAATGTCCACAACTACAGCCTCCAATTCATCAAGAGTCATCTTACCACCTTCATTTTGTAAAATCCTGATAATATTGGCCATGCTTGAGATCATACCTTCCATCACATCCATGTTTTCCATGATGAGCTTCCTAGCTTCCTTAATTATTTCCTTTTGTAGGATTCTAGTAGCCTCAAGCATAGCACACTTAATTTCTACAAGCTTAACTCTTTCTACACAACCAAGTGTGTCATCTTTGGCTTCCTGAAGGACCTCATTTTCTTCCACTAGAGTCCTTATCTTGACGATTACATCTAGAGTTGTACACATAGTCAATGTCACATCCAATTTTTTTATATTCATATTTTAAAGCCTGCATAATGGACTCATAAGTGGAAAATTTCCTTGCAATGATGAATTTATCTCTCGTTGCCTCTTTCGTATCATCCTTTGGTCTTGGCAGGTGCACTGGTCCCTCTTCTTAAAGTAACTGAACTGTTGTGCGAAAATAATGAAGAGTATACGAAAAATCTTTTGATACCTTATCTTGAAAATCAAGTTACTTCTCCATAACCCCATCAGCAATTTGTTTGGCCATCTTTAGAACCATCTACATTTCTGCTTCAAAATTTTACCTTTTCCTCTATAAGGAACTTTATTTCTATGTATTTGTCCCTCTTATCATCCAAAATTTCTCTTATAGTTACCACTTTATCAATGTTACAGCGTGTAACTTCTGTTGATACCTTCACCAATGCATTACTTACTCATTGGAAAATTGTGTGGGATTGACAGTAATATGGTGGGTATGTGATGCCCCCTTCATTCTACGTAATACACATGACTCCTCATAAATGTCAAAGTCATGCTCATCCATGTGAATTTGTATGCTCCATGATAGTTGTTTAAAAATGCACCTTGTTTCCATTTCTGGATCCATTAAGTCCCAACCATATAAATTTTCTGTGGGAAAAGTAATTTGAAATTGGAAGTGAATGATCTTAGTCTATGTTATCAGTGTATCTCAGGTTTTGTTTCACACCACATCTTATTTTTTTCGTTATTGCGCTCTCCTATGTTTTCTTATGTAGTGGCACATTAATCATGTTGTGCCTCAGTCCCCATGCTCTGTTGTATTATTAGAGATGAGTATGGGGAAGTGTTAGTTGTAGGTTTTTTCTCCTTCTTTAGTTTGATTCTTCACATGCGTAGGGCACATTTTAATCTCAATATCCCCACCAACACTTCTCTAATCTTGAGTGGGTTCCTAGGAACTTATACTTGGACCAAATTCCTCATATATTATTCTCTCATCTATTTCTTCATCTTCCTACATTTCTAAGATTGGAGTGGTCACATCTTGCTACATGCTTTAGTGAGTGGACTTCTCCTCCTTGCTATCTTGTACCGGTATATATTTTCGGCACTTATTCTTTTTTTCTTCATAACTCCTCACCGGAGTTACCCATAGTGACCTCCTCACTAGTTGTGACGTTCCAACGCCAGTATCTCTATATGTATGCCTTCAACACAAAATTCTTCGTATGTGGTCCAACTTTGTGATGTCATCCTATTGCTCCAGAACATTCTCCAAGCCTATAGGTACTGGTTCTTCTTGAGTGGGGGGCATAAGTTCAACTAGCCTTATAGTGCCCACTATCTATTTCTTCTTTAGAGGACTCAACAACACTATGTCCTCACCTTTAATCACCTTTCCATCTTTAAAGTGTGTCCTAAGGTACACATAAACATGTGCTAGTTCAATATTTCCTATAGCCATGGTTTTTAAGAGGAGTTTGGAGTTATGTCAGTGTTATCTATTTCAAGCGTTTCAACATACACTTCCATATTTCGCCATACATAATTATTTCGTAGGATATGAATATCTGAGTCTAATTTATCAACATCAAACTGAATTTTACACGTGTTATGCAACCTATTCACAGAATCCTTAAAGTAATGGGTGAGTGCACAAAAGTTGGGGGGGCCAAAATGGTGGTCTTAAGTGGATGCATTTTTTGAAAAAATAAAAAAATTCAAATTGTACGAGTTTTTTGAAATAGTTACACTCAAAATTGGAAGATGTTGTATAAACATGAATCGTAGAATTTTGAGTCTAGTTTCTAAACTACTATTTTTTTTTGAAAACGGGTGAGTGTAAGTGGGTCAAGTAACTAAAATACCAACATGTGCTCCTATTTTTATTAAAAACATAATAAAGTGACTTTCATTCCCCCCACCATTTTTTGGGCACCATTTAGTAATTTTGAAAACCCTTTTGTAGAAAGATAGCTAGGAGCATCTAGTTTGTGCTAGAATTTTTTAAAGATTTTTTTAGCAATTATTTTTTAAAAAGATTTTCTAGTACATACATTTTAAGTTTTTAAAAATAACGGAGCTATGATCATGCCCCCCCTTAACTACCTCAAAAAATATCAAAAATTAGTTTTTCTTTTAATATGTATAGAATTAGTCCTATTTTGTACTTAAATTTGTTTTATTCAATTTCAATGAGTCGAAAAAAATATACACAACAAAAGATATACATGTTTAATCTTCAAAAAATATATATAAAAATGCATATTTATAAAATAAATAATATAGAAACCTTATATTTGTTAGAAAAATTATATTTATACAAAGAATAAACACTGCTCTATGTCATGGTATAATTTATTTTAAACGAATCGATCATTTTATGTTGATTTATCATGGCAGAAGTTGTTTTTTTGCATTTTTCTGCAAATAAACACAGTTTGTTGTGTTTGTGTAGGTCCATGCCTTAGGCTTGGGGATCCAAATTGGATCCCAAGCCTTGAGGCATGGATTGGAAAAGATAAAAATCATAACAAGTACACTTTATGCTTTGTTATATATTGTTATCCCCCCCCAATGTCCCTTTCATCTCTTTCACGGGATTTTTGCCTCCATTTTGTCTAGTCTGGAGATTCTTGTACATTCTTACATTATATTTTAGTAGTTCATTTTGTACCCTACCCCACTCTAAATTGAATTTTTATAATCATGGGTGATAAAATTCAAGCTAAGGACATGAGGAAATTCAAGAACAAGACACTGGAGAAATTGGAAGAGATGAGGATAAAGAAACTGAAGAGAATGCAAAAACTTTGTACAGGGCAAGGTACATATGTTATATCAAATGTAGCTAATGTTTTAGAAAATAAGGATGAAATACATAATGAAAATGTAGAGAATAATGATTTTGCAATGAATAATGATATTGAATTAAATGATAATGTTGGTATGGATGAAGAAATTGATGTGAATCCAAATGTTGAGCATTTACCTGAGAGTCTAGATGTTAACCTTAAAATTTGTATAGAAACATTGAATGAAAAAAGTAACCTTGTTAATGAATCTTCACATCTAAGAAAACCTCTTTCAATTTTGTGAAGAAAACCAATTCACTTAATTGAAATTGATGAAAACATTATAAAACCAATGCCTAACAAAATGTCTGAAATAAATGCAAGAAGAAAAACTAGTGGAATTTGGGATAGTCACTTTGAGAATTTAAATAACACATAAAGATATCAATTATTTGTTACATTGATGAAATTAATCAAGATGAGACCTATAATTAAGACATTGGGGTTAAAAACATCTAATTTTGCTGATCAAAATGTTTCAATTTTTAAAAACATACATAAAGCATACCAAACTATAGGTGGCAAAAGACACACCAAAGCTAGTAATGCTACACGTTGTGCACTTACTAATTGTATAGTAAGTGATAAAACAACTAATAAACACTTGATTAGAAATATAAGCAGTGCTTTGAATCTAAATAGAAAAATACTAACGATATCAATAGAGAGACGTAAAAGTCTTGAGTCAGTCAATAACACTGACTATTGAGATTTCTCTAGCAAACTCCCATGGAAAGACAAGAATACATTTGATATTCTAAAATAATTAATTGTAAAATTTTGGAATGAGAACACAAGGGTGTCACCAAATAGAAGAGATATAGTAAAAAGAAGAATCGGTTCTAGTAATCATGAATCGTATGTAAGAGATTTCTTATATATGACTCAAACACAATTGTTCTCTAACTTTAAGAATGAAAATACACAAATTAACATTAGCCAAATATTCTTTGAAATGAGAAAACCCTTTTTTGTGAAAATCAATCACTCACATACCACTTGTTGTAGGCATCATGTTGAATTTTCAATGCATTATTATGTTTTTTTGTCAAATACGTCGTGTTTTGCATACTGACATCATGTTGCAAGAGTGTGGATTAAATGTCCCATAAAAATCTTCAAGGGAATTTATTCTTACAATATTTTGTGAAAAAACAACTAGACAATTTTTTTATAACAAATTATGTTTGGATAGAATGTGCAACATATGTGGTGGCTTACCAAATCTGAAAAGTTGTATCCATGAGGAGAGTACAGATTCAATAGGAAAATAATTGGTTGGTTTCAAAAAATATAAATCGGTGGCATATCAATTAAAAGATGGAAAATAATCTAAGAGGTGTGATCTTGTTACAAAACAATTACCTGTATCAGAATATATGGTCAAATTCATAGAGAAATGTTTTTATGAGTATGCAAGGCACACACATAGATCTCGATGGTTGGATGAAAAATTCAAGTTAGGAAAGGACACATTCACATTTTGTACTATTGTTTTAGTATTTGACTTCACAGAGAATTACACATTGCAGCCACCAATAAAAGTCCAGTCTTAATATTATAACTCAGTGCAAGTTGTTATTTTCGTGTATATAGCATTCATGCACTCTCCAAAAAGCATTGAGTTAGATCAAAAAATATTAAGAGAGTATAATTTCTACATCAGTGATGATCAGACACATTCTACAGAATATGTACAAGGGTGTTTCCAAGTGTTTTATGCGAACTTGAATGAGAGGAACATTAGTTTCGATCAACATTACATTTGGTTGAACAACTGCACATCACAATTCAAGAATGCACGGATGTTTTATTGGCTAAGTAGGATCCGCAAAGAAACAAATGTACAACATATCTAGAGTTTTACTAAGGCAGGGCATGAAAAATGAGAGCATGATGGTGCAGGAGCATGTGTGAAAAGAGAACTTGCAAGAGAAGAGTTAAAGTTCAAGGATGGTGCTAAATTTACAGATGTAAAAAACATTGTTGATTGGTTTGTCAAGAGTATGGGCCATGAATCTCAAGAGAGATCAACGGTTCATAGATATTTTTGGTTGATAGAGGAACAACATCTAGAAAACTTTGAAGATTGTATGACAGTTGTAGAATCAAGTGATATACACTCATTCTGTAGTTCAAATGCGAATGCTTGGACTATTTATACCAGGTGCATGACATATTTTTTTATATCATGCATTGATTTTGTGTGGAATGAATGTGATTCATAACAAAGGGTGGATGAATGGACTTATATACCTCTAATTCCACTCGACACACATCAAGTTCCATGAGCATTACAACTTGCAAGGTCTTCATATCAAATGACAACATCACCTGACTTTGACCAAGCCTTTGATTTAGTGCAACAAGGTACATACATATATGTACATGCCATGTTTTAGATTTATAATTTATTAAATGGTCAAATCTTAATATATTTTAAATTTGACTTCAAATTTACTTTGTGATGTAGGGCACGTTTTTGCAGTTATTGTGACAGAATTTAACGAAGAGGGAACAAACTACTTTTTGTCTCGTTGTGTAGAGGGGAAAAAATTGACTTCCACAGTCTTTGATGGTGAAGACCTTGAGTATCACACTGGGTCAATGGTAGTCATTGGAACTTGGCTTTGACGATATCCTATCAAAAAATCAAACATTTGGTTGTTTGAAGACTATGAAGTACATCGAAAGATACTTCACTATTCACATTTGGTCCTTGCAAAAAATATTAAATTGATCAAATATCAAGGTTGGCCATTAAACAAGAATTTGTGGAAGGTTCGTGAATCAGATTATGAAGCAATTCTTGCTACTGTCAAGAGTAGAGTTGATCCTTGCGGTTCATTGGATTAAATTTACAAAGGTATGTTCTTCATGAATTTAATTTGAATATTTACTTAAATGATTTTGTTTAAATTTTGTATGATTTAAAATTCTATTTAATTATTTACTAACATGTTTATGTAGGTTAGTGGTGCCAAAAAAGCTTTCATCTTCACATGGTTTTCACTGTCAGTAGAGAATTTATTATTCTCGAAGCCAAGTGAAGCTAAGAGAAATTAAATATTAGAAAGGAACAACAAATAGAAATTCTCATTTCACCACCTATATTGTAAACATATCTTATTAAAATTCTCACTTCACCACCTATATTGTATGAACCACCTATATTATTCAGGTGATTGGTAATGGACAACCTTAAACTGACTCAAACTACATTATTTCACGCGTTTGCAAACAATAGGACAACAAGAGAACAAAATGGAGATGGATAAAAATGTGAGAAAATTTCGTAGAGGGTCCCAACGTGGAGGTTTTTGATTTGACGAGACATCTCTAGGTGCGACGGAGCCTGAGAAATCACTTGTTGAAGATATAACATGTTTTGGTCTCAGGGCTCTTAAGGGACTATGCCCAGACGAGGTAGCCCGAAAGAATGGGGAGCATAGAGAACCAAGAAAAAGCTTCCACTAGCATTCACCATGCCATCCAGACATGTTGGCGTAGACAGTTCGGTCCCATGAACTACCGTTTGCAAAATATAGCATCTGACAGCCTTACATTGACTCAAACTGTAGTATTTCACGCGTTTGCAAACAATAGGACAACGAGAGAACCGAATGGAGATGGATAAAACCGTGAAAGGATTTCATAAGGGGCCCTGACATGGAGGTTTTCAGATCTGATGAGACATCTCTAGGTGCCACGGAGTCTGAGAAATCACCCGTCGAAAATATAACATGTTTTGGTCTCGAGGCTCTTAAGGAACTAGGCCTGGACGAGGTAGTCTAAAAGCATGGGGAGTGTATGGAACCAAAAAAAATCCTCCACTAGTGTTCACCAGGCCATCCAGACGTGTTGGCGTAGACGGTTTGGTTCCCTGAGCTACTCTTTTGCAAAATATAGCATTTGACAGCCTTACATTGACTCAAACTACACTATTTCGCGTGTTTGCAAACAATAGGACAACGAGATCACCGAAAGGATATGGATAAAACTGCAATATAATTTTGTGGAGGGCCGCAACGTAGAGGTTTTGGATCTAACGAGACATCTTTAGGTGCCATGGAGTCTAAGAAATCACCTGTCGAAGATATAGTGTGTTTTGGTCTCATGGCTCTTAAGGGACTACACCCGGATGCCCGAAATCACGGGGAATGTAGGTAACCAAAACAAATCCTCCACTAGCATTCAACAGGCCATCCAGACATGTTGATGCAGACGGTTCAGTCCCATGAACTACCGTTTGTAAAATATAGCGTATAGTAGCCTTACACTAACTTAGACTACACTATTTCGTGCGTTTGCAAACAATAGGACATCGAGATCATCGAAAGAAAATAGACAAAACCATGGGAGGCTTTCATAGAGGGACCTGACATGGAGGTTCTGGATCTGACAAGATGTCTCTAGGTGCCACGGAATCTGAGAAATCACTCACCGAAGATATAGTGTTTTTTGGTCGGAAAACCTTGAACAAAAGTCTATTTTACAAAAACTCATATAACTTGAACAAATGACCTAAATTTGATCTAAAATTTTGTAGGAAGCATCATGACACCTTCCTATATCCTCTCCCATAATTTGTAGAAAATAATAGTTCTACATTTTTTCTATCCCATCTCATTTTAATGCTACAATAGTGTAAGGTTGTTTGATGCAATGTTTTACAAACGAAAGCTCTTAACATTGAACCAACTACACCAGCACGTCGGGGTGACCAGGTAAATGCTAGGGGAGGTGTCATTTTGGAGGCCAAAGCTCCAGGTGCTTCTGGACTACCTTGTCTGGGCATAGTCCCTTGAGAGCCGTGAGACCAAAACAAGGTATATCTTCGAAGGGTGATTTTACAAACTCCGTGGCACCTAAAGACATCTCATTAGATCCTAAACCTCCATGTCAGGACCCTCTATGAAATTTTGTCATGGTTTTATCCATCTCAATTTTTTTCTCTCGATGTCCTATTATTTACAAACGCATGAAATAGTGCAGTCTGAGTCAGTGTAAGGCTGTCAGATGCTATATTTTGTAAATGGTAGCTCGTGGGACCAAACCATCTAGACCAACACGTCTAGATGGCTTGGTGAATACTAGTGGAATATTTTTTTTGGTTCCCTACGCTCCACGTGCTTTCAAGCTACCTCATCTGAGCATAGTCCCTTAAGAGCCCTAAGACCAAAAAATGCTATATCTTCGATAGATGATTTTGTGAACTTCGTGTCACCTAGAGATGTCTCCTCATATACGAAACCTCCATGTCGAGGCCCTCTACGAAAGCTACTCATGGTTTTATCCATCTCCATTCGATTCTCTCGTTGTCCTATTGTTTGCAAAAATGTGAAATAGTGTAGTCTGAGTCAGTGTAAGGCTGACATACGCTATATTTTGCAAACGGTATCTCGTGAAACCAAACCGTCTACGCCAACATGTCCAGATGGCCTGGTGAATGCTAGTGGAGGATTTTTTTGGTTCCCTACGCTCCCTGTGCTTTCAAACTACCTCATCTGGGAGTAGTCCCTTAAGAGCCTAAGACCAAAACACGTTATATATTCAACGGCTGATTTCTTGAACTCCATGGCACCTAGAGAAATATAGTCATATTAAAAACCTCCACATTGGGGCCCTCTACAAAATCCTATCGCGGTTTTATACATATCCATTTAGTTCTCTCGTTGTCCTATTGTTTGCAAACACGCGAAATAGTGTAGTCTGAGTCAATGTAAAACTGTCAGACGCTATATTTTGCAAACAGTACCTCGTGGGACCAAACTGTATACACCAACACATCTGGATGGCCTGGTGAGTGCTATTGGAGGCTTTGTTTTGGTTCCCTATGCTCCCCGTGCTTTCAGGTAACCTCGTCCGGGCATAGTCCCTTAAGAGCCCTAAGACCACAACACACTATATCTTTGACAGGTGATTTCTCAGACTCCGTGGCACCTAGAGACATCTCGTCATATCTAAAACCTCTATGTCGAGACCCTCTACAAAATACTATCATAGTTTTATCCATCTCCATTCAGTTCTCTCGCCATCTTATTGTTTGTAAACGCGCGAAATAGTGTAGTCTGAGTCAGTGTATGGCTATCATATGCTATATTTTGCAAACGGTAGCTTGTGGGACCAGACCATATGTGCCAACATGATTAGATGTCCTGGTGAATGCTAGTGGAGGATTTTTTTTGGTTTCCTTATGCTCTCTGTGCTTTCAGACTACCTCGTCCGGGCGTAGTCCCTTAAGAGACCTGAGACCAAAACACACTATATCTTCGACGGGTGATTTCTCAGACTCCGTGGCACCTAGAGATATGTCTTTAGATCCAAAACCTCCATGCCGAGGCCCTCTACAAAATCCTCTCATGGTTTTTTCCATATCCTTTCGGTGATCTCGTTGTCCTATTGCTTGCAAACGCGCAAAATAGTGTAGTCGAAGTCAGTGCAAGGCTGTTAGACGCTATATTTTGCAAAGGGTAGCTCTTGGGACTGAACCATCTGTGCCAACACATCTGGATGTCCTGGTGAACACTAGTGGAGGCTTTGTTTTGGTTCCCTATCCTTCCCATGCTTTCGGACTACATCGTTCGGGTTTAGTCCCTTAAGAGCCCTGAGACCAAAACATGTTATATCTTCGACAAGTGATTTCTCAGACTCTGTGGCACCTAGAGACATCTTATCAAATCCAAAACCTCCATGGTAGAGCACTCTATGAAAAAATTTCATGGTTTTATCCATTTCCATTCAGTTCTCTCATTGTCTTATTGTTTGCAAACACACGAAATAGTGTAGTCTGAGTCAGTGTAAGGTTGTCGGATGCTATATTTTACAAATGGTAGTTCATGAGACCGAAGTGTATGGGCCAACACGTGCAGATGGCCTAGTGAATGCTAGTGGAGGATTTATTTTGGTTCCATACACTCCTCGTGCTTTCGGGCTACCTCATCCGGGTGTAGTCCCTTAAGAGCCCTAAGACCAAAACACGCTATATCTTCGACGGTCGATTTCTCAAACTCTGTGGCACCTAGTGATGTCTCCTTAGATCCCAAGCCTCCACATCGGGGCCCTCTACGAAATCCTCTCGTGGTTTTGTCCATATCATTTCAGTGATCTTGTTGTCCTATTCTTTGCAAACGCGCGAAATAGTGTAGTTTGAGTCAGTGTAAGGTTGCTAGACGCTATATTTTGCAAACGGTAGCTCATGAGACTGAATCGTCTGCGCCAACATGTCCAGATGGCTTGGTGAACACTAGTGGAGACTTTTATTTGGTTCCCTACGCTCCCCGTGCTTTCGGAATAACTTGTTTGGATGTAGTCCCTTAAGAGCCCTAAGACCAAAACACGTTATATCTTCGACAGGTGATTTCTTGGACTACGTAGCACCTAGAGACATATTATTAAATCTAAAACCTCCATGTCAGGACCCTCTATGAAATCATTTTGTAGTTTTATCTATCTCCATTTGGTTATCTCATTGTCCTATTGTTTACAAACACACGAAATAGTGTAGTCTAAGTCAGTGTAAGGCTGCCAAACGCTATGTTTTGGAAACGGTAGCTTATGGGACAGAATCGTCTAGGCCAACACATATGAATGGCCTGGTGAACACTAGTGGAGGTTTTTTTTTGGTTCCCTACACTCCCTGTGCTTTAGGGCTACCTTGTCTGATCGTAGTCCCTTAAGATCCCTGAGACCAAAACACGCTATATCTTCGACAGGTGATTTCTCATACTCAATGGCAACTAGAGACGTCTCATCAAATCCAAAACCTCCATGTCGAGGTGCTCTACGAAATCCTCTCACAGTTTTTTCCATATCCTTTTGGTGATCTCACTGTCCTATTGTTTGCAAACGCTCGAAATAGTGTAGTCTGAGTCAGTGTAAGGCTACTAGACGCTATATTTTGCAAACGGTAGCTTGTGGGACTGAACCGTCTGCATCAAAACATCTGGATGGCCTATTGAATTCCAGTGGAGGATTTTTTTTAGTTCCCTACGCTCCCCGTGCTTTCAGGCTACCTCATCCGGGCATAGTCTCTTAAGAGCCCTGCGACCAAAACACGTTATATCTTCGACATGTGACATTTTGGACTACGTGGCACCTAGAGATGTCTCGTCAGATCCAAAACCTCCATGTCAAAGCCCTCTATGAAATCCTCTCGTGGTTTTATCTATATATATTTGGCTCTCTCGTTGTCCTATTGTTTGTAAACATATGAAATAGTGTAGTGTGAGTCAGTGTAAGGCTTCCAGACACTATATTTTGCAAACGGTAGTGCATGGGACCAAACCGTCTGGGTCAACACATCTGAATGGCCTGGTGAATGCTAGTGGAGGCTCTTTTTCAATTCCTTATGCTCCCCATGCTTTCGGGCTACCTCGTCCGGGCATAGTCCCTTAAGAGCCTTGAGACCAAAACATGTTATATCTTCAACAGGTGATTTCTCAGACTCTGTTACACCTAGAGATGTCTCGTCAGATCTAAAACCTCCACGTCGGGTCCCTCTATGAAATACTCTCACAATTTTATCGATATCCATTTGGTGATCTCACTGTCCTATTGTTTGTAAACGCGTGAAATAGTGTAGTCTAAGTCAGTGTAGGGTTGTCAGACGCTATATTTTGCAAACGGTAGCTTGTGGTTCCTAACTATCTACACTAACATGTCTAGATGGCCTGGTGAATGCTATTGAAGGATTTTTTTTGGTTCCCTACGCTTCCTGTGATTTCAAGCTACCTTGTCTGGGCGTAGTCCGTTAAGAGCCCTAAGACTAAAACATGCTACACCTTCGACGGGTGATTTCTCGGACTTTGTGACAGCTAGAGATGTCTCATCAAATCTGAAACCTCCTTGTCGGGGGCCTCTACGAAATATTATCACAATTTTATCCATCTCCCTTCAGTTCTCTTTTTGTCTTATTGTTTGCAAACACGTGAAATACTGCAGTCTAAGTCAATGTAAGGTTGCCTGACGCAATACTTTGAAAATGAAATCTCTTGGTGCCAAACCGACTACACCAACACATCGTGGTGGCTAGGTAAAAGCTAGAGGAGGCTTTGTTTTTGTTCCCTACACTCCCCATGATTTCAGGCTACCTCATTTGGGCATACTCCCTTAAGAGCCCTGAGACCAAAACACGTTATATCTTCGACAGGTGATTTCTCGAACTTCGTGGGACCTAGAATTGTCTTGTCAGATCCGACACCTCATCTGGGAGTTCTTGTTTAATGAATAGATTGGCTTAAGAATGAATTTAATAGGGAAATGTCTAAGAGCACATAAAAGTTATCAATCGCCTAGTAAATCTTTATTGTTTAGTTCTGAATAGGAGTCAGTTGGCCTATGGCTTAGTGACCTTCCATTCATTGATAATTTATGCTATGATAAACCCATGGATGCTTTCAAAAGTGCCTTTAAAAGGATAGGGGTAGTCATCAAGCCTAGCGAAGGGTGTGACGTGATTTCCAAATAACTTGAAATGCCTACATATTTAAAGGTAATAACACGAATTGGACATGATTAGACAATCGAGAATCATTGAGTGTCTGAATCAGAATTTCATTGCATCTAGAGACATTCTCAAGAATTGGAGTAACGTATATGGAGAGACATTCTCAAAATATCAAGAGATGAAAGGCATCAAATTGTGACGACTCTCAGGTGTTTTAACAAGGGAGAAGACTAAGAAGCATAAAAGAATGTACTAAGTGCATGATAAGATAGGAACGCGTATAAAGAGACCATGAGCAAGAAGAAGCACAAGTAAGGTAAATACACATATACACATTGATAAATTTAATGAATAATTACTCAGATTACGTAATTCTTTATATACATACATTATATAAATATTGATTTCCAAAGTTTGATGCATATTATACATTGAAACTGCTAGTACATGTACATCACCAATAAATGAAAAAATAATCCATAATGTCTTAAATATTGTCAAGTGCACATCATATTAGTTTCTTGCAAACATAATCTTAAAAATGTAAGGTCTCATACAAAAATATCAAGTTCCAAATAGTATTTTAATGTGCATAATAAATATAAAAATGCCTAAATAGATCATATAACATCAAGTTCAAATGTTATATAGGCATACATACAATGCCATACACATAGGCATACAAAAAAATGTCATGTAAGACATATATATTTCCTAATCATCAAAATCTATCCTTCTCTTGGCCTTGCTTGAAGAAGGCCCTCCCTTAGATGAAGATGGAGATCAATGAGATGATTTTGGATTGTCCAAGCCCATGCTATGTGTTTCACCTGATTTCTTAGTTTTTTGAGAAGCACTTGACAAAACAGATAAGGTAAAGGTAGTAAGAGGAATACCTAGTTTGGGATGGTTGTAGGTTGTATGCACGTGTATCTGAATCCTGAATCAAAGTGATTGTGAGACCTTCCTTTTGGCTAGGAGGAACTAACTATGTAAGAATCAAAGCAAGACCACCAAAGAGAGTTAAACAATATATAATGTGGACTGCCTAGCATGTGCTAGATCCTGGAAGTGTGATACTTCCTAGATGGCTATCAGTCCACTGTTAAAAACAATTCAATGCTGAAAATAAAGTAAATATTGTCCTACTATAGTTTAATATGATTTAGGCATCTCATACAAATGCAATAGGCTAGATCTAATCTAACAAGCTAGGTTAGATATAGATCTGAAGGTCAGATAGGTGTTCAGGTAGGTATAGATCAGAAATAGGTCCTTGTTCTGTCAAATATCGGGCTACACAAAGACCGACCATGGTTTTATGGAACCAATGGTGGTTGGAGTATAATCGGTGATGACTAGGGAGAACCAATGGTGGTCAGGTCTGAAACTGGTAAAATCACACAATCGAGGTTTTAAAGGTTTTTAGGCAAGAATGGAGTTAGTAGAAGGTTTTGGGTGATCACAGAGGAGGTATAGGTATGTTGCGAAGGTCTGGGGTTGGTGAGGTAGTCAAGTAGATGGTTGGGAAAGGTATTGCAAGGCTTGAATAAGGAGGGTGGCTAAAATAGTGAAGAAGCTTCACTTTTGTCCCAATGAACTTGGTTATCTTGGCTAATCACAAATTAATCCTTGCTTTGCTGCCGCATCTAAAAAGATCAAATTTTTGCTAAGGAAATCCAATGCCGAAGGTTTAACCACGAACGACCAAAAACAACCAACAACCCATCTTACAGAGCTGTAAATGGGCTTGAATAGGCATTTGGTCCATCCTAGCATAACTGGCATCAGTTTAGGTGAACTGGCGTTGGTTTATGGTTAACCGACGTTGGTTTGGGTGAGATATCTCAGTTTGTTCAAAATTGGCCTAGGAAGTTGTTCCGCCATTTGATAAGGATCTCTTCTTTTCTTGGGCGAGAAATACTGACTTTAGGAGGCTTTTAATATGAAGTGATGGGATGTGTCTAATGTTAGGTTTTTTGTAGGCATTAGTTTAGGGCTTAGGTTAATGGGTCAAATGATGGGGGTGGCTAGGTGAAGTGTATTTAATAAAGGCAATTTTTTTAAATAGGTGTGTGAGGGTGGTGAATTAATTTAATGTAAATAATTAAATTAATATGTGTGTGGGTGAAAGGTCATTAACTTAATTAAAATAATTAAATTAATGTGTATGGAGGTAAATGGTATTAATTTAATTAAAGTAATTAAATTAAAATGTGTGGGGTGCAGGAGGTGATTATAAGGCTGTGGTAGGGGACCAAGGTGATTACAACACGATTTTGGTGTCTACAGTTTGCCCCTTCTTGTTGCGTGGCTTGTATTGTTAAGCGACGTGAACAAGAATAAAGTGTGGTTGCCCCAAGTGGGAATGAGGGTGATCCCCCTCAAACCAGGAACTGATGAGGTGACAAGGTGAATCGGCGAGTGGTTTGATAAAAGTGAATGTGAAGAAGAATAGTGAAAAATGGGGAAAGGAGTAAAATGGAAAATCGGGCATATAGGAAAACGGGCTAAGGTCAAAGGTAGTGGCAGTTGAATGCATGCACACGTATAAATTGTGACACAGTACCAGGTTGAAGAGCTTGCAAACTCTACATCATCTAAGTTTGATAGGTTTATCCAAACAAGGTTGAAGCGAGTCTGGTATCCAAGGTATATGATAAGGTCAGGAAGCACAATGTAGGTTAGGTATAGGAACATTTAGGTATGTTCTGGTACACCAAAAGGTAGGGTCGGATAAATGGTCATGGTAATAGGCAAGATAAGGTCATTAGGTCAAACAACACAGGTAATGGCGTCACAATGTATAGTGAACATATGAGGTCAAAGGTCACAAACAGGTTCCAAGGTCCAGGGAGATAGGTCACATCATGGGTAAGGCCGAGGTAGGGGTACAATAAGGAGATGGAGAGGAGGTAAGTGGAGATGGAGGGGAGATGGACACTCTACAGGTGCAGGTGTAGGCTTTACAGGGCCAGTTGGCCACAATGCAAGGGAAGGTGATAGGTCTGCAGGGCTAGCTGATAGTAGCACAAGCACAAATTACTACCCCTATAGGCCCAGATTATACTGCACAAACACATACTCCAAGGCCGACTTAGGTGTTAGTGCAGGTTCAGGGATAGGGTCCCATTGTACAGGTATCCACAGGTAGCAGATCCATAGCACCTCCACAGATAGTGCCCATTGCAGGTTCAGAGAGCACTAGGTGAGGCATGCACAGACAGTGCCCATTGCTAGGTTCAGAGATGCGGGTAGGTGTAGGCATGGTGAATTACCAGGATCATTTGTTAGCTTGTTGGGTTAGATGTGCCCTCCTATGTCAAGTACATAGCACAACATGCCTTCAGTGAGAGGAATAGATCCCTCACTCAAAGTGTGGAGAGTACAAGGGGCCGATGAGCCAGGGATAGGGTCATTGGTGAGGTCACTAGCATGCAAAGGCCAGCCCTAGGTGAGGGGCCATTAACAAAAGGTGAGACAGGTGCAGTAGAGGGTCCGAGAGAGACATAGTGACCTACTGTGGACTGGCCTATGTGCCAAGTCATTTTTGGTATGTATTATATATGAGACTGGCCTGCGTGCCGATGACATTTTTGTATTGGATAGCAGCCTACGATAGCATCCTGCGATCCGATGATGATTATTTTGGAGATACACATTTATGTGATACGGGTGTACATTGTATTAATACACACATGTATATATGAGGAGATAGATGATATTCAAGTTATGTTGTTGTGATATGTATGAGTTTTACTTTATTATGATATGGATGGAAAATATATGAGTTAGGCATGATAGAGTCAGGTCATAAGCATGGATCGAGTCAGGGTCGATTTAGGCATGGAGGCATGGATTGAGTCATGGTTGGTTTAGGCATGGATTGAGTCAAGTTGGTGTAGGCAGGGATGTTCATTTCGGTATTTTGATAACAAATGGCAATATAAATGTATGAGATGGTGTAAAATGTGAAAAATGTTGGTTATGTATGAAAATGTGAAATAAAATAAGTGGTAAAAGTTATGTGGTATATGGTTTAGATGTCGAGATCTTTGATATGAACATAAAATTAGGTAAAAGTGGGGAAAATGGTAAGGGTGAAGAGTGGTCGAGTTAACCCTCTAGGGCCCCATGCCCTGGAATTTCTCCCTACATAGTCCCGGAAAAAAGGGACCTTAGACTGATGTAGTTCTCCCATAAGCTAGGGAAGAATATGAGAAGATAAAAGGATAGGTAGTGAGGTTGATAGTTAGGTTGGATTCTAGGTCATAGGTATGATTAGGTCAACGTTTATTAGGTTAGGTGGAATATAGGTAGTAGGTATGGGTGATTTTAAGTCGATAGGCAGTGTTGATTTTAGGCCATGGGTATGAATAGGTCAAGGTTGATTACGTTAGGTTGAATATAGGTAGGTAGGTATGGGTGATTTTAGGTCGATTGAGGTATGAAAAGAAAACCCCAAAAGGAAGGTGTCGAGGGTCTAGTCCTATATAGGAAGATCAAAAGGTAATGAAGAAGAGAAAAGATAAGAGGGGATAAGAAAGCCACTTGATTGACAAGGATAAGATGTATGAAACACATCTACAGATATGCTAGTGAATGTAAGACCCTAAAGACATTGCATTATTGATTACTCTAAAGGTGAAGAATAGTCACAGAATCACCAAATGTCATAGGTTCAGCAGGTCCCTTGAGGAAATATGAGGTGAAAAGAAAATAGGTACGGAGGTAAAGGTAAGTGGGTCATAAAATGGGAGGTAAAATGCCTTGGTCAATAGAGCTAAGATCACAATAGGCAAGTCCATGACGAAAAAACTTGTTTTTCTTTTTCTTTTCCTTTTTGATTTTTGAGATAGACTGATCGATGTGGGAAGTCTATACGGGATGAATATATGTCTCCTTGAGGTCTTCACGAAGCTGATCGATGCGGGAAGCTTTTGAATCTTTATTGTTGAGGAAATAGTCTTCTTTTTTGATAGACTATGTAGAGAGTTATGAGCTTTTTATAGCTGTCCTTTGAGGGAGCAGTCTATTTATAGTGAAAATTAAGGCGGAAGATGTCCTTTTGAGCGATTCATCTTTTATATTGGATGTTTGACTCAAGAAGTTGATCCCTTATATTGGAAGATGTCCTTCTGAGGGATTCATCTTTGTTTTTGTTCAGCGTTTAAGTCATGGATGATACTATAACAAAGCATTTAGTTCTTGTTGAGAAGGAAAGGGTGAATGACCATGGGATCTCATCTAAAATAAGATGAAAAAGTATCCATGAGAATCATGCCATGTGCAGAGTCATGGTGCACATGTTTAAGATAAGGAAAAAGGGTGACATGTAATCACATGATTCTTGTTTAGTCGTTGAAGTGGAGGGGTGAAAAAGAAAAAGGTAAATGGTGCTCAATGGACAAGCACGAACTAGATAAATAGTGATGTAGGACTAGAAGTCAACAGTAGAATGATTGAAGATGAAAGGAATTGAGGGGATCGAGTTTGGGCTTACCATCAAGTGAAAACAAGCGATAAGTACCTGATCTATAGTCATGGGTCACGATGTATGGTCCAAGCCAATTAGGAGCAAATTTTCCCTTCTTTTTTTTTTGGTTTGGTTACGTGTTGATTTTCCTTCAGGATGAGGTCACTAACTTTGAAAGTGTGTTCATGGACACGTTTTTCATAGGCACGCTTGATGCATTTTTGATAGACTTGGATATGGTCGAGGGCATGAAGACGACGTTCATCTAATAACTCAAGTTGTGTTAAACAGTCTTGGTGAAAGTCATCATCAGTAAGCATATCTTAAAGAGAGATACAAAGAGACGAGATCTAAACTTTGAGAGGAAAATCAGCCTCCATATCATAGACCAGAGAAAAGGGAGTGGAAACGGTTGAGGTGTGAATACTAGTACGATATGCCCAAAGAGCGAAAGGAATATGTGTATGCCAATCTTTCCCGATATCATTAACCACTTTCATGAGAATTTTTTTTAGGGTTTTGTTAGTGGATTCATCTTGGCCATTGGTTTGTGGGTAATATGGTGAGGACAAGCTAAGCTTGATACCGAAGGCATCACAAAGCTTCTGTAGAGTTTTGGTTTTGAATTGTTTACCGTTATTAGTGATAAGGCTATGCGGAACACCGAAGCAACAAATAGTGTGATGATTGATGAATTCACATATTTTCTCAGCTTTAGTGGAGATGAGGGGTATGGATTCAACCCATTTGGTGTAATATTCAGTAGCGGTGATGATCCATTTATGTCTTAGGGAGGAGTGGGGATTGATCTCTCTGAAAATATCCAAACCCCATTGAGAGAAGGGCCAAAGGTCACAAACGACCTGCAAAGCGTGATAAGGTGTATGATGAAGATTGGCATCTTGTTGGAATTTTACACAATGCTTAACGTAGTTGCAACAATCATGATTGAGGGTCCGCCAGTAATAGCCTAGGCAAAGAATGTGTTTAGCAATTGCAAGGCCACCGAAGTGACCTCCGCATATGCCATTGTGAACTTCTTTAATAGTATAGAGGATTTCAGAACTAGTGAGGCATCATAAGAGAGTACAGTCAAAGCTGCATTTATAGAGGATGCCACCCATGACAACATAACGAGAGGCCTTCTTGAGAAAGGCGTGTTGTCCATTAAAAGTGAGGTAAAGAGGCAATATAGAAAGGGAAAGGTAGTCTACAAGCTGATTATACCATAGGTCTTATGTATTTAGTGGGGTAGTTTGGACGAGGTTAACAAAAAAATATTTATAAGAAGGTCTTGATATGTGTTTTATGGTAACAAAAATGTCTGAATCGGCAGGGGAAGTAGGTATTTGGGAAGCGAGGTAGGCCATGGTATTTGTAAATTTATTGGTAGATCACGGAATGGTTTGAATTTTATAGCGATAAAAGGTAGTCAACATGATGCCAACGTAACATTTTTATTCTTGAAGTATTTCATTATGACACTGATAAACACCATTGACTTGGTTTACTACTAGTTGAGAATCACCAAAGATATTAATGGACTTAACGTCTAAGGCATAGGCAGTCATGAGACCCAATACGAGGGATTCATATTTGGTGATATTGTTGGTGCACTCGAAGTTGAGTTTGAATGATAAGGGCATGGGTTCACCATACTAAGGAATGAGGATAATGCTTGCACCACCCCTAAGCTGGCATTTGGAACCATCGAAGATTAAGGTCATTTGGTAAGGGTCATCATCCAAAGAGAGCTTAGCAATGGATTTGTCAGAGAAATCAAAATTTAAAGATTGATTCCTAGGAAGAGGTGCATTAGCAAGCTGGTCAGCAATGGCCTGGCCCTTGATATATTTTTGGTGAATGAATTCGAGGTCTAGGTCAGCAAGAAGCATGAGCCAACATGCGGCACATTGATTTTGGTAAGGTTTAGCATACATGAAGTGTAAGGGGTCAGTGTTGGTCACAACATAGGTTTTGTGATTGAGTAGGTAATGGCGAAGCTTAGTGGAAAAAAAAATAAGGCTAAGGAAAGTTTTTCAGGGTGAGTGTATTGGGTTTCGTAGTCCAGAAGGGTACGGATTATGTAATAAACCACCTGATCCCTATGTTGTTCATCATGATGAGTGATCATAGCCCCTAAGGAGTGATCAAAAGCTGAGATGTATGGGTAGAAGGGTTAGTCATCTTTAGGTGGAATAAGTACGGGTGATTGGAGAAGGTATTTTTTTATAGCCTCAAAAGCGTTGTGGTAGTGGTCATCCCATTTGAAAGAGATATACTTTTTGAGAAGGTGATGAAATGGTTGACAACAATCAGAGAGCTGGGAAATAAAATGGTGAATGGACTGCAATTTACCTTGTAGGTTACAGGGTCGTTTTAGTTTAGTGGGTGGAGGCATTTCCAGAATGGCCTTGACTTTGGCAAGGTCAACTTTTATACCACGAAGGGAAAAAATAAATCCTAGGAGCTTTCCTACGAGAACCGCAAAGATGCACTTTTTAGATTGAAGGCGGACGTAATATTTAATGAGGCAGTCAAAGACGGTTTTGAGGACAACGAGGTGCTCGGTGCAACATTTAGATTTAGTCAAGAGATCATCCACGTAATCTTCCAATATGCAATGCATGATATCATGGAAGATGCAGGTCATAACACGCTGATATGTGGCACCAGCATTTTTAAGGCCAAAAGGCATGACTCGATAGCAGAAGGTCCCCTAAGGGGTAATGAATGTGGTTTTGTGTTGATCCTTTGGAGCGAGAAAGATTTGGTTATAACCTGAGAAACCATCCATAAGTGATAGCATCTCATGGCCAGCGGTAAGGTCAACCAACTGCTCAATACCAAGCAGAGGAACATCGTCTTTACGGTAGGAAAGGTTAAGATTATGGAAATTGGTGCAAATGTGTAGTCCCCTTGTCGCCTTAGTGATAGGGATGATGTTAGAAATACATTGAGGGTAATCGATGGGTAAAATGAAGGAAACGGAGAGAAGGCGTTGAAGTTCTTCTTTGACAAGAAGAGCAACGCGAGGGTGCATTTTCCTCAACTTTTGTTTTACGGGTTTGGCCTCAGGAATGGTTGCAATATTGTGGACCATGATAGTGGGATCAATATCAGGCATGTTAGCATAAGACCAAGTGAAAGCATGGCTATGAATTTTAAGAAAAGAAGTGAGGGCTTCCTGTTCAGCAACATCCAGACATTGGCCAATCTTGAGAATGTGGGGGTCATCCTGAGTGTGAATGTTGACTTCAATAGTCGATTCGTTCAACATTTTTTGCATCTCAGAAGGTAACAATAGGTGAATATAAGAGTCTTCAGCACCAACGTAGGTGAGTATGGATTCATCATCTTGACATTGAATGACATTAATAGAAGGAGTATCATCCCCTATCATGTCAGAATACAAGAAAGGAAGAGAGGAAGGAGCCTCACCATCGTGGTGATAGGTCAGAGGTCCCAAGGAAATGGTATTTATGGAAAAAAAAGGTAGGAGGGATAGATTCAAGATCCATCAACTCTGTTGGTGAAGGTGGTGAAGGTGGGGTAGGTGAAGAAGGTGGAGAGGGGTCAATGTCTTCAATGAGCTCAATACAGGGCTTTTTGGCAGGTAGTTTAGTAAAACCGATTCCACTACGATCATTGTGTTTACGCATGGTACATGAAATAACCGTGTGACAACCTTCCTCATAAAGGCCAAAGCTGAAACCCTTCCAGGCACAGCGGTGTAGGAAAGTGTGAGCGAAGCGATGGTTGGTAAGTGAACTGAAGGTCAGCTGAAAAAGGTTTGGGTTTATGATGGTGGTTCGGGTGTATAAGTGGAAATGTCAAGTCCCTCATAGGTAAGATGGGTACGGAGGTGGGGAGGACCATAAAGGAGACGTTCGCCTATGCGGTGGTCATAGTGAGGATGCTGGTGAAGGTTTCCATACTCTTATGGAGTAAAGAATGTATTGACATTGTACAGGTGATACTGCCCCATAGTGAGGTGTTGAAAAACACCTTCCAAGGGATCAGTGGTTGATATATTGGTGGCTAGAATGGAGGAAGCGTTAGAAGTTAGATCAGCAGAGGTGTCGGTTAGTTGGGAAGCTAATGTGTGACTGGTAGAAGTGATAATAGCTATGGGAATAGAAGATTTGGGCAAAGGTGAGGTTTCAATGGCACTGGTGGATGGGGTCGTATGTGAAGAAGATGTAGGTAAGGAGGTGGATGCCTTAATAGGTACAAGGACATCATTGGGATGGTAAAGCATGTTGCATGTTTTGAAAGGTGATGGGTCAGCTTGAATGGTATAGGAATGTCCTTCATGTTCGAACTTTACACATCGGTGCAAAGTAGAAGGAACACAACCCATGGCACAAATCTAGGGTCTGCCAAGAAATAAATTGTATTGAAACTCCCCTTCAAGAACATAGAATAGCTTGGGAATAATGCAGGGACCCACATGAATGTGGAGGATGATAGTGCTGAGGGTAGAGGTGATAACGTCATTGAATGAACACAACATGACTGGATGTTTATGCATGCAGTTGTTGGGTAGGTGCATTTGTTCGAATGCATGAGAGGAGATAATGTTAATGATGACGCCCCCATCGATCATAACACGTCGGACGCTTATATTATCAATGTGGATGGAGATGAAAAGTGCCGGATCTAGGTCATCGGTGTGGTGGGGAACAATTTCTGTCATCTGAGAAACTAAGGATAACAACTTGCTGAACAGGTGGAGGTGATGAGGTAGATGGAAATTTGGTGAGTGAGCATGACATGATGAGGTGTGATTAATTGATGCTATAGGTGTGGGGTCATTAGGTAAAACTTCAATAGCTTGAAGGACCTCCATGAGGGCTTGAAGATGTGACTCTGAGGTTTGGATGAGGTCATATAAGGACATTTTGAGAGGAGATTGATGTAGTTGTTTGAGCATGGTGCGATGTGTGACATCATTAGAAATGGGGTACGTGGGGCCGCGGATAGTTATTTTAGGTAGGGGTGCAGATGGTATGTTGGGTATAGGATTGGTCGGTGGGTTAGTTGCCTTTTCTTTTCCCTTATGTGCATGTGTAGTGACGTGTACCATGTTGATTTGAGGGAAGTTGTCAAATGGAGAAGGTGTAGGGTAAGTGGTATAATGACATGAAGGGTAAAAACCTAGTGGAGGAGAAAATCCCTGTGAGGTGAGTTGGGCAGTAACGACATTTAGGTGGAGGCAGTGGAAATTTCTCCTAATGCGAACCATGTTAATTTCAAATTTCGGGGGTGGCTCTATGAGATGTGAGGGTGGAGGTTGTGGTATAGGTGTAGGACGAAGATGTGAAGAAGGTGGTGAGGGTGAAATAGGTTCATCATCTAGGAGGTCATCGTCATCAAAATTGGGGTCAGAAGGACATAATTGAATGAGGGCAACCTTTAGACCCTTACAGTTCTCAACATCATGTCCTAGCACACGATGGTAAGTGTAAATTTTAGTATCATCAAACCCTTGCAGTTTAGGTTTAAGAGGGTCGTAAGGTCTAAGAGGAGGGAGAGTGATAGCAGAGTTTTCCAGGAGGTTAGCCAAGATGGTGGTGTATGATCCCACCAGTGGATCACAATGCAAAGTGAAAGTAAGTTTGGTTGGAAGATTGGGGTAGTTGTGGTGGTAGTTGAGGTGATGCAGTCTTAGGTTTGGGTTGTACTTTCTTTGGTGTAGGTGCAGTAAGTAGAAAGAGGGGTAGGTTTAACCACTTCTTTGGAAATTAATGAATTTTTTCGATTTTTGGTGCTTTTTCTTAGGTAGAGGTGTAGGGGGAGCATCATGATGTAGATGGCAAGGCAGATGGTGGGAGAGGATGAGTGACCCAAGGGGACAACTAAGGTGCAGCGGTAGGTGTTGGTTGAGGTTGAGAGGGAGGTACAGGTGAGGTGGAAGAAAATGTCATAGGTAGTGAAGGAGGTATAGAAGGTAATGGTGGTATAGGAGGCAAAGAAGTTATAGATGGTGATGAAGGATGCAAGGTTCACCTAGGTAGAGCGATAGGTTGTGGTGAAAGGGTCAAAAAAATTTTTAGGTTTACCTCATGGAGAGAGTAGATTTTGTTAAGGTAGAGGGATGAGGGTCCAAAGATGGCTGGTAGGGGTGAAGGTGATAAATGTGTAGTTGGTGAGGTCAGTGCATATAGATTAGAAGGTTTGGTTTTTTGTTTAGGTTGAGGGATTGGTTCGATAGGTATATGGGAAGATGTGGTCAAGTGTATCTTGACAGGAGGATGTACAAGGTTAGATGTGGGTGTGACCCCTAGGACACTAGTGGGTTTAGATACAAGAGATGGTGTAGGAATACGTCGGACTAGTAGGTCAGAAAGGCAGGTCTAGATGAGGATGATGTAGTAGAAGATTTATCGAGAGTTATGTTCATGTGCAGTTGGGGTTGTTGAAACTTCTTCAGATAAATGGTAGAGGTGTCAGTGGAAGATGATTGCATTTGGGTCGAGACTGGGAGTAAGAGACGCCCCCCAAAGTGAATCCCTATCGACATAATCCATGAAATCAGCCAAACGTGAGAACGGCACTATGGTAGATGAGGTAGATGTGGAGTGTAGTGGGGATTCCTGTAAAATGAGTATGAGAAAAAGGGAATTCACTAGATTCAGTTTTTATAGGTAGGAGAGCCAAAAGTAGGTCCATATGATCTTGGGTAGCTATTGGGGAACGGTCACTGAGTTGTAACGGAAAATGTATTAGGTCCTAAATAGCTGTAGAGGACGATGGGTACTCCTCTGTGGGTGGAGGATGTGCAATTGGCAGCTATTCACTAGGTAAGAAAGATGAAGGGGAAATGATATCGAGTGATAACGAGAGACTCCTCTGTAGGTGTACGGGGAGGTGAAGGGATTTCCTCTATGGGTATAGGATTGGATGAAGTAGGTTTATATGCGAGTAGAGGATTTCGGGCTAAGATTTCCTCAATATAGGGAATATGAGATATTTGGGTAACAAGTGATAAGTTGGTAATGATAACATGTACCTCACGTGTATTACTTTCATCGTGTGAGGCATTACCAGTTTGATCACTAGATGGGGAATGATTAGGGAATGGTTTCTTGAATATATGAAGGTCTTGATTGGTAGGTAGCATTAGGGTTATCTAGGACTAACTCACTGATTTCAAGAATTCCCTAAATAATATTTTTAAAGGTGATACAATTGTTGTAACTGTGGGCATTTACACGGTGATAGTTACAGGAATCATTTTCCTTGTATCAACCTAGTATGGGGTGAGAGGGGTCAAAACCAGCATGTGGTTTGATAGGAGGAAGGGTGATGGCATTGGCTTTAATAAGTTTTTCTAAAACCGATGAATATGGCTCCCTAATTGAAGTGTATTTCTTTTGTTCTCATTTGAATTGGAAGGCTTGGAACGGTAAAAGATTGGATGAAGGTTTGACATGATTAGATTGATGGCCAGGGCCAGCCTTAAGTACCACTGCGTTGGAAGTTCCCTTGGCTTTGAAATAACTCATCTAAGGTTTTGAGGAAGAAGAAGTATCGTGTGGTTTAAATGAGGAGTTCTTATTTCGTAATTATACTATTCTTCTCTTTGATGGCACGAATTTCGAGCTTATGTGTCATGGTGAAAGCCTCATCAAATTTGTGGAAGGTTTGCACTTGTAAGGTAGGTGAGATATCTCCAGCACAGGTTTGTGTGAAGAGCTCTATGAGTTCAGTTTGTGGTAATTGAAAAGTGAGCTGGTTGATTAGGCTACGCCAACAAGCAATGAAATCTGCGATAGATTCATCGTCGTATTGACACGTGGATTAAAGATTTGTCATGGTTACCTTCTTGATGACATTAATCAAAAAATGATCCAAGAAGGCTTGGGATATTTGATTGAACGATAAGATAGAATGTCTAGGTAATCCACTATTCCAGTCCAATGCTAGACAAGTTAGGGACATGGGAAAGGTTCGCAAAATTAGAACATCATCATGGGAAATTATGTAACACCTATGTTTGAAAGATCGACAAATGCTGCTGTGGGTCTTCCTTACTATTAAAGTAGTTAAACTTAGGCATATCCCAGTGTATGGGATATGGGAGAATTGGAATGGATGGGTGAATAGGCTCATTAAAAATATCATCATAGGTGAGAGAATTACGAGAGCTGGAAATAGATGCTTCTAATGTCTACATATTATCCATCATTAACTTGATGAATTCATTGTTAGGTTGTGAAGATTGGGTACCCCCCGAAATGAAAGGAGGTTATTGTGGGACATATGAATAATATGACATGCCAGAATATGGTGGTGTTGAATAGGGAGGTATGAATTGTGAGGCAGACATAGAGGGTACATACCCGGACTAAATGACAAATAAAATAAGAGGTGGCTAGTAGTACGTATGTGAGGGTGGGACACTCATAGTGACCCTAGTAGAGATGTGAGGTAGAGATTGGGGAATATAAATGACAACATTTTGAAATGGTGTAGAGGTTACTGATACAAAGGGTGGTATCATTGCAACTGGTATATATGAGACAACAGGGTGTGGATGATGCTATGTTTTGTGTGGTGGATGGAGGTATGGTGGAGACCTACGGGTGCTATAGAGGTAGTGGATGCAGCAGTCAAAGATGGAGTGGGACCTAGCTGTGACAAAACATTAGGGTTACAATGAGTGACGCCACTGTGGTAAGGAGTGTAGCCGAGGCAGAAGCGCTCATTAGGGATGGGGGGTAAGGATATGGGCATGCCATAGATAAATTAACCTAAGGCATCTCAAGTGGAGTTATCAATGAGGTAGTGGCTCAAAGCAGCATGATTCTGATCCAGGAGTTGTGTAAACTCCGTTTCGCTTGTAGGAATGGTGATGGATTGATTGAGATCTATGGATGATGAGATGGAAGGTGGTGAAGGACCAGTTGATGAAGGGCTAGGTTGTGAAGAGCTAGGTGATGAAGAGCTAGGTGATGAAGGGCTAGGTGGAAGTGGTAGTCGACTAGTGTGAAACATGAAGGGCACTTGCCTGAATATGGGTTAGCACCATGTCGATTAGGAACTGATGTAGTCGAGACTGTATTATGTTTGAAAGGAATAGAACACAACAAAATTGGGAAAATAGTCAGCAATCGTAAGTGAATTAGGTCGGCTGGTGTGCTGTAAAATAGCACAGGGTGACTGACATCGGTTCGGGTAAACCAATGTTGGTTAGGTTTAACTGGTGCTGGTTACTATGAAAAAATAACAATATGTTAAATGATAGTCCCAGAGTGACAATATTTTACATAGGATGAGACATAAGTTAACTGCGATTGAAGTAACAACAATATGAAAGGTGATAGGAGCCTTTTACAGCTCAGAAAGTGAAATAGATGTCTTTTCGATAGGTATCCAAGAAGACTTCAGATTGATGTTGGTTGGGTTAAACCAATGCCGGTTAAAGATAACTGTAGCTGGTTACTATGAATTTGAAACAGAGAATAAAAAAAGTGGTTGTAATTTAAAATTTTTGGTGTCGAATAAAACCTAGAAGCCTGAGAATGATATAGATGTGGTCCAGGCACACTCAGACGAAGTTAGAATACTCCGACTATGATTGGGTAGTGTGCAAGGAAAGAAAAAAAGAATGATCGAAAGATCTCACCTCAAAACACAAATCAAGCAAAACACTGAGAAAGAACGTTCCTAGAGTGCCTATTCTTATTACATTTGTTCAGCTTATGCTATTTGCATGGACTAACTGTTATGAACAAAACAATAGAATTTCTTGATGAGGAAGGCTTCCTACGAAGAAAGAATTCTAAAGTGTTAGGTTTCAGAAATGTTATGGCGGGGGTCGGGCTTCACTATGAAGTATGACTCGACAGAGCAGCGAGATGGGTGCCCACTATACCATGATTGTGTGATCACCTACAACTTCTTCCAGGTAGGATGTTGTTTAAGAATGTATGTATTTTAAATTTTTTTGTAGTGTGGTAAGACTCAGAGAAAGAGAAAAGGATAGAAGTGCTTTTCTACGATTCATTTGTCAACCATCAGCGGGTCATGACTTCTAACATATAGGTTTCCCACAAGTAATGTGAGATAATGGAGTTAAATCAGAATGCAGTGTAATTTTTTTAAACTCAAATCGAAAGTATGATATTCGATGACAGCAATAGATGAACAGGAAGAAGGATGCTTTTTCAATAAAATGCAAAGAACAAGAAAAAGAAAGTTCTTTTTAAGTACACCAAAAGAAATGTGTCTTTCAGAAGCAAGTAGAAAGAAGAGAATGTTACCAAGGAGAAAGTATTAATGTGAATGCTATTAGAAGGGAAACAAACACACAAAAAATTTCACCTAGGCATAAAGAAAGATGCAAGGAACCCCGAATGGGTCCCACCAGGCGTGCAAAAATGTTTTACCTGATTTCTTCAGTTTTTCCTAAGAAGTACTTAACGAAATAAATAAGGTAAAGGTGGTAAGAGGAATACTTGTTTTGGGATGGTTGTAGGTTGTATGCGCGTGTATCTGAATTCTGAATCGGAGGGAATGTGAGACCTTCCTTTTGGCTACGAGGAACTACTTGTATAAGAATCAAAGCAAGACCACCAAAGAGAGTTAAACAATATATGCAGTGGACTGGCTAACATGTGCTAGATCCTGGAAGTGTGATACTTCCTAGATGGCTGTCAGTCCACATGCTTAAAACAATTTGATGCTCAAAATAAAGTAAATATTGTCCTATTATAGTTTAATATGATTTAGGTATCTCATACAAACGTAATAGGATATATCTAATATAATAGGCTAAGCTAAAAGGATATCCAGAGGTCAAGTTGGTTGGTTATAGGTGAATCTGAGATAATATGCTAGGTTAGATACAGATATGAAGGTCAAATAGATGTTTAGGTAGGTATATGTTATAAACAGGTCCTATGATTTTGGAAGAGATCGGGATGACACAGAGACCGACCATGATTGGAATATAACTGGCATGGCGGTTAGGAGAGTAACTGACGGCAGTTAGGTCGAGAACTGACGGTGGACTCACACAGTCTGGGTTTTATAGGTTTTTAGGTAGGAATGGGGTTAGTAGAAGGTGTTGGGTGATCACACATGAGGTATCCCCGCTCTGATAAGAGTAAAATTTTAAAATTTTGAGTCTTGAGTGTCTCTTCTCGGAGGTGCCTAAGTCGTGAAATCAAGATGAAATCCGCATCTTGGGTCATTTTGTAAGTGATTTCGGGTCTGTCGGAACTTTCTGTCCCACCTGTCCCAAGTACGAAAGTGCAAGTTGTTCCCCGATCGGCCGAAATCCCCGAAACTGTCCCATTCTCGGACCCGTCGGAAACTTTTTGTCCCGAGTCTCAAATCCCAAAACGAATTAAGTGCGATGGGCCTTCCTCTTTTTCGGCCGATTTGCCCGAACCGCGTCCGTCGGAACTTTTTGTCCCAACTGCCCCATTTTAAAAAGTGCAAGCTTGCCTAATTTCGGCCGAGCCAGTCAAGTCGCGTACTTCGGAACTTTTTGTCCCGAATGTCCCAAGTCCAAGTGGGCCCGCTGTTCCAATTTCGGCCGAAATGCCCGAATCGCGTACTTCGCACATTTTCGTCCCGTTTGTCCCAAATACGTTTGTGCGTCCTCTCCCTGTTTCGCCCGAACCGGCTGAGCCGCGTGTTTCGCGCATTCGCGTCTCACCTGTCCCAAGCGTACCTAGTATCATCCACACTTAGTTTTTCCCGCTCGCTCCAAGTATGATATTTTTTTTTCAAGTTGGCGGTTGTGTATTCAATGCGCATTAAAGTCATTTCTCTCTCCAAACGGCTATATAACGAGCATTCCCCTTTGCGTTTTTTTGCATTGCTTCCATGCTATCTTTTGCTCGAACCCTCGCCATTTGAAAACCTGCGCGATTCCGCCTCCATTTGCAAATTCCTTCCAGAAGTCCGGGTCGCAGCTCCAAATCTATCAATATGAAGATCAAGTTTCAGGGACAGGAGCAAATTTCTCCACTCGAGTCTGCCGTTAGCAATATCGGAGACAGTGAAGCTCGTCATCTCGACTTCGGCGATTTTTGGTCAAGAATGACAGATGCAAACCCTACGCCAATGGCACAGATGATTAATGATAGCGGTTTGGCTTTCGCCGGAGGATTCCCTATCTCAGTGCAGTGTGCTGACACTATACTTTCATGCGGAGCTCACTTCGACCCCGCTACGAGCGAATTGACAAACGTACACGGGGAGCTCATTGCCAAGCTGGACGCTGCCGCCATTGGAGCTGCTCTGAGGATTCCGGAGATGGACAATGCTATAGTCGTCTCTCGTGATCAAGCACAGGCCATGTTTGACCAGGACAGTGACAAATATAAAGCTCGAGTGGCGAATTCTTGGTTGAAGAACCCTAGGAAAGGTGCTTCTCGCCTAACCAAAACCCTATTCCGAGCAGATTTCAATGAAGAATTGTCAGATTTTATAATCTTGCTGGCACGGGTTATGGGTTTGCCCTCCACCAACGAATTTCATTTCTGGATGTGCCCGCTCATCAGCATGGTGTGCGAGGGAACCCAAAGTATCAACTGGGCAGAGATCATCAGTATGAATTTGGCTGAGCAGCTATCTAACGTCCGACAAACAAAGAAGTTCTACATGACTTCATATCTGATGTATACCCTAGCAGCATCCAGGCAGTGGTTCGGCTTCTCCTATGTAGATACACACAAAGATGATCCAGTGTATGCCTATTGCCCGCAGTTCACCTTGGAGACCAGCAACCGCAATTTCAGAAGGGTCAATGACGCTTTCACCATGTACGTGGTCAGATTGCTCGAAGGAGATACTGCTAGAAGGTTTTCGGATGAAGCCATGAACTTGATATCGCAGTATGGAGCCTATTTCATTCAATTCAGGAAATTCTCCTATGTCAGGTTGGCTGGCTATGAGAGCACCCCTCTGCGGCTCCCCATGTTCTGCAACGACAAAATGGATCTGATAGAAGTATGCAGGCAACTGGACAAGTTGCACAGAACTTGCAGAGACAAGAAGATTTCTGGCGTACACTTTCCCATCTCTCTGGGAAACTACACATGCAAAACAGCTCTGGACGCCCAGAACATAGAAAGAGCCCTGGTCCCTATCACTGTTCATTTCTTCAAGCCAAGAACCTGTTTTGACTTGAAGAAGTTCATTGAAAGGAACATCAAGATAGTCTATCATCACAGGGCAGATACAGAAGACTACTGGGCCGACTGTGCAGATGATTTTGAAGCCAGAAGAAGGCATTGTGGCAGGTTCTCCCTGCAATTGATCCAAGAACTCAGTCTATACCAAGTTCCTGAAGGTCTCCAAGAGGATAATTCTGAGCTATACTCTTATGAGTATGAAAATGTGATTAAGCACACCCCTCTGGAGGACCTAGATTGGAACAGGAAAGAGAGAGATGATCTGGCTGAGATCCTTGCTCCAGTATTGATCAGAACTAGGGTCTGGTTCAGCAAGAAGATCCGAGAATTCAAGAAGCACTCAGGAGAATCCAGCTCCAAAGATGATTCAACACCCATAAGGGAGGCATCGGTTCCAGAGTCTGGAACACCAGTGAAAACCCCTTCTACCTCAACAACTCAGGGACCTGTGGAATCTACTCCTTCTCCATCTACCCAGGTATACAAGAAGAAACTCAAAGAGGCAAAGAAGGAGCCTGCAGAGAACGATCCTCCAAGAAAACGGACAGAGTTGCCTATAGGGCCAGAGAACATCATCGTTCTCAGTGAAAGTGAAGACAGTGAGATGCCAACTCCTGCAAGTGTTCCTGAAGATCCAGCAGATAAAGATAAGGAGGTCCAGAGCACCGAACTTCCGGGTACTACTGATTCTTCTACCGCCATTACCTCCAGGGTTCTACCCACATCTCAGCTTGAGTCAGCAGCTGCACAGACCTTGAGTGTCATGAGCTCCCTGTCTCTTGGACCCCTTGCTTCTCCTGCAAATTCTTCTTCCTCTTTTGCTTGGGTGCAACCTCTGGTCGACAAAAGGAAGAGGAAATCCTCCTCTCAAAACTTGGGACCAAATTTTGATGCTGTAGCAGCCTTGTTGGGCACCACTCCTTCTCGTGCCAAGAAAGCCAGAACTACTTCCAGGATTGTGTCTGATGCTCAAGGTCAGCAGTTCTTGGAGATTGCCAAACCTACAGTGGATAAGTCAGAATCAGATTTGTTGACATCTGACTTGGAGCTTTCAAGGATCCCTATGGGAGAGTCTACCCCTGAGGGCGAAATTCATAACCTCCAGGAGACAGTCACCAGAGTCATTGGAAGGGTTGAGAAAGGGCAGCAGACTATTGAACAACTGGAAGAACAAGCCCAAGTGCTCACAAGTTTTATCAAGTCACTTTTGTCTAAGGACAAAGTTTTAGACCCTACCCCCTTGACTGCTCTACCGCCTCCTGTAATTCTAAGCCAAGATGAAGTGCAAAGTATTAAAGATATGCACAAGTATTCTGTCTATGGCAGAGCTATCGAAGCCATGGTGGATGACATGCTTGTTGCTGGGCTAAACTTCATCGATGAAGCTTTTAAGCTGCATGGAAAGGTAGAGAATTTGCAACAGAGACTGTCCTCTACTATTGGGGTAATGGATAAAGAGCTTAAGCTCTGGGGTAGTTGCATCGTAGACCTTCGCCTCATGGGCCAAACTGATGAGAACATCTTGCTGGCGAACAAGATTTTCGATGATGCTAAGGACAATATGTCAAAATCTTGGGTCTACAGCGTGGAGTGGAAAATCAGAGTCCTGGAGGAAGCGGTGGGAGAAATGAAGAATAGCTGGCAGAAGGGAGAAGCTTTCAAGACACTGGCAGCTGCTGCATTCAAAGATATGCATTGTCATCTTCAGGATGAAAACTCTGGCGTTCTCTTGTCCTTGCAAGAAATCAAAGCTCAGTTCAGAGCTTTTGTCAAAGATAATCTTTTCAAGGAAGACTCCATCTCTAAGGACAAGATAAAGGAAATTTGTTCTCTCCAGTCTGCCATCGAAGAAGCAAACAAAGACTATCATACTCACGTCGAGTTTGATAAAGAGATGGAGAAATGCCTAGGATTTTGGACTCAGTCTGCAACTAACACGTCAGTCCCTCGTGGCAGAGATATAGCTGAGTCATTGAAGATGTTCAGGCAACGGATTCTGAAGACAGTGGGTCCCTCCCAGTAGCCGGCCACCTGTCTCCTTCTCTCTTCTTTCCTCTTCTTTCCTTTCTTTTCGTATTCGTTGTAATTAGTTAAGGTATTGCAACCGGCAATACTTAACTATTCTTTATTTAAAAGAAACGGTTACAAATCGTAACCGACTTGTAAGCTATATTATGGCCTTCCCACGCCATTTTGCAAGGGGAGGAAGAACTTGGAATTTTTACTGAAAGTGTAAATAGATCTTAAAGAAATCAATACAAAAGGGCTTTTCATTCTTTGTCTATCTGACTCCTGTCATATCTGTGTTTTCCTTTAATATTGTGAAGATCATTTTTTTTTGTTCTTAACTCGTTTTGTCTCTCTGATTGCATACTGTTCAGTTTTGCAAGTACAGCGATCTTGTACAACCAAGAAGGAACTTTGTGTCCTTGATTTATAAACCTAAAGGAGGTTATTTATGGAACTTTGTGTCTTAAATTTAATCTCATGCAAATGATCTTGTCTTTAATCCCTTGAAGCTTCGCATACACGAAGAATTATTCTGCTATCTATAATTCTGAATGTTGCTATTCTGCTCATCTTCTTATTCCTTTTCCTCAGTCCTTGTGTAACTTGATAATCCTTGTGGAAAACACTTTCGTAATATCCAAGTTCGACCATACCATGACGTTCTGTATATTTGTAAATAGGTTTGTTTTAGAATAAGGGAACCTCTCCCATTAAAGAGGAGGGACTTCTTGTCCCCTGACTGTTGCTCTTCTAAAAAGTCCTATTTGACGACCAACAAATAGCAAAACATGGTCATATATATGTTGTTTGGATAATTTTCTTAGATTTATTGATGTGTAATGATTTTTGTGCTATTAGATATACTAATACAAGGTCTTGATTATGTGATTTTTGTTTATAGAGAGATGTCTAGGAATGAGAGTTACATGGAGGTTGGTATAGGTAAATGTTGTTTACATTAGTCTTAGATGATGTGGGTTAGGATATATTGGAAAGGGAAAGGTTAGGACATATGGTGAGGCTAGGGAAATTGTCCCCAAATATGCATTTTATTATTACATTTTGTGAATAGTGGAAGTTGGATATATGAAATCCAATTCCGAAGGCTTCAGACATGGGAGATGATTATTATGTTAAAGGACACATATCACATTGATACCTATTATAGGTGAGAAGGTGAAAGGTTTCCCCCACATGTTCCATACCACATGAGGAAGACACATAGATTTTGGTTGGGGTACATTGGTATTAGAGATCCATTGATGAGATTGAGTTACATTATGAATTCACATGTTCCACAGTTGAAAAAATATATTCATGTATTATTCACATCATTTATGGTAGAATATGGTGGTGGGATATTGACGTCATATAGGATGTGGTGGATATATTAGTCCATAGAGGAACATGGGATCGTCATATGTTAGCCCATTTTTTATAAGGATCTATATAAATTTTTGTTAGAGAACCACAATGGTGTTGTAACATCCATTATATTGTTACATATGTGGGTGTATGTCAGTATGAGCACATTTCCATTGTGCTAGGTGATGTGAGGGTGCCATGATATGAATTGGGAATGTACCCTGAGATTAAATTAACATGTGATATGGGTCTTTCTAGGGCAACGAAGTTTTGAAACTATGACATATAGGTATATTTTCGATAGATTGACACTAAGGGATATCGTTTAAAAACCATACTAGGATTACAAAGGGTAGTTAGGAGATCTTGTAGATTTGTGGTAGATATGTTGCCCTATGTGGCTGGATGATCAATTTTCCCCATAGGGGAGTTATTCATTATGCGCGAGTGACCTGACAATTTAGGATTATGTAAGAGGTGCCTCTGACACCATATCCAAACTGAATTTAGGTATGACTCATTCAACCTATAGAGAGGTGGCTCATCTAGGGCCAACCCTAATTGATATATTATCCCCAAAACTGGGGACAAGTTTTCGATCACACCAATGATTATTATCTGAGTGACATCAGATGAGTCATCGGGATGCACTATGATATATACAAAATAGTGGGCAAATAATAAGTGGGAATTATTGTTTCCCACTTTGGTTGGTGATCTAGGAGGTGATACGGTACCTTACAGAGGATTTGGGACTGAGATTCCTCCTCCTATAGGAAGTGAATATAAGGGAGAGAGGGATGCCCTTAGAGGAGATGATGTGGTGTGGCAGTTGTGTAGCGTAAGTATTATATAATGTTTGAGATTTGATGAGTGATATATAGATATAATTTTATTACCATATTTTGTGCTAATGTATATTTTTGAATGATTACAAGTGATGCACGTATTGAAATACTATTGCAGATACATATGTGTGTACATTGATCCAAAATATTTTGGGTGACTAGAGGATTTTTTGAGCGCATGGATAATATTATTGGTGAGCATGCATATTATTTAATATAGTTTCTATGGTAGGTGCCATATGTATAGTTTTATAAAATAAGTGAGATGAGAGTGCATAAGAGCATGTATGAAAACATGAGCCACAACCTAAGACCGAATTAACACAGAGATGGTGGGGTGACGAGATTGAAGTCAGACATCTATAGGCCCAATATGCATCACATGAGTCTAGATGGACAGAGAATTTAACACCATGTGGATGATTGGTGCTTTATAAAGTGAGGTCACATATCTAGCATACATGTGAAAATTTTATACAATTAAGGATCCTCGAAATCTCAAGCTTTCTGAATGTATGTATACGCATGAGTAGCTCGAAGCCTATGGACTAGTGGATGCACAGAAGTGCCTAATGCTCTCTGTAATATAATTGTATTGAACTTTTTTGTATACAAATTGATACATACATACATACATACATACATACATACATACATACATACATATATATATATATATATATATATATATATATATCAAGTACTCACATGCTTTTTGTAACACACATAATAAAACATATGCAAATACATGTGAAGGTGATGTCTGATGACTGTAATCCAAATGTCTCACTCAAGAATGCATCTTACATAGTGACATTATCGTGTGCACCCCTAGCACCAACTCCACCAAAATCAATACGCATGAAAGTATCGTCCTCCTCGGGCCCCAAACATATGCTACCACATGATGAGTAAAGATGTGGCCACATGCTACTACTTCCTAAGGGAATACTCTGTGATTTACCTCCATGTTACCATCTGGCTTAGAAATCTCCCTCGTATGTTGAACAGGGTCGTAGATAGCCCTTGAAGTGCATGGTAGTTTATCAATCTCTACTATCTCCTTCATTACTTGAGGGATAATCTCAGGGTGAGGGGGCATCTATGCAAGGACTCTACCCTACTGAATAGGTGTACGTTGTGCACCTAGTTGATTCTGTGCAGATCCTTTTCCTCGGCCCTAGAAATCTCAGAAATCAAAATAATTTGGGATCTCGTTGAGGATAAACTTGCAATAGAGTTTCCTCAGAAAGTATAATGGCACCTCGTTGTTATTACAAGGTGGAAAAGCAAACACCATCCACCATCGATTCCAAAAATTATTTTTAATCAAATTATTATTGCACCAATGGATGGGAAACTGTTTACATGACAATGGAACAAGAAAATTAGTGTGGGGGTCTATAAATAAGGTGCATACGAGGTATTTTGTAATTTCTTTTTTCTTTACATCCACATATGACAATTTGTTAGAATAATAAACCCTACAACCCTCTCTGTAAGTTTTCCAACGATCAATTTGCCCCGTTGCCATGTCAACTTGAGAAAGTAATGCCTCCAATGTGTTTGCAAGAGAGGCGTGGTGGGGGTTTGTAGATTGTGAATCCCTCATTATTTTGATTAAATCCTCAATTTCAATTTTTTTTTCAACTATGTGGGTTGCTAATTCTTCTTGACTACCTAGGGGATGTTGAGCAATTATGGGAGGGTTGGGAGGGATGATAGGAATAAAAGGGTTTAGTTGTGGTTGATTCCCTTGACCTCGAACTGTAACAATAAAAAATGTATTCAATTAAAATTCTAATCTATAATTATCATATTTCAGTGCAATTTTGAGAAAATAATTGTGCCTACCTCTTCTCTATGGCGCCATCATCGATTCAGATCTTCCCGGTGATCCAAAAACGATCCTTTGATCTTGAGATCCAGTTGAATGAAAAAACAAAAGGGAATGGTTAAGCTCTGAAACTCACGTTTGAGGGAGATAAAATGATATAGGCTCAGGCCTCTTTTTTTATTTATAGCATAAATAACACGCATGCGTTATGCTTTGGTAAATCCCAAACCTAAGAATTTAAAACGCAATTGCGTTATAATAGAACGCGTATGTGTTTTAATTTTTTCGGGTTTTGTCCACTTTTTGGCTGCCCAACTTCATGCACTTACCCAAGTTGCTTCCAAGTTTTTATGTCGAATGTTTCTTCTCATCAAACAAAATAGGGTTGAAACCCTAGAGATTGCTCAGTGTTTTCATCTCACCACCTCACAAAGTGGGATTAGATGAGGACATGGCAAATTGTAACATGTCTTCTTTCTTCCTATTCAAAGGCCATATGACTGAGGCGAGACGGGTGGAGAAGGGTTTGGAGGAGCAAATGGTAGATCGGATACCATCTCTCATTTGGTTTGCATAGGTTTTGTATGATTTGATTGTATCCAAAAGTCTTGGGATGTGTCGTCTTCCCCAGCTAGATCTATCAACAATCAAAGCCTTACTCAGTCACGTGCCTGCTCGAGTTCTCGCCCCGAGGGATAATATTGGTATGACGTATTCTCTCCTAATAAAAATGGCCAAGGAGGGTGGCAATCCTCATAGGATGGCAACTCAGAGGTGGAGCTCGGTGGGTCTTGCTTCCCCTTTTACCAATGTTTAGCAAGAAGTGATTGATATTTCAAATAACGATTAAGTCAGTTCAGTCATAATCTGCGGTTGTGGAGGTTTTTTGGCTGCAAGTTTTTTCGTTTGTATACTTCTATTTGTTATTGGTTTTTTTTGGTTGGTGTTATTTTGTTCGATCTCTTCTATGTTTGTAAGGGTGGGGTCCCACCAACCCCCAATTCATAGCTCCAATTCAAAAGCGTTTAAAAATCTAATGCATATAGTTTATGTTCCATGAAATAAAGATAATCTTAACTTTTAAAAATATAGAAGAAGATGTTAATAACAATAAAAATAAAAAATAAAGTGCCAAAACTCCTAGAGGAGGAAACAATTCAACAAGAAAACAACTATAAAAAATACATAATAGAATACTCAAAGGTGGAACATTATATTATGAGCATCCTCTTATATGCCAACTTATGAATATGCCATATAAGTTTTCCCATCCATTATATGCCAACTTTTGAATATTATATGGTTATTCGTTCGGCTTAGTGTTAGATAAGAACATGGAAAGGAGCATCAAGATATCTTTTATAGTAACCCAAGTACCTCCATGGAAAGTTCATATATCATGAGCATATTCTTCATTATCATTAAAAATTATCCAAATTGTGATGATTAGGGTCATTGACACGTTATTGGGGATTTAAGTACTTGATTTATTTTTCAATAAATAGTGTATGCTATAAAAAAAATTCAATTGGCACACAATAGTCCACCTCAAAATAGCTTTCACCTGAAAAGGCATAACTATAAAGACATAAGATGTGTGGAGATGTAACAAATTATGGATGAAAGACCATTATGAAAAAGTCTTCATATCTCATAAGTTTTTTTTGAATGTGGATACCTATTGGTGATATTGTACATATTTGAGGGGCTTGATAAATATTAAAAAGTTCATTTTTGAAAATGTTACACATTTTTAACAATTTAGGAGATCATTGTTAGAAATGGATAGTGAAACACATATGTACACCATGTACCAAAGACTACACAAAGAAGATCATCTCAATCATGAATGTACTTTATGATAAATAATATATCTTTTATGATGGGTAATATATTGATGTAGGAGCATATGAGTGAGAAATCTTGCATCACCAAATAATTTATTATTTCTACTCCAACGATCACAAAAATTATAGGTTGCACGGTGGATATTAGAGATGTTAATATTGCATAATGATATCTTAATATATTTAGGTAGAAAAACCCAAGTTAAACTAATCAAAATGAGCCCTTAATTTATTACAACCACATATGGGGTAGCTTATTAATGTTGAACATGATGTCAATATGGGCACCTTATTAATTACAATTAAAACTAGTTTTAGTTTTGTTTTTTATTTTTAGGAGATATTTTGGTTAGGTATAAAATTCTACTTTTTGAAATCTATTTTTAGAATTATATTTTTTGACATATTCTATTTTTAGCACATTTTCAACCATCAAGTCAACCTAGACTAACACAAAAATCATAATATCAGCTAAGTCTTCTTCTACCTCTAATTACTAGTGCTTTATTTCATGTATTGTCATGATTTTATTATGATTAAATTTGGAAACTAATTGATTAGGACAATATCCCATAAATTAACAAACCCTATTTTAACCAAATAGGTTAAATAATTTGGTGAACCTGAATGATCAAATCCTTCACCTAATCTAAAGTCTTGCCAAGTTTCAATAGGTTAGGCCTATTGATTTCGACATCTTAGTTACTTTAAGGTTCATATTTACATTTTATTTTCATATCCATACCTAATTTTGTCTATTATCTGACCTAAACTTGATTTGCACAACATTTCCTAGGTTTTCATAGTCAATTCTACCCTTTGGGTCACCTTTTAGGGCGCTTAAATGCCAAATTACTTTTTTTTTTCATATCTTGAGTGTAAATGACTCGATATTCAAATTATTTTGAGGTTATTTTACATTTTTTCATTTTCAACAAAAAAACTTTTTGTTTGCCCTAATTTTTTAGCACAGTTTTTAGAAATAAAATATTATAATTTTTTAATTAAGACATAATTAGAAAAATATACACTTTGGGAAAACCCTTTGGAGTTTTTAATTTCAATTTATCATATTCAAAATTACCTATTTTTATTTTGTAAAATTCAAATTCTATTTTGAGATATGGTCATTTTATTTGTTTGGCGAAAATTGTCACACCCACAAATTACACACACAAATATAACAACAAAAATACCAAAATAATTTTTTTGGACTTACATTGCTAGAAACACAACACCACATGAGATCACTTAGGATAACACACAAGACATGATACATTTTCACTAACATGAACCCATATAGATAACATGAAAACACATGATGCACATCAAAGCAAATTTTCTCCATATGACAAGGTACAAACTACAATCCAACTACAATATACATTTACAGTTAGGCACTTTCCACAACACAACATTTTATGGTTACATATTTATTACAATATCATCTTCATTAATTGACCTTAATTATTTTGAAGAGCACTTAACATGAAAACCTTCATTCCTCTTAAAACTAGGCTGCATTTTTTTTAACTTCATTTAACATTTTACCTATGATGCTTCCATTTGATTTTTCTCCTTTCTCTTATCACAATTAATTTATATAGCTTGATTTTTAATAGGAACATATAAACACCCATGACTCTACCAATACTTGTCATAAGGATTCGTATCTAAGGATCATATATACTTGGTTTTGCATTATACTTACATTATGTAGTGCCCACTAAATTTTCTATGCCTTCTTAGGACATGTTGACTCATATGAGTAGTTTGATTATTTCATATGAAACTTTGTCATTTGATTTTGATAGATTTTGATTCTAACTTGCTATGATTATTATCCTATGGTCTATCCCATCATATTTTACACGACACTTCTAACATATTATATGATATTTAAGACATTGGTTATTTCATTCTGATTAGAGATGATGATACTAGGATGTTTTAGATTTGATGAATTATGTTGATATATGATGTTCACTAATGATTTTGACTTTGAGTTATAAACTGTGGATATTAGATCATGCTTATATATATCATTGGTAGAATAAATGTTGTGATATTTTATTTAGCTGATATTGTTTAGTCATATTTCATTTTGATTTATATGGATATTTTATCAAGTCGAGCAGATTTGAGGTTTGCCTTGAGTGTGTAGGATTTGCAGGTAGCACCACTTGGTGAACATGGGACTCATTGGTAGCACTACAAAGGATGCCAACATTGTCATGTCAAACCTTTTTATCTCACCTTGTTTCATTTTGGCCATTGTTTGTAATTAGAAAATTTGGTTGATTTTTACATGTGATTTGATTTAATTATTTTGTTATACTTCCTAAGCTTCCTCTAGGACTTCAACCATGACCAAAAACCACCATTTGTAGACACAAAATTATGTACTTTAGACATTATTTAGTCTCGATCTCATACTACTATTTAGAAAGTTCTTGAGTGAAGAAAGTAATAATTAACCCTCGTCTTTTGGTCATCTTATTTTATTTTATTTCATCATTACCGATCTCTTGCACCCATATGCCCAGTAAAATTCTCTCATCCCACGTTATTTTAGCCTCAACTAAGGCACCCAAATTAGTACTAGGACACCCATCGGTGCCTCCCACCAGAGGTATCCCAGTCCTTTTCGAACTTTCCGACCATCTTTTGGGCTCTTTTTCGCCGTTTTAGCTTCTTATCTTTTTTGTGGTTGACCATTTTTGGGGTTAATTAAAAAATTAGATCAATAGAACCCTATACATATAAATTTATGAGACCATAATGAGGCACCAAACACTACCCACTACTCTAATCCATCTAGAGTTGCATCCATCTATTACATTAGAGATCATTTGCATCCACATAGCTCCATCATGAAGCACACAGATAGGATATTTGCATCACACTTCATAAGGGGAGGGATTATATTCTACTTCATGTATAAATTCTATTACATTGTATACATGTATTTATTGCTCACTACTTCAAAAAGTGTGATTGGGACAAGAGTGACCCAGGGCATGGACAATTTTTGCACCACTTCCACCACATGGCTTGACAACGTGGGCTCCCATCCATTCCCTTTTAGAAAAATTTTACAGGTTAAAATAATCCTTTTTTTTTAATGTTTTGAGGCAAAAACATTCTTATCTTGGCATTGTAATATTTTTTGGCTCCTATTTTGCTTGTATTTAATGTCCTTCATTCGTGTGCCAAAGATAGAGGGCGAGGTCTGGGGTTTGCAGGAAGCTAATCCCACCTCACAAGAAAAACAAAACATATCTAAAATTTTATGCCATTTCAAATGAGTACCCACATGACACCCTTTGCACCCATTTCGGAAACTTTTTAAATCAGTTTGTAAAGTTTACTCGCATTTTCCATCAGTTGCGGGAATCGTATTTCTTCTATAACTTTTTGACTCGCTACTCACTTTTGAGTGCTTATTTAGTCAAAGTTGCATGATCTATAACACATTATGTGATGACATTGTCAATTTTGAAAACTAGCTACTTTATAAAGTGCCACATTCTAGGGGTCACTAGTACTCTTGGATTTTGTATTACACACAGACAAATTATCAGTCGAGTCTGACATATTGCATTTGTGCACCTTTCACTTTTGATTCTGCATCATGGAGGGTTCTCTTTCTAGACTTGAGCATTGTAGGATCACCTTACAGCCTCAGCCACTTCTTACTGGGAGAGAGAACTATTTAGCTTGATGTGCTTCCACGAAATGCTACTTAGGAGACCTTCCAAATGCCATATGGATAGAGTAGTCATCCTTCGAGGGTATGGTCTACTTTATACATAATATGGATGGTAGTATAATATGTGTGATAGCCGTGACTTTGAGGGATCAGTCTATTTCTTATTATTTTTATTTGATTTTGACTTGTATGCTTTTCTTTTATTTTCCTTTTTCAACAATTGCCCTTCGAGGGATCATTTTATTTCCTTGATAACTTTGTTTTTTACTTTTTACATACATGAAATTTATTTTTACATGGGGGAGAGTTGGGGATAGCTAAGTAGACTACTTAGGAGGGGATAATGAATGTACAACAGACACCCCTAGACCCTTTACATGACTAAAATATGAGAATGAGAGGGTGACAGATGTAATGATCGTGGAGTTCTCAACACATGGGAGAAATTATCCATAAGGAAAATGCCATGGACAGGGCTGTGGTTCTCATATTTAAGGTCGTGACTTGTAGTGATGGTAGACCACATACTTCCAACTCATTACAATGAAAGATGGAAGGGCCTAATGATGGATGAATGATCTAAAGATATGACTAAGTGCTCATTGATAGATATGCGAACAATAGATGGGTTGCAAGTACAATGCGTTAAGAGGTTCTATCTCTGGTTTACCAATAAGGGAGAGAAGACATTAAAGTTGTGACAAGATGAGAGTTTGCAAAGGATTAAATATGACAGAAAAGTGAGAAATAAAACTATGTTCTTAAGGAAGCAAAAATATGACCACAACGGTGGATTTTGATGAAAATAAATGGTTCCCCAAGAGAGACACAAATATGGCCACGATGGTGGACTTTAATGAAAATGGAAATATGGTCCCTCAATGGAAGGAAAAAAATGGCCACAAAAGTGGACTTGATGAAACATATGGTGCCCCAAAAGAAACACAAATATGGCCACAATGGTGGACTTAGAATGAGATGAAGATTTGGACATAATTAGTTGAGATTGGATGAATTTTGATGAGGTAAATAAAAGAATGTCAAGGAACAAAGTCCCCTAGTGTCAAGGGAGTTATACAGATGATATGCTAAATGGCAAGGGAAGGTTGATTCCCCAATGAATTAAATGTGGAGGATTTAAATGATGTCAAAAGAGTTTAGGTGAGATTATTTTAGATTTGGATGGGATAAATGGTCAGAGAACACAAGTGTGCTTGGAGAGATAAGTATTATTGATGAACAATGAAGGACCTTCCTTAAGAGGAATGTCATGTGTAAGAGGGATGTTAAGGGATGATGTGGATGAAGGAATCATGGGAAACCCAACGGATGGGATAAAAATTGGATTAAATGTAGATGGAGAAGGATATTTATGCTGAATGAGGAAATCATCTTTCTCAATAAGGTTGTGGACGATTGTACGAAAGGGCTTACAATGTTCAATGTCATGACCCACAGTATGATGATAAGTGCAACTGCAATTAGGATTTAACCATGATGGATTTAGACCATAGGGATTGAAATATTTAATGGGAGGAAGTGTGATATTAGATATTTGAACTAAATGTTGAATTTTTTTTGCATAGGACCCAATCAAAGTATTATGAGGAAGATAACTCTTATGAAATTTTGGTTTGGTTTTAGGTACTAATATAGATTGGATGGGGTGAATTAGATAAATCAAATTTGGTTGGAATATTGGATTCTTTGGATTGGAATTTAGGTGAGGATGTACGTTGAATGGGTAAATTATGTGTTTTTTAATTGTTTTACCTTCTTATCTTTTTGGTGGGTCGACCATTTTTGGGGTTAATTATGAAATTAGATCAATAGAACCCTATACATATAAAGTTATGAGACCATAATGAGGGACCAAACACTATCCAATACTATAATCCATCTAGAATTGCATCCATCTATTACATTAGAGATCGTTTGCATCCACATAACTCCATCACGAAGCACACGACTAGGATATTTGCATCACACTTCAAAGGGGGAGGGATTATATTGTACTTCATGTACACATTCTATTACATTTTATACATGTATTTATTGCTCGCTACTTCAAAAACTGTGACTAGGACAAGAGTAACCCAGGGCAATGGACAGTTTTTGCACCACTTCCAACACCTGGCTTGACAATGTGGGTCCCCATCCATTCCCTTTTAGAAATTGTTTACATGTTAAAACAATCCTTTTTTTAATTTTTTGAGGCAAAAACATTCTTATCTTGGCATTGTAATATTTTTGGGCTCCTATTTTGCTTGTATTTAATGTCCTTCATTCATGTGTCAAAGACGGAGGGCGAGGTCTGGGGTTGGCAGGAGGCTAATCCCACCTTGCAAGAAAAAGAAACCATATCTAAAATTTTATGTCATTTCAAATGAGTACCCACACGACACCCTTTGCACCCATTTCGAGCACTTTGTTAATCAGTTTGCAAAGTTTACTCATATTTTCCATCAGTTACGGGAATCGTATTTCTTCTATAACTTTTGAGTCGCTACTCATTTTTTAGTGCTTATTCAGTCAAAGTTGCATGATTTATCACACATTACGTGATGACATTATCAATTTTGTAAACAAACTACTTTATAAAGTGCCACATTCTGGGGGGTCACTAGTACTCTTGGGTTTTGTATTGCACACAGACACATTATCAGTCGAGTTTGACATCTTAAATTTTTGCACCTTTCACTTTTGATTCCACATCATGGAGGGTTCTCTTTCTAGACTTGAGCGTTGTAGGATCACCTTACAACCTCTGCCACTTCATACTAGGAGAGAGAATTATTCATCTTAGTGTGCTTCCATGGAATGCTACTTTCCCTATGAGGCTCTTTCATCATTCTTACTTGGGCCCATTCCTACACCCACTGATCATCTTCATCTGGAGGACTTGCTTGACACTTGTGACCATGTTTTTGGTCACATAATGATACATATCTCTAGTTCTCTCTGGTTTCAAGTGGTAGACTCAGATCCACCCCATCATATCTGGAGCATCCTTCAGTCCCTCTATGGAGACCCTTCACATACTGCCACCATTTTTTTTTATGTTGATTCAGTTGTCTCCTATATTTCTTCGTGTGATGACAGTTCCACTAACACATACTTTCTTGGTTCTACTTCTGATGACGAGGATTGTGCACCCAATTCTGATGTTGAGAGTACTACAAAGGACTCTTCTCCTCCTTCTCTCACTATTCCAGAGAGTGTTGACACATCCCACATCTCATCAGTTATTGAGAAGTCTCCTATTCAATCCCATACGGTCATCACACCCGCCTCTTTTCCACCTTCAATGTGTGAGGCCCCTTTCACTCCTCTACCTTCATTGGATGACTCATACTTATTTGACATCACTCTTTTGTTTGTTGAGCCCCCTATTGGGACAATTATTTGCTTGACCTTAGTCATCTTTCCATAGAGTACACTTTTGATGTGCTATAGGTTCGTTATCCATCTACAGGTATTTCAGAGGAGTTCATCATCTTCATTATTGGGAGTGCCCCTTTTGGGACTCTTACCACTTACACTTTTCTGGAAACCTTAATTGATCCACCCTTGCTTGTGGATCCATTTTCTATTGTGGGGAATTATTTTTTCCTTCACATCAGTTGGACATCCTTTCTACAGGTGTTCCCCTTCTTTACTCTAATAGTTCTACACATGTGGGATTATCTTCGGTTCCTTAGCGCTCTCTTGCTAGACCTATGTCACACTTTTATGGACCAGACTCAAAGCTCTTTGTGTTGTTGCCTTCAGTTTCCTTCACAGAGTGGGAGGAATTCCAACAGAATCATTTATGTCCTTCCTAAGGGTAGGCACATAGTTCGGTGTGGGTGGCTTTTCTTCAATCCAGAGGTAGAGGATCTCATTATCGACATTATTTTGGGAGACCTCCTAGAGCTGTAGAGTTCAGATCCATCAATGCCATCTTCTGAATTCCTCTTGTCTCCCTCTTTTTCTCTCTTCTTTTTCTTTTTGAGAGATTGCCTCTCTGTACATGGGTACCTTAACAGGCTTGTCTATGATTAGAACCCATCTTTGACATCTTTCTTAGATTAGAGAGTGGACTTTTCTCTCTTTTGGGGGTGAGTTTTCCCACTGGGTTTTCTCCTTTTAATCTACTTTTGGAGAGTTTATTGTACATGGGTACTTCATCAGGCTTATTTTCGGGACCCACTTCTCCTTGTTTTCATCTATGTGTCCACTTAAGCTATGCTTTAGGGGGTGTGTTGGTGTAGGATATTTACCATGCATATATTTTAAGTACATGAGATTCCTCCACATAGGTGATTCACCATGCTTATGTGTCTTAGGGAGTCATTATGGCCTTACACGCATCATAGAGCGTCATATGAGTTACATTTGACTGGATCTTCTGAGAACGTAACTCCCACCTCTTGACGGCTACATTTGTGGGGGAGTTACACACCCGACTACTATATGTGCACCCTTTCATCTTGAGTAATACAATGGAATGGAATTATCGTTGTGTGTGGAATGTGGCCTTACTTATTTGAACATAGGAAAGACAGAAAATTAAAGAGTCAAGATAGTACAGAAAAAATCAACAGTCGTTACTCACCACTCAATTGCAATGAACGTTTCATTTGGATAGAAAAATTAAGATGGTACGTTAAGACCAAGGAAAATGAAGACAAGCTCGCACTCACCAGAAAATTTCCATTGGAATCATTGGACCTTATTTTCTTGCACGTGGTAGGGATAGACTTTGTTTTCTGTCACAAACTTTTATTTATGCTCTTTCCCGCCACTAACGCCAAAGCAAGTCAATATCCAGTTAATAAAAGCCACTCGAAAAGAAAGCATAAGAAAAAGATAACAGTGAAGACACTAGGTAGTAGGTACTATCTCAATCAAGATTCATTTTCCTAGTTAATCCTGTCCATAACGTCCTTCAAAAATATTGAAATAACCACCCTTTTTATCCATTTAAAAAAAAAAAAAAACCTTGAATTTGATGGTAGTTTCCATTTCAAAGCTGTAAGATACTTGCGATTTTATAATATTTCCAATACGACTTTATTTGTTTAAAACCTTAGATTTATATATAAATTATGTACATAAATACTGCTCAGCCCATAAATACATATTGAATAGTGTTATAACTAGCAATCACATGTGTTTCATGCAATGTGAACGTCGAACGGTATATGTTATTTGTTTTAGAGGTATAATTAATACTTTTGTAGTTGATGTTGATAAGGGGTGTGATTATTTTCGTAAGTGTAGAAATATAGATGGGCCACTTAATTTTAAGGTTGTTTTTACATTTCAAACTTGTTAAAAATTCTTACATGAATACATTTGATATTGTTTTCGATAGTTAAGTTATTTTATAGTTGATGTTGTATGTATTTAATTCGGGTTTATTGTGTTAGTTGTGCATCAGTTGTTCAGTTGGTGTTTTGTTGGAAAAACATTTATTGTACAGTTGATAATGTGTGTGATTGATAGTTGTAGTGTTGGAATTTAGTTGAAACATTACATTGAAATGTTGTATGTGTACATTTAAAGTTGCATATCATATTTCACAACATCAAATAAATGTAGATCTACGTGCACATAATGAGACATGTATACATTTGCAGTTTTTATATCATGTATATGAGGGTATTATTTATGATGGGTTGAGTGATAGTAGTCTTGCTTCCTCGTTTCTTCTTGCTCCAAGTGTTGGTACTTGCGCCATATTTGGGTATCTCTCAAATGAAAAAGTAGGTGAAATGCGTAGATTTACAAGCGAGGGAACTCTAGAGAAAGTTGTGAAAGTCAGACCCTACCTTTAGTGGTTCCAATGTCAGCAGTTGGTCTGTGCAAAGTAAGTCCATGTGACTTGTTGATAGTTAAACCCCAGGCCATTTTAATTGGCAATTGTCTTCAATTCCCTCTTGAAATAGGGGGTATGGGAATATGTAACGGGTTAGAGGGATCAACATGGGCCATTGTATCTATCAAATTTGACAACAACAAATAAAGGTAATGTTGTTGGTTGCATTGATGCATCGTAGACAATGTCAATGATTATTCCTGTGTCACCATTCACGAGTCCTACGTCAACCCATAGATGGGAAATAATCATGAATTTTTGTTGTTTGCACAACAAAACTTTGTGTTCCAACTGATCATCATCAGGATTTCTGGGTCCAGACCACCTGTTACTTTCAGTAATGGATTGGGAAATCAAAATGTTCAATGCCTTTAACAGCTGAAGGTTGTGGTAGTCCACCAGACTGTTTTAAAAAAAAATGTGGTGCGTCTTTAAAAATGTTGGGCTCTTGTTGATTTAGGTGTGTGTCTATGCGAGACATTACGAGCTCCCAATCCTGAATTAGAGGGGATGAATCTCACATGTGGAGCAGTAAATTCCGGGATGAAACTTGTGCATTGGTTATTACTTGTTGCCAAAATATGTTTGCAATGTAATGGAATAATGAAATCCCTTCCAAAGGTTTGTTCCTTAGGAATTACTTGCATAAAGAGGACTGCCCAAAACCGGTGGTAATTGGCCGAGGTCATCGAGGAGGATGACTGATTTGTTCCCAAATTAAGATGTTCTTGAGAGTGGGAAAGCTTCACGTAGCCTACTGTCAATTTTGATTAGTAACTTTGGTATGATGAAACTCATTTCATCAATAAGAAAATATTCTATACGTTTCAGTGAATCTTGAAATGACGATAATGCAATACCTTCAAGGGGTTTCAATTCTTTTATTTGAATACGCAAGGCCACGTGGATTGTGGATGTGGAAATGTTGGCTGAAACACCGGTAGGGGTGAGCACAAGTAGAGGTGAGGGAGATGTACTTGGTGCTGTGAATGTATTCTAGATTTTATTTATCGGAAATGATTTTCCTGTGCCTTTCATTCCTTGAATAATCAATCTTAGTTGAGGTAGATGGGTTTTGTTTTCTGAATGTTCTAGTATGGTATCAAGAGCTAGTTGTTGTTCTGAAGACAAAGGAAGTGTTGTAGATGGTGGTGTGACCTGCATGCTATTGTTAATTGTGTCTGGCTTTTCTCTCTCAATGAATGATGAACCAGTTAGTTTCAAATCTTGTGTAACGTCATGTATACTCCAATTATTATGTACGTCGAAGTCTCGTTTCCCTCACATATAACGACTGTTAAGACCCATGTTGTTTCCAGGATGAATTTGTGTGAAGACTTGCCATTCTTGCATTTGTTTGTGTTGAATATTGCATTTGACCTCTGAGTCAGAACTAACATCTGTAATAGGTCATATGTCTGCGGTAGTGTGTAAAACATGCCACAGTCTGTAGTTGTGCTTGAACATGTGCCAAGTGCTGTTGATGTCATGTGGGGTTGAGCCAAATTCAGACGCAATATTTCTGAAAGGTTTGTATAAAAGGAGTTCTAACCAATAGAAAAGGTCATATGACACTGAATCCTGAGCTCGGATATCCACAAATATCAGGTGGACCCAAACAATTGCTTGTGTCGGTTTCTTTTTCCATTGATCACCTTTATGGTTCTTGTTGTAGCTCCAATCTCGATAACTTTGAATAAGTGGTAGGTGTTCCATGGTTGTAGGAAAAGGGAACATAAATATTAGTTATGTAGTTTGGAAAAATCTTTGAAATAAGTAGATTTGATTACATGTACCAAAAGTCTACTGCTCCAAGTTCCTTCTGCAATATTTCTTCGTGAAATTATTGTGAATATGTAATGTAGGTATGTTGATACTTGATGAGGGTTAGAGAAAATGTTAAGTTTTCTCTAACATTGTGCGACTCAAGGATCAGCTGGGTATTCACCCCACATAATATTGTGGAGATCTGGCCATTTAGTGTCTGCAATACTTGGAGTGAAGAATAAGGTTGGTGTCCCCAATTGTTCCACCATATCTGAAAGCTCGCTTCTTCATTTTTCCTAGAATGAACGTGTCCCTCAAAGGCTCGATCCAAAGCGCATTAAGTTGTTTGGGAGGTTGTCTTTGGGGCATTCCATTAGTTGTCTTCGCAAATCTCTAATTGTTGGAGGGATTCTAGATTCGAGGTTCTGTTTCATAAAAATTGTTGTTGTGTGTTGATCAGATTTTCATGCTTCCTGTCCAGATTAGTGTACGAGAAACCAAAACACAAAAAACAACATCAAAAATGCAAGGGCTTAGTACCTTGGAAATGGTGATGAACGATACGGGCATAAAGAAAATGGATGTGTGATAAAAGAAGATAGATCCATAAAACTGAAACATATAAGATTAGATAACAACATGTGGGGGTTTCCCAGACAATCCCGGTTCCAAGAGGATGTTAACTCCCTTAGAGGATGTCAACCCCCATGTTTAGAAAGATTGCAATAAATGATGAACAGTAGATATCCTGCAGAAATAATGTAATACAAAATGACAAGTAACTAAAATGACAAGGGAGTTTAGCTTGTGCTCTAATATGGAGATGAAATGGGCATCATGATGGCAAGATGACAAACAATGACAAATATTTCTCCCTCAAAATTTTAGTAAGAAGAGATTTCATACATCAATTCTTCTTCTTTGTTTCTAGTCCAGTTCCAGGTCCATCCTCTGTCTAGGTTCTTAATCCTCCTCAAAGAGGGGGAAGAACACATATTTATAGCTTAGAGGCGAGGTTAGATTGGGGTTAACGAGTAGCCGGGGTTGGGTAAGGTAACCCGGCTTAAAAGAGGTGATGTGATCACGCGGGGCCCATGGTTTGACTTATTAGATGGAGTGGGCAACATGATTGACATGGTAGGTGAGATAATAGATTCCATTTTTTGAAATTAAGAAAGGGATGTCGGGTGGGTATATTATTACCCATAAAATTGAATAAATTGACATGGGAGATAATGCCAAGATTTTAATTATCAAATGGGTCCACATGGAGCTCATTTGATAATTTATTAAATAAGGTGAGTAAATTGATAGAATTTACTCAAATTTAGGAAAGAGAAAGGTGAGAGGGGAAGTTGCATGAAGGAGAAGAAATGCAGGATGAACGAGAGGGATCACACCAAAAATGGTGTCTACATTTACCCCTTTTTGTTAATTGGTTTGCGATAGCAAACCACGAGAGAAAAACAAAAGGAATTGGATGAAGATATGTTAATGAGAATGGATAAAGACATGACCAAAGGTAAGATACGCAAGAAAAAAAGGATCACAACAATAATGAAAAATATTGCAGTGACTCCAATATCACATCGGTAGAGGAAAATTGTGGTCTCAATGGAGACAGGTGATAATATTCTACAGATCGGTGAGTGGTTGAACATCATTGCAGTATGGATGTAATCTATGATGACCAATGGGTCATAAGAAGACATCAAAATATGCACAACTGAATGCGAAAGGTATGCACAATCATTTGTCTAGAGGAATCGTGTGAAAAGTCATGCATCCGTAAAGGGGATGAGGATGAAGATAATGATTTCCCAACACAGGGTATGAGAAGAAAAAAAATTAAGTTATATGCATCTGCAAGTACGAGGAGAAAAGGTGCCCCGACATAGGACACACAAATTACATAATGGAAGATGGATGTTGAAATAAAATATCCCAAGGGGAACGAGTATGGCCACGAATGTGGATATGAAGAATATATTGGATAAAATGCCCCAAGACGGTGTTAAGTAGGATGTTGAATACATGTTTCTTAAGAAAGGTTTGCATTTGAAGGAAGATGAATAATGGGGTGAGGAAAAAAGAAAGTATTCCCGCTTCTTTGACAAATAGGAAAAGGACTTAAGCTAATTTTGTTAAAAAGTAGAGCAAAAATTTAAGGAAGAGAACAAGATCAGATAGGTGATGGCCGTTATGTTATCTTACAAGACAAAAATCTCGAAGAAATATTGGAATAGATTCTTAGAAATGGATATGATGGTGTCCCTACGAGAGGAATGACGAAGATAAAAGATGTGACAGGGTTCTCAAAAAGAGAAGAGGTCAATGCTGTAGAGAGAAGGACAACAAAGAGATGTAATGAGATGGACTGGTGATGGTGTATAAAAGAAGAAACATAGGAATTGATTGTGAATGCTAGGTGCGAAGGATGTGTTGAAGGATGGAATGGGAGACAAGGGTATGGAATGGAGGAGGGCAAAAGGAATTAAAGGGGAGGATGAAGATAACAAAGATGGATTATAAGGGAAGGAGGAAATGATGAAGGAAAAACAAGGAGAAGACAAAAAATGACAGAGCAGAGAGTGAACTTATGAAAAAGGGAGAGAGTTATTTAAAATGAAAGGTGTGAAATAGGATGAATCAGATCAAGGGAGAGAGGTAATGGAAAATGAAAGAGATGATAAAGTGGAGAGAATTGAAGGAACCAGATCATAGTGAGGAAATACAAGGCAAAGAATATGGAACTGATCGCATGGAAATGCACGTGGCTGGTGAGATGATAAAAAATATGGGACAATGTTAAAGTGCCAGATCATAAATAGGGAAGTAAGAAGAAATTAAGATGTAAAATGAGAAAGAAGGTGATACACGGAAAGTAAAAAAAACCAGGGGTACAAAGGAGGGGAGGAAAACGGAGGAAATTATGCAAATGGGAGGAAACCAAAATGGGAGATATTCGATAAAGAGTGAGAAATATCATAAATGTAAGAGGAAGCTAGAGGGGAGGAATGACACTGATTGGAAAATATGGAGAGATGCGTAAGATTAGGATAATTTGATGATGAGAAAATAGAGAGAGGGTGTATGATGAAGAAAGTAAATAAATTGGCAAGGAAGAATGGAAGATGGAGAGGTGGCGAAGAAAAAGAGAGGAAGAGATAGAAGAGGGAATGCCAACGAAGGGATGTTAGGAGAAATCCACCGATAGTGATCAGTAGGGAAGGATGGGACAAAAGGTAATAAGAGGGGAAAAGTAAACGAGGAATGGAAATAGGAATTCCAATGGAGAAATGTTAAGAGAAGTCCCCCGATAATAATCAGAGGGCACAAAGGAAGGAATGAATGAAGATATAATGGAGGATTTATTTTTAGGAGAATTCCACCGATAATTATTAGTGCGGAAATGGAAGATGATGATGAAATAATGTTAGGAGATGATCAATGACAATGACGGGTAAATATGGGGGTAGATATGTGGGAGAAATCTAGAAGATGGATTGGAAAGAGTAAAGAAAGAAGGGATAACAATGTGTGGGAAGATGAAGGAAAGGAGAGGATGCATTGGATGATAATGAACAAGAGGAAGATGAAGAAATAAGACATGAAATGAATGGGGAAGCAACGGTTAAGTAAGATTACCGAACGAGGGATGATGGAGATGAAAAGGGGGCAAGTAGGAAGTGGCGTTTGCGAGAATGGAAGAAGAGGTGAGGGGATGTGATGATGGGGACTAATGAGAAAATGTAGATGGTGAGAATGTGGAGTGGTGGGCGAGTGTAGGATGACAGGTCATCTTTAATAAGGACACTTAAGTAAGATTGTCAGGTCGGATGTGGAGTTAAGTAAGATCACCAAACTGGCAGTGACAATATGGAAGGAGAAAGATGACATTGTATTGGGTACAGGTGTGGAATGGTTGGTTGGAGCAAATGATTACGACAAGAGATGGGAGACAAAAGATGAGGGAAATATGATGGGATGTGGAAGGGTCATATGGAAAACTAATCTTAAGATAAACTCTTAATTAAGATTACCATGTGATGGGGATGGTTAAGTAGGATCATCAAGCCGAAGAAGAAGAATAATGATGAAAATATTGAGTGGTGTTTACCAAAATGGAACAAGAGATGAAATTAGATGATAACAAGGAAAAAAGGAGTGTGATATGAATGGATTGATAATGGTGTTTAACGAGATTTAAACAATAAAATTCATGGAATAATAATCTATCATTCAATTTTTTCAGGATGTACTTTCACAATATATTAGCGATATATATATATATATATATATATAGGCTTTTAGATATGCATAACAAATCTAACAATGCATACCTATATTCTCTCAACAACTCACTAATTACATAAATTGGTATAACTCTAATAACAATTTGCTCAACCACATTATAATATATTCTCACATATATATTATGCAAACCCCTATGAGCACTAATAGGATTATTCCTAACATTCCCCCCTTAGTGCGAACATGGTAGAAAAAATGTTCACACACTTCTCTCTAGTATGCTTACCCTTGTGGCATGTCCGTCTCTGTGACTTGTGACCTTGGTCCAAAAGAAAGGCTCTCTCCTTCCATGGTTTTAAACATGTTTACTACAAACCTTGACATGAACAGGAACCCATCAACTTTCCACCTCGTGTGGTTTTTTGGATCTCCCACAAAACTTTTTAAGATCCATGATTTGAATTACTATGGTGCTTCTGTTCGCCACTATGCTTGTACATCAGGGAAGTATATAGGAAATAGCTCATACTGGAATATATTTTACACAGAATGGAAATGGAATATTGTGTTCTATTCCCCCCCACAATGTGAAATTTCCATTATTCTAAAAAATGTAAAACAGGAACACTGAAATGAATCAACACACTGAAAATGCCAAAAAAAAACACACACTTGTCACCAAATCTATTGTGCGGCCCCGTCATTGATGATTGACGAGAGGACACTAGTTGTCCTCCTTCCTTTGTTGCCTCCATCCTTCGATAACATGCTACTAACTCAACCTAAATTGGATATGAAGCTCAATTATTTCCATATTGTTTATTATATCTTCCCTCCCGCAATGTGTAACACTTTATTTTTCTAGACGTCGGGTAACATTGAAAATGCGTCCGTAATGTATTTTTTCAAACATCCTATTTTTCAACGAAATTTAAATCAATGCAAAGAGGATAAAAAAATGAACACTTTTGCCAAAAACGGAACTCAATTTCAATGTACCAAGAAAAAGTTATTGAGGTTTTAATTTCCCGTAGAAAAGGCCCAATTTGAGTTAAAATTGGATCAACGATTAAAAAATTGCTCCAGATGAAAAGAAAATTTATCATGTAACCACTCATTGGAACTGGGAGGAAACGAGGATTCCAAAAATGTTAAAGGCCCAAAAAAGAAGTGTTTCGGAAAAATATTAATTTGGATAAAAAACATAATAATTGCCCTTTAAATGTAAATATTAAGCAAAAACTATAGTAAACTTAAATTTTTCAAACTATAGTCTTTGCTAAAAATTAAAAAAAAAAGCCAAACACAAATGGCTGCAAAACTCACGACTTCATTGAATGGAATATTGTGTTCTATTCCCCCCCACAATGTGAAATTTCCATTATTCTAAAAAAATGTAAAACAGGAACACTGAAATGAATCAACACACTGAAAATGCCAAAAAAAAACACACACTTGTCACCAAATCTATTGTGCGGCCCCGTCGTTGATGATTGACGAGAGGACACTAGTTGTCCTCCTTCCTTTGTTGCCTCCATCCTTCGATAACATGCTACTAACTCAACCTGATTTGGATATGAAGCTCAATTATTTCCATATTGTTTATTATATCTTCCCTCCCGCAATGTGTAACACTTTATTTTTCTAGACGTTGGGTAACACCGAAAATGCGTCCGTAATGTATTTCTTCAAACATCCTATTTTTCAACGAAATTTAAATCAATGCAAAGAGGATTAAAAAATGAACACTTTTGCCAAAAACGGCACTCAATTTCAATGTACCAAGCAAAAGTTATTGAGGTTTTAATTTCCCGTAGAAAAGGCCCAATTTGAGTTAAAATTGGATCAACGATTAAAAAATTTCTCCAGATGAAAAGAAAATTTATCATGTAACCACTCATTGGAACTGGGAGGAAACGAGGATTCCAAAAATGTCAAAGGCCCAAAAAAGAAGTGTTTCGGAAAAATATTAATTTGGATAAAAAACGTAATAATTGCCCTTTAAATGTAAATATTAAGCAAAAACTATAGTAAACTTAAATTTTTCAAACTATAGTCTTTGCTAAAAATTTAAAAAAATAGCCAAACACAAATGGCTGCAAAACTCACGACTTCATTGAAGTGACAGAATGATTTGCTGATAATTCCACAACCAGAGCTCCGTTTTATAAACCGAAAAATAAGTTGGAAAGGTGCTTTGAATACCTCTACAATACTACTAACAAAATTTGATTTCATCACCTGACCTAAAATTTGTTCTTGACTGAGTTTTACTTGAATTTGGAGTTGTTCTTCATGCCTGAACTGCAAAAGGTCACTGTCTACAGGTTTCTTAATTCTTTGTGATTTCTGTTCACCGCTCCTTGCAAAGTCTTTGCTCAATGGTGAATTTTAGCCATGAAAAATAGTGGAGACATCCAGTTCTTTGTATTCATCAATGCAAAATGTCACTAACTAGACCCAAATGAACAATGCAAGGAGACAATGATTTCACCAAGATTCACAATGCAGCATGCGAAAACAATGATCAAGGTCATGCTATTATTTTAGCAAACACTAATTGAATGCTCCTTCAGAAGGTTGCACACTTGAAAAGTATGAGATCTAACAGAGAGAACATTCAGAGGTCTGAATACTGTAAATTTGAGAATGATAGATCATAGCTCGATGGAGATGACAGGATCCATAACAATCTATATCTAGAATTAACACTGATTTGCTATAAAGTTATCTGACAGTTTGGAAGTGCAAACAACTCTCAGACATAGATCTATGAGCTATTAATTAAATGATGCACATGGTCTAAACTACACCTTGGGTAGATTACATCAAAATGCAATATCAATAACAAAAAGGAACAATTCTTGTCAAAGATCAAAGAGTTGTGTGAATAAGGATGGGCCCCCATAATACACCCAAATTGAATCACCTAAATATTCTCCATTGCAAATTATTGGAAGCATTACAATGAGATGGTTACCTCTTCACAAACCTGATCATGTATCTTCAAACGTGGATTTGATGAAACAAGTAGAGCTTGGAAGGCTATACAGTCTCTTACTTACAACACATTCCAACTGATCTCCAAAGCATTAATCTCAAGTTTTTCAATCTTCAATACATATTTGGTAGTGTAGAAAATACAATGAAATGAACGCCTAATTTCTGTTAGTAGATTCACCTCCTCTAATACCAAATAATGGTGTTTAACCAGATTTACACAATAAAATTCATGAAATAATAATCTATCATTCAATTTGTTCTGGATGTACATTAACAATATGTTAGCCATATATATAGGATTTTAGATAGGCATAAAAAATCTAACAATGCATACCTATATTCTCTGAACCACTCACTAATTACGTAAATTGTTATAACACTAATAAAAATTTACTCAACCACATTATAATATATTCTCACATATATATTATGCAAACCCCTATGAGCACTAATAGGATTATTCCTAACAATTGAGGGATATATGCAGTGTAGATGGAGAATGTAAGGGCAATCCTTAATTGGGATGCCCATGTGGTGGAAGTGATGATCCCAGAATATGATGTGGTAGAGGTAAAGAAAAAATATGAGAGGAAATGAAAGGAAGACACACAAAGTGGTGAAAGGGGACAAAAAGGTGAAAAGGATGATGGGGGGATAAGAAGTTACAAGATAACGAACTCTCCTTGAGAAGGATTCTCAAGTAGGATTCACAAACTGCAAAAAAGATCAAGCAGAATTTGCAATCTGAAGAGTGTATTTGTGAGAACGTTCATGGATATTATGGATAGATATAGAATTCATAGTGTGAGATTCGATGTGATTTTGATAAAATATGATCTTGGTGAGATGAATGAAACATAGTCGTAACAAGGAAATAAAAGGAAACCATGCTTTGAACCAGATTGGAGATAAACAAGAAAGGTCACCACTCAAGCCATTGCACCTGCGGCCAATAGCAGGTGTTAACACATAACAAACGATAGTTATTTATAGCAAAAGATCATGAGGGAAATATGGATGAAATATGCTCATAAAGCTAATGTTTACACGACAAAGGGATCGGAGATGTAACTTGTATGCGGGAAGAGGCATCTCCATAAGTGGCTATTCCTATAAATATGCCCCAACTCTGGGAAAGGGGAAGAACATAATAGAGGAAAGCTAATCAATGCGGGAAGCTTTCTGGGAATGCTGATGAAAGGAAGGTTGATCAATGCAGGAGACCTTCTAAATGCCATAATAACAGAGTAGTCATCCTTCGAGGGTATGGTCTACTTTATACATAATATGGATGGCAATATAATATGTGTGATAGCCGTACTCCGAGGGATCGGTCTATTTCTTATTATGTTTCTTTGATTTTGACTTGTATGCTTTTCTTTTATTTCCTTTTTAAACAATTGCCCTTCGAGGGATCACTTTGTTTCCTTGATAACTTTGTTTATACTTTTTACATACATGAAATTTATTTTTACATGGGTGAGAGCTAGGGATAGTTAAGTAGACTACTGAGGAGGGGATAATGAATGTACAAGAGACACCCCTGGACCATTTACATGACTAAAATATGAGAATGAGAGGATGAAAGATGTAATGATCGTGGAGTTCTCACCAGATGGGAGAAATTATCCATAAGTAAAATGCTATGGACAGGGCCGTGGTGCCCATATTTAAGGTCGTGACTGGCAATGATGGTAGACCACATTCTTCCAACTCATTACAATGAAAGATGGAAGGGGCTAATGATGGATGAATGATCTAAAGATATGACTAAGTCCTTATTGATAGATATGCTAACAATAGACAGGTTGCAAGTACAATGCATTAAGAGGTTCTATCTCTGGTCTACCAATAAGTGAGAGAAGACATTAAATTTGTGACAAGATGAGAGTTTGCAAAGGATTAAATATGACAGACAAGTGAGAAATAAAACTATGTTCTTAAGGAAGCAAAAATATGACCACAACGGTGGATTTTGATGAAAATAAATGGTTCCCCAAGAGAGACACAAATATGGCCACGATGGTGGACTTTAATGAAAATGGAAATATGGTCCCTCAATGGAAGGACAAAAATGGCCACAAATGTGGACTTAATGAAACAGACGGTGCCCCAAAAGAGACACAAATATGGCCACAATGGTGTACTTAGAATGAGATGAAGATTCGGATATAATTAGTTGAGATTAGATGAATTTTGATGAGGCAAATAACAGAATGTCAAGGAAGAAAGTCCCCTAGTGTCAAGGGAGTTATACAGATGATATGCTAAAGGGCGAGGGAAGGTTGATTCCCCAATGAATTAAATTTGGAGGATTTAAATGATGTCAAAAGAGTTTAGGTGAGATTATTTTAGATTTTGATGGGTTAAATGGTCAGAGACCAGAAGTGTGCTTGGAGAGATAAGTATTATTGATGAACAATGAAGGACCTTCCTTAAGAGGAATGTCATGTGTAAGAGGGATGTTAACGGATGATGTGGATGAATGAATCGTGGGAAACCTGACGGATGGGATAAAAATTGGATTAAATGTAGATGGAGAAGGATATTTCTCCTGAATGAGGAAATCATCTTTCTCAATAAGGTTGTGGACGATTGTATGAAAGGGCTTACAATGTTCAATGTCATGGCCCACGATATGATGATAAGTGCAACTGCAATTAGGATTGAACCATGATGGATTTGGACCATAGGGATTGAAATATTTAATGGGAGGAAGTGTGATGGTAAATATTCAAACTAAAAGTCAAAAAATTTCTGCGTAGGACCCAATCGAAGTATTATGAGGAAGATAACTCTTATGACGTTTTGGCTTGGTTTTAGGTATAGATATAGATTGGATGGGTGAATTAGATAAATTAAATTTGGTTGGAATATTGGATTGTTTGGATTGGAATTTAGGTGAGGATGTACATTGAATGGGTAAATTATGTATTTTTAGCTGGTTTAGCTTCTTATCTTTTTGGTGGTCGACCATTTTGGGGTTAATTACGAAATTAGATCAATATAACCATATATATATAAAGTTATGAGACCATAATTAGGGACCAAACACTATCCACTACTATAATCCATCTAGAGTTGCATCCATCTATTACATTAGAGATCGTTTGCATCCACATAGCTCCATCACGAAGCACAGGACTAGGATATTTGCATCACACTTCAAAGGGGGAGGGATTATATTCTACTTCATGTACACATTCTATAACATTTTATACATGTATTAATTGCTCGCTACTTCAAAAAGTGTGTCTGGGAAAAGAGCAGCCCAGGGCATGGATAGTTTTTACAAGGTTAAAACAATCCCTTTTGTAATTTTTTGAGGTAAAAACATTCTTTTCTTGGCATTGTAATATTTTTGGGCATCTATTTTGCTTGTATTTAATGTTCTTCATTCATGTGTCGAAGACATAGGGCGAGGTCTAAGGTTGGCAGGAGGCTAATCCCACCTCGCAAGAAAAAAAAACCATATCTAAAATTTTATGTCATTTCAAATGAGTACCCACACGACACCCTTTGCACCCATTTCGGACACTTTGTTAATTAGTTTGTAAAGTTTACTCGTATTTTCCATCAGTTACGGGAATCATATTTCTTCTATAACTTTTGAGTCACTACTCATTTTTGAGCGCTTATTTAGTCAAAGTTACATGATTTATCAGACATTACGTGATGAAATTGTCAATTTTATAAACAAACTACTTTATAAAGTGCCACATTCTAGGGGGTCACTAGTACTCTTGGGTTTTGTATTGCACCCAGACACATTATCAGTCGAGTCTAACATCTTGAATTTGTGCACCTTTCACTTTTGATTCCGCATCATGGAGGGTTCTCTTTCTAGACTTGAGCATTGTAGGATCACCTTACAGCCTCCACCACTTCTTACTGGGAGAGAGAATTATTCATCTTAGTGTACTTCCATGGAATGCTACTTTTCCTGTGAGGCTATTTCATCATTCTTACTTGTGTCAGTTCCTACACCCACCGATCATCTTCATCTGGAGGACTTTCTTGACATTTGCGACCATGTTTTTGGTGACATGATGATACATATCTCTAGATTTCCTTGGTTTCAAGTGGTAGACTTAGATCCACCCCATCATGTCTAGAGCATCCTTCAATCCCTCTATGGAGACCCTTCACATACTGCCACAATTTTTGTTGATGTTGATTCAGTTGTCTCCTATATTTCTTCATGTGATGACAGTTCCACTAACACATACTCCCTTGGTTCTACTTTTGATGACGAGGATTGTGCACCCAGTTCTAATGTCGAGAGTATTACAAAGGACTCTTCTCCTCCTTCTCTCATTATTCCAGAGAGTGTTGACACATCCCACATCTCATCAGTTATTGAGAAGTCTCCTATTCAATCTCATACAATAATCACACCTGCCTCTTGTCCACCTTCAATGTGTGACGCCCCTTTCATTCCTCTACCTTCATTGGATGACTCATACTTATCTGACATCACTCTTTTGTTTGTTGAGCTCCCTATTGGGACAAGTATCTGTTTGACCTTAGTCATCTTTTCGTAGAGTACACTTTTTATGTACTATAGTTTGTTATCCATCTACAAGTATTCCAGAGGAGTTCATCATCTTCATTGTTGGCAATGCCCCTTTTGGGACTCTTACCACTTCCATTTTTCTGGAGACCTTAATTGATCCACCCTTGTTTGTGGATCCATTTTCTATTGTGGGGCATTTTTTTTTCCTTCACATCAGTTGGATATCCTTTCTACAGGTGTTCCCCTTCTTCACTCTAATAGTTCTACATACGTGGGATTATCTTTGGTTCCTTAGCACTCTCTTGCTAGACCTATGTCACACTTTCATGGACCAGACTCAAAGCTCTTTGTGGCGTTGCCTTCAGTTTCCTTCACAGAGTCGGAGGACTTCCAACACATCATTTCTATACTTCCTAAGGGCAGGCACATAGTTCGGTGTGGGTGACTTTTCTTCAATCCAGAGGTAGAGGATCTCGTGATCCACATTATTTTGGGAGACCTCCTAAAGCTACAGAGTCAACTTCCGTCGATGCCATCTTCTGCATTCCTCTCGTCTCCCTCTTTTTATCTCTTCTTCTTCTTTCCGAGAGATTACCTCTTTGTACATGGGTACCTTAACATGCTCGTCTGTGGTCAGAACCCATCTTTGATATCTTTCTTAGATCAGAGAGTGGACTTGTCTCTCTTTTGGGGGGGATTTTTCCCACTGGGTTTTCCCCTTTTAATCTACTTTTGGAGAGTTTATTGTACATGGGTACTTCATCAAGCTTATTTTTGGGACCCACTTCTCCTTGTTTTCATTTATGTGTCCACTTAAGCTATGCTTTAGGGGGTGTGTTGGTGTAGGATATTTAACATGCATATATTTTAAGTACATGAGATTCCTCCACATAGGTGATTCACCATGCTTATGTGTCTTAGGGAGTCATTATGGCCTTACACGCATCATAGAGTATCATAAGAGTTACATTTGACTGGCTATTCTAAGAATGTAACTCCCACCTCTTGACGGCTACATTTGTGTGGGATTTACACACCCCACAACTGTATGTGCACCCTTTCATCTTGAGTAATACAATGGAATGGAATTATTGTTGTGTGTGGAATGTGGCCTTACTTATTTGAACATAGGAAAGACATAAAATTAGAGAGTCAAGATAGTACAGAAAAAATCAACAGTCGTTACTCACCACTCAATTGCAATGAACGTTTCATTTGGATAGAAAAATTAAGATGGTACGTTAAGACCAAGGAAAATGAAGACAATCTCGCACTCACTAGAAAATTTCCATTGGAATCATTGGACCTTATTTTCTTGCGCGTGGTAGGGATAGACTTTGTTTTACGTCACAAACTTTTATTTATGCTCTTTCCCGCCACTAACGCCAAAGCAAGTCAATATCCAGTTAATAAAAGCCACTCAAAAAGAAAGCATAAGAAAAAGATAACAGTGAAGACACTAGGTAGTAGGTACTATCTCAATCAAGATTCATTTTCCTAGTTAATCCTGTCCATAACGTCCTTCAGAAATATTGAAATAACCACCCTTTTAACCATTTAAAAAAAAAGAAAACCTTGAATTTGATGGTAGTTTCCATTTCAAAGCCGTAAGATACTTGTGATTTTATAATATTTCCAATACGACTTTATTTGTTTAAAACCTTAGATTTATATATAAATTATGTACATAAATACCGCTCAGCCCATAAATACATATTGAATAGTGTTATAACTAGCAATCACATGTGTTTCATGCAATGTGAACGTCGAACGGTATATGTTATTTGTTTTAGAGGTATAATTATTACTTTTGTAGTTGATGTTGATAAGGGGTGCAATTATTTTCGTAAGTGTAGAAATATAGATGGGCCACTTAATTTTAAGGTTGTTTCTACATTTCAAACTTGTTAAAAATTCTTACATGAATACATTTGATATCGTTTTCGATAGTTAAGTTATTTTATAGTTGATGTTGTATGTATTTAATTCGGGTTTATTGTGTTAGTTGTGCATCGGTTGTTCAGTTGGTGTTTTGTTGAAAACATTTATTGTACAGTTGATAATGTGTGTGATTGATAGTTGTAGTGTTGGAATTTAGTTGAAACATTACATTGAAATGTTGTATGTGTACATTTAATTATGTTACAAATTCATACATTTAAATTTGCATATCATATTTCACGACATCAAATAAATGTAGATCTACGTGCACATAATGAGACATGTATACATTTGCAGTTTTTATATCATGTATACGAGGGTATTATTTATGATGGGTTGAGTGATAGTATTCTTGCTTCCTCGTTTCTTCTTGCTCCAAGTGTTGGTAATTGCGCCATATTTGCGTATCTGTCGAATGAAAAAGTAGGTGAAATGCGCAGATTTGCAAGCGAGGGAACTCTAGAGAAAGTTATGAAAGTCAGACCCTACCTTTTAGTGGTTCCAATGTCGGCGGTTTCTCTGTTCAAAGTAAGTCCCTGTGACTTGTGGATAGTTAACCACCAGGCCATTTTAATTTGCAATTGTCTTCGATTCCCTCTCGAAATAGGGGGTATGGGAATATGTAACGGGTTAGAGGGATCTCAACATGGGCCATTGTATCTATCAAATTTGACAACAACAAATAAAGGTAATGTTGTTGGTTGCATTGATGCATCGTAGACAATGTCAATGATTATTCCTGTGTTACCATTCACGAGTCCTACGTCAACCCATAGATGGGAAATAATCATGAATTTTTGTTGTTTGCACAACAAAACTTTGTGTTCCAACTGATCATCATCATGATTTCTGGGACCAGACCACCTGTTACTTTAAGTAATGGATTGGGAAATCAAAATGTTCAATGCCTTTAACATCTGAAGGTTGTGGGAGTCCACCAGACCGTTTTTTAAAAATAAATGTGGTGCGTCTTTAAAAATGTTGAGCTCTTGTTGATTTAGGTGTGTGTCTATGCGATACATTACGAGCTCCCAATCCTGAATTAGAGGGCATGAATCTCGCATGTGGAGCAATAAATTCCGGGATGAAACTTGTGCATTGGTTGTTACTTATTCCCGAAATATGTTTTACAATGTAATGGATGTTATGTTTGTGGAGCCTATTTTCATGTTAGAGTATGGTACACCTTCCATGTGTTACACTCGGGTATTTTTACGACGGTTCATTAACCCATGGGTAATGGGTAACCGTTATGGGCTATTTTTGGGCCCATGGTTTTTCGGTCTTTTTCCCATTGTTTTGATACCCACGGTTTTTTGCCCTTGGTTTTGATACCCACGGTTTTGTATCAAACTGCTTAAGCAGTTGTCTATTTATATGGTCTTATGCATATGATAGATGCACAAGCAAATGTATTATAGATGTGTTTTGAATTCGGGTGTGAATTCTGTAGAGTTTGTTCAGCATAGCTCCAAAAGGATCTGGGTATTATATTGAGAGAGTAGAGGCTTGTAATAAAATCTGAGCAAGTGATTCTTGGTGGACGTAGCCCAAATTGGGTGAACCACGTTAAATACTGTCTCTTTGTGTTGTCTTATTTTATTCTGTAATTTTATTTCAGATCTGTAATAATTTCTGCATATTAGTTTCTACTATTGCGATTCTGTAAGAGATTATTCCGCATATTTTATCTCTTATTTCCTAACAATTGGTATCAGAGCCTGGTTTAGTTTGCTGAAGTGTTGAATCGCAGGGAAAGGTTTTTAGCTTGAGTGGGAGCTATGGCAGATGAAGGAAGATCTAGGGTTGATAAATTCAACGGGCAGAATTTCATTCTTTGGAAGATGCAGATGGAAGATTACCTTTATCAGAAGGATCTTTATACTCCGCTGTCTGAGAAGGTGAACAAACCCTCGAGTATGACAGATGCGGAATGGGATTTGTTGGATCGGAAGGCACTTGGAACGATCCAGCTGTGTCTTGTATCTTCGGTATTATTTAATGTTTCGAAGGAAAAGACTACAAAAGATCTAATGGATGCATTAGGGAAGTTATATGAAAAACCCTCTGCCTCTAACAAGATATTTTTAATGAAAAAGTTGTTTAATATGAAGATGTCTGAGAATAGTTCAGTAGCAGATCATTTAAATAATTTCAATACGGTTGTGAATATGCTAGCTTCAGTTACAATAGAATTTGATGAAGAAGTTAGGGATTTATTAATTCTGTGCTCTTTACCTGAGAGTTGGAATAGCCTGGTAATGGCGGTAAGTAACTCGGTTCCAGCTAACTCGAAGTTGAAGTTTGAGGATGTTGTAGGGGTGATTCTAAGCGAGGAAATGCGAAGAAAAAGCTCCAGGGAATCTTCTACTTCAGGGAATGCTTTGACAGTGGAAACTAGAGGGAGACAGAAGAATAGAGGAAACCGTGGAAAATCAAAAGATCAGGCAAGATCAAAATCCAAGAACAAGATTGTATGTTGGAATTGTGAAAAGCCTGGGCATGCAAAGAAGGACTGTTGGGAGCTTCGGGATAAGAAGAAACAACAGGAAGAAAACAAGGAGGCAAATGTGGCATCGGGTAATGTATGTCAGGATGCTTTGATCCTTTCTTTGCATAATATTACTAAATCTTGGGTTTTAGATTCAGGGGCTTCTTTTCATGCTACTCCACATAGGCATTATTTTGTTGATTATGTTCAAGGGGATTTTGGGCATGTTTTTCTTGGTGATGATGAGCCTTGCAGTATAGTTGGAAAAGGTTCTGTTCAGGTTAAGATGCAGAATGGGAATACATGGCTATTGAAGGATGTCAGACATGTGCCTACATTAAGGAGAAATTTGATATCAGCGGGGCAATTGGGAAGTGATGGTTGTACTGTGATATTTACAGCTGACTCTTGGAAGGTTACCAAGGGTGCTCTTGTGGTGGAAAGAGGTAAGAAGGTTGGAACCTTGTATTTAACCACTGATAGTACTAATGATTGTAATCTTGTGGCTTCAGATGCAGATACAACATTATGGCACTATAGGCTCGGTCATATGAGCCATAAGGGCATGGACATCATAAAGAAGAATTTTCCTGTATATACAGAAACAGGTTTGGATTTCTGTGAGAACTGCATATATGGGAAACAGAAACGAGTAAGGTTTCTCAAGGTTGGACCTACGAAGAAAGAGAGCAAGTTAGAGCTGGTACATTCTGATGTGTGGGGGCCGGCTCAGGTATCATCTCTTGGGGGTTCAAGTTATTATGTTACTTTTATTGATGATGTAACAAGGAAAGTTTGGGTTTATTGTATTAGACACAAATCTGATGTATTTGACACTTTTGTTAAATGGAAAGCCTTGGTAGAGAATGAAACAGGTCTTAAGCTAAAATGTCTCAGGTCAGATAATGGAGGGGAGTATTGCAGCAATGAATTTAATGATTACTGTTCTAAGAATGGAATCCGCAGGCAAAAGACGGTTCCAGGAAATCCGCAGTAGAATGGGGTATCAGAAAGGATGAACAGAACTATAATGGAACGTGCTAGGAGCATGAGAATACATGCAGGACTGCCTCTTTCTTTTTGGGCAGAAGCGGTGAGCACAGCTGTGTACTTGATAAACAGAGGACCCTCAAGTGCCTTGGATGGAGGCATACCTGAGGAGGCATGGTATGGTAAGAAAGTTGATTATTCATTTCTTAGAGTCTTTGGATGTGAAGTGTTTGTTCATATAGACAAGGATGATAGGACCAAGCTAGAGGCTAAATCAGAAAAATGTACTTTCATTGGTTATGGTGGTGATGACTTTGGGTTTAAATGTTGGAGTATTAAGGACAATAAAATCATTCGGTCTAGGGATGTGGTCTTTAATGAGAAAGTCATGTATAAGCAGCAGTTGCAGGAAAACAAGGAAGAATCCAAGAAAGAATATGCAGTGGTAGAGGATCTTCCGGATGGGAAAGTGACCCATGAATCAGTTCAGGAACCTATTCAACAGGAACCCCAAACTCCTACAGTGAGGAGGTCTTCTAGGGTAAGAAAAGAACCTGAACGGTTTTCTCCTTCTCTTTATTATTTATTACTCACTGATAGTGGAGAGCCAGAGAGCTTTGATGAAGCAATGCAGGTAGATGCCAGTAAGAAGTGGGAGCAAGCCATGGATGAGGAGCATAAGTCTCTTATGGAGAACCAGACTTGGGATTTGGTGAAGCTACCAGAAGGAAAAAGAGCATTGCAGAACAAGTGGGTGTACAGAGTTAAAGATGAAGAAGGAGGAAATAAAAGATATAAGGCCCGGTTGGTGGTCAAGGGGTTTGCACAGAAACAAGGTATAGATTTTGATGAGATTTTTTCTCTTGTAGTAAAAATGACTTCTATTAGAACTGTTCTTGGAATAGTGGTAGCAGAAGACTTGCACTTAGAACAGTTAGATGTAAAGACTGCATTTCTCCATGGTGATTTGGAGGAGGAGCTATATATGCAGCAACCAGAGGGCTATGAGGTCAAAGGTAAAGAGGAGATGGTGTGTAAACTGAAGAAGAGCTTGTATGGCTTGAAACAAGCTCCATGTCAATGGTATAAGAAGTTTGATAGCTTCATGATGGAGCAAGGTTATATTAGATGTCATTCTGACCATTGCGTGTATACAAAGAAATTTGAGGATGGAAGCTATATTATCTTGTGTTTGTATGTTGATGACATGTTGGTTGTAGGTAAAAACATGCAGGAAATAAAATTACTCAAGAAACAGCTAAGTGAATCCTTTGATATGAAGGATTTGGGGGCAGCCAGACAAATCCTTGGTATGAGGATAACTCAGGATAGGAAGGAACGGAAGTTGACTTTATCTCAGGAAGAGTACATTAAGAAGGTATTAGACAGGTTTAACATGCAGGATGCTAAACCGGTTGGGACTCCTTTGGCAGGCCATTTCAAGTTATCAAAGGAGCAGTGTCCCAAGACAGAGCAGGAAAGAAACCAGATGTCAAAGGTACCTTACTCATCAGCAGTTGGCAGTTTGATGTATGCTATGGTGTGCACTAGGCCTGCTATTGCCCATGCAGTGGGAGCTGTGAGTAGATTTATGAGTGATCTAGGTAAAGAGCATTGGCAAGTAGTAAAATGGATCCTTCGGTATTTGAGAGGAACCATGGGGACAGTTCTGTGCTACAGTGGATCAGACACCACTTTACATGGTTATGTAGATTCAGACATGGTTGGAGATGTAGACAGCAGGAGGAGCACAACAGGTTATATTTATACTGTAGGTGGGACAGCAGTGAGCTGGATTTCATGACTACAGAAGCTGGTGGCTTTGTCAACCACGGAGGCTGAGTATGTTGCTGCCACAGAGGTAAGCAAAGAGATTATTTGGCTACAACAATTGCTTGAGGAGTTGGGGCATAAGCAGGAGGAATGTAAGCTATATAGTGATAGTCAGAATGCTATACACCTAGCTAAGAACTCTGCTTTCCACTCCAGGACGAAGCATATACAGTTGAGATATCACTTCATCAGGACAGCTTTGGAGGAAGATAAGTTGAAGTTGGAGAAGATTCATACCAGTCAGAATCCTGCAGACATGATGACCAAGGTGGTCACAAGGGATAAACTAAAGCTATGTTCAGCTTTGGTTGGCCATCGCGGATGACAGTGAAGGGTTGAGAAGCTTGCTCAGTGGAAAATAGTCTCCAAGTGGGAGATTGTTATGTTTGTGGAGCCTATTTTCATGTTAGAGTATGGTACACCTTCCATGTGTTACACTCGGGTATTTTTACGGCGGTCCCGCTCGCCGGTGAGCGGGTCAGGGGGGTTCAGGGGCAAAGCCCCCGAAGAAAATTTTCATGGGTGGTTCATTAACCCATGGGTAATGGGTAACTGTTATGGGCTATTTTTGGGCCCATGGTTTTTCGGTCTTTTTCCCATTGTTTTGATACCCACGGTTTTTTGCCCTTGGTTTTGATACCCACGGTTTTGTATCAAACTGCTTAAGCAGTTGTCTATTTATATGGTCTTATGCATATGATAGATGCACAAGCAAATGTATTACAGATGTGCTTTGAATTCGGGTGTGAATTCTGTAGAGTTTGTTGAGCATAGCTCCAAACGGATCTGGGTATTGTATTGAGAGAGTAGAGGCTTGTAATAAAATCTGAGCAAGTGATTCTTGGTGGACGTAGCCCAAATTGGGTGAACCACGTTAAATACTGTCTCTTTGTGTTGTCTTATTTTATTCTGTAATTTTATTTCAGATCTGTAATAATTTCTGCATATTAGTTACTACTATTGCGATTCTGTAAGAGATTATTCCGCATATTTTATCTCTTATTTCCTAACAATGGAAGAATGAATTCCCTTCCAAAGGGTTGTTCCTTAGGAATTACTTGCATAAAGAGGACTGCACAAAACCGGTGGTAATTGGCCGAGGTCACCGAGGAGGATGATTGATTTGTTCGCAAATTAAGATGTTCTTGAGAGTGGGAAAGCTTCACATAGCCTACTGTCAATTTTGATTAGTAACTTTGGTCTGATGAAACTCATTTCATCAATACGAACATATTCTATACGTTTTAGTCACTCTTGAAATGACGATAATGCATTACCTTCAAGGGGTTTCAGTTCTTTGATTTGAATACGCAGGGCTACGTGGATTGTGGATGTGGAAATGTTGGCTGAAACATCAGTAGGGGTGAGTACAAGTAGAGGTGAGGGAGATGTACTTGGTGCTGTGAATGTATTCTAGATTTTATTTATCGAAAATGATTTTCCTGTGCCTTTCATTCCTTGAATTATCAATCTTAGTGGAGGTAGATGGGTTTTGTTTTCTAAATGCTCTGGTATAGTATCAAGAGCTAGCTATTGTTCTGAAGACAAAGGAAGTGTTGTAGATGGTGGTGTGACCTGCATGCTATTGTTAATTGTGCCTACCTTTTCTTTCTCGATGAATGATGAACCAGTTAGTTTCAAATATTGTGTAACATCATGTATGCTCCAATTATTATGTACATCAAAGTCTCGTTTCCCTAACATATAACGACTTTCAAGACCCATGTTGTTTCCTCGATGAAGTTCTGAGAAGACTTGCCATTCTTGCATTGGTTTGTGTTGAATATTGCATTCGACCTCTGAGTCAGAACTAACATCTGTAATAGGTCATGTGTCTGCGGTAGTGTGTAAAACGTGCCACGGTTTGTAGTTGTGCTTGAACATGTCCCAAGTGCCGTTGATGTCATGTGGGGTTGAGCCAAATTCAGACGTAATATTTCTAAAAGGTTTGTATAAAAGGAGTTCTGACCAATAGAAAAGGTCATACGACATTGAATCCTGAGCTCGGATATCCAAAAATCTTAGGTGGACCCAAATAATTGCTTGTGTCAGTTTCTTTTTCCATTTATCACCTTTACGGTTCTTGTTGTAGCTCCAATCTTGAGAACTTTGAATAAGTGGTAGCTTTTCCATGGTTGTAGGAGGAGGGAACATAAATATTAGTTATGTAGTTTGGTAAAACCTTTGAAATAAGTAGATTTGATTACATGTACCAAAAGTCTACTGCTCCAAGTTCCTTCTGCAATATTTCTTTGCAAAATATTGTGAATATGTAATGCAGGTATGTTGATACTCGATGAGGGTTAGAGAAAATGTTAAGTTTTCTCTAACATTGTGCGACTCAAGGATCAGCTAGGTATTCACCCCACATAATATTGTGGAGATCTGGCCATTTAGTGTCTACAACACTTAGAGTGAAGAATAAGGTTGGTGTCCCCAATTGTTCCACCATATCTGAAAGCTCGCTTCTACATTTTTCCCAGAATGAACGTGTCCCTTGAAGGCTCGATCCAAAGCGCATTAAGTTGTCTGGGAGGTTGTCTTTGGGGCATTCCAGTAGTTGTCTTCATAGATCTCTAATTGTCAGAGGGATTCCAGATTTGAGGTTCTATTTCATAAAAATTGTTGTTGTGTATTGATCGGATTTTCCTGCTTCCTGTCCAGATTAGTGTACGAGAAACCAAAACAACATCGAAAATGCAAGGGCTTAGTACCTTGGAAATGGTGATGAATGATATGGGCCTAAAGAAAATGGATATGTGATAAAAGAAGATAGATCCATAAAACGGAATCATATAAGATTAGATAACAATATGCGGGGGTTTCCCAGACAATCCCGGTTCTAAGAGGATGTCAACCCCCGTGTTTAGAAAGATAGCAATAAATGATGAAAAGTAGATATCCTACATAAATAATGCAATACAAAATGACAAGTAACTAAAATGACGAGGGAACTTAGCTTGTGCTCTGATATGGAGATGAAATGGGCATCATGATGGCAAGATGACAAACAATGACAAATTTTTCACCCTCAAAATTTCAGTAAGAAGAGATTTCATTCATCGATTCTTCTTCTTTTTTCTAGTCTAGTTTCAGGTTCATCCTCTGTCTAGGTTCTTAATCCTCCTCAAAGAGGGGGAAGAACACATATTTATAGCTTAGAGGTGAGGTTAGATTGGGGTTAACGAGTAGCCGGGGTTGGGTAAGGTAACCCGGGTTAAAAGAGGTGATGTGATCACGCGGGGCCCATGGTTTGACTTATTAGATGGAGTGGGCAACATGATTGACATGGTAGGTGAGATAATAGATTCCATTGGAACCTTTTGAAATTAAGAAAGGGGGTGTCGGGTGGGTATATTATTACCCATAAAATTGAATAAATTGACATGGGAGATAATGCCAAGATTTTAATTATCAAATGGGTCCACATGGAGCTCATTTGATAATTTATTAAATAAGGTGAATAAATAGATAGAATTTACTCAAATTTAGGAAAGAGAAAGGCGAGAGGGGAAGTTGCATGAAGGAGAAGAAATGTGGGATGAACGAGAGGGGTCACACCAAAAATGGTGTCTACATTTACCCCTTTTTGTTGATTGGTTTGCGATAGCAAACCACGAGAGAAAAACAAAAGGAATTGGATGAAGATATGTTAATGAGAATGGATAAAGAAATGACCAAAGGTGAGATGCCTAAGAAAAAAAGGATCACAATAATAATGAAAAATATGGCGGTGACTCCAATATCACACCGGTAGAGGAAAATTGTTGTCTCAACGTAGACATGCGATAATATTCTACAGACCGATGAGTACGTTAAGACCACTGCAGTATGGATGTAATCTATGATGACCAATGGGTCATAAGAAGACATCAAAATATGCGCAACTGAATGTGAAAGGTATGCACAATCCTTTGTCTAGAGGAATCATTCGTAAAATCATGCATCCATAAAAGGGACGAGGATGAAGATAATGATGCATCCGTAAAAGGGACAGTGACAATATGGAAGGAGAAAGATGACATTGTATTGGGTACAGGTGTGGAATGGTTGGTTGGAGCAAATGATTACGACAAGAGATGGGAGACAAAAGAGTAGGGAAATATGATGGGATGTGGAAGGGTCATATGGAAAAATAATCTTAATATAAACTCTTAATTAAGATTACCATGTGATGGGGATGGTTAAGTAGGATCATCAAGCCGAAGAAGAAGAATAATGATGAAAATATTGAGTGGTGTTTACCAAAATGGAACAAGAGATGAAATTAGATGATAACAAGGAAAAAAAAGGAGTGTGATATGAATGGATTGATAATGGTGTTTAACTAGATTTACACAATAATATTCACGGAATAATAATCTTTCATTCAATTTGCTCTGGATGTACTTTCACAATATATTAGTGATATATATAGGCTTTTAGATATACATAACAACTCTAACAATGCATACCTATATTCTCTCAACCTCTCACTAATTACATAAATTGCTATAACTCTAATAACAATTTACTCAACCACATTATAATATATTCTCACATATATATTATGCAAACCCCTATAAGCACTAATAGGATTATTCCTAACATTCCCCCCTTAGTGCAAACATGGTAGAAAAAATGTTCACACACTTCTCTGTAGTATGTTTACCCCTATGGCATGTCCATCTCTGTAACTCGTGACCTTGATCCAAAAGAAAGGCTCTCTCCTTCCATGGTTTTAAACACGTTTACTACAAACCTTGACATGAACAGGAACCCATCAACTGTCCACCTCATGTGGTTTTTTGGATCTCCCACAAAACTTTTTAAGATCCATGACTTGAATTACTCTGGTGCTTCTGTTCGCCACTATGCTTGTACATCAGGGAAGTATATAGGAAATAGCTCATACTGGAATATATTTCACACAGAATGGAAATGGAATATTGTGTTCTATTCCCCCCCACAATGTGAAATTTCCATTATTCTAAAAAACTGTAAAACAAGAACTATGAAATGAATCAACACACTAAAAATGCCGAGAAAAAAACACACACTTGTCACCAAATCTATTGTGCGGCCTCATCGTCGATGATTGACAAGAGAAATTTGGTTGTCCTCCTTCCTTCGTTGCTTCCATGCTCCGATAACATGTTGCTAACTCAACCTGATTTGGATATGAAGCTCAATTATTTGCACATTGTTTATTATATATTCACTCCCGCATTGTGAAACACTTTATTTTTCTGGACGTCGGGTAACACCGAAAATGCGTCCGTAATGTATTTTTTCAAACATCATATTTTTCAATTAAATTTAAATCAATGCAAAGAGGATAAAAAAAAATTACTTTTGCCAAAAATGGAACTCGAATTCGAGGTACCAAGCAAAAGTTATTGAGGTTTTAATTTCCCGTAAAAAAGGCCCAATTTGAGTTAAAATTGGATCAATGATTAAAAAATTTCTCCAGATGAAAAGAAAATTTATTGTGTGACAACTTGTTAGAACTGAGAGGAAACGAGGATTCCAAAAATTTCAAAGGCCCAAAAAAGAAGTGTTTCGAAAAAATATTAATTTGGCTAAAAAATGTAATAATTGCTCTTAAAATGTAAATATTAAACAAAAGCTATAGTAAAATTAAGTTTTTCAAACTATAGTCTTTGCTAAAAATTAAAAAAAATAGCCAAATACAAATGGCTGCAAAAACTCACGACTTCATTGAAGTGACATAATGATTTGCTGATAATTCCACAACCAAAGCTTCGTTTTATAAACTGAAAAATATGTTGGAAAGGTGCTTTCAATACCTCTACAATGCTACTAAAATAATTTGATTTCATTACCTGACCTAAAATCTGTTCATGACTGAGTTTTACTTGAATTTGGAGTTGTTCTTCATGCCTGAACTACAAAAGGTCACTGTCTGTAGGTTTCTTAATTCTTTGTGATTTCTATTCACCGCTCCTTGCAAATACTTTGCTTGATGTTGATATTTATCTATGAAAAATGGTGGAGACTTGCAGTTCTTTGTATTCATCAATGCAAAATGTCACTAACTAGACCCAAATGAACAATTCAAGGAGACAATGATTTCACCAAGATTCACAATGCAGCATGCGAAAACAATGATCAAGGTCATGCTATTATTTTGGCAAACACTGATTGAATGCTCCTTTAAAATGTTACACGCTTGAAAAGTATGAGATCTGACAGAGAGAACATTCAGAGGTCTGAATATTGTAAATTTGAGAATGATAGATCATAGCTCGATGGAGATGACAGGATCCATAACAATCTATATCTAGAATTAGCACCGATCTGCTATAAAGTTATCTGAAAGTTCGGAAGCACAAATAACTCTTAGACATAGATCTATGAGCTATTAATTAAATGATGCACATGGTCTAAACTACGCCTTGGGTAGATTACATCGGAATGCAATATCAATAACAAAAAGGAAGAATTGTTGTCAAAGATCAAAGAGTCGTGTGAATAAGGATGGGCCCCCACAATACACCCAAATTGAATCACCTAAATATTCTCCATTGCAAATTATTGGAAGCATTACAATAAGATGGTTACCTCTTCACAGACCTGATCATGTATCCTCAAATGTGGATCTGATGAAACAAGTAGAGCTTGGAAGGCTATACGGTCTCTTACTTACAACACATTCCAACTGATCTCCAAAGCATTAATCTCAAGTTTTACAATCTTCAATACATATTTAGCAGTGTAGAAAATACAATGAAATGAACACCTAATTTCTGTCAGTAGATTCACCTGCTCTGATACCAAATAATGGTGTTTAACCAGATTTACACAATAAAATTCACGAAATAATAATCTATCATTCAATTTGTTCTGGATGTACATTAAAAATATATTAGACATATATATAGGCTTTTAGATACGCATAACAACTCTAACAATGCATACCTATATTCTCTGAACCACTCACTAATTACGTAAATTGTTATAACACTAATAACAGTTTACTCAACCACGTTATAATATATTCTCACATATATATTATGCAAACCCCTATGAGCACTAATAGGATTATTCCTAACAATAGAGGGATATATGCAGTGTAGATGGAGAATGTAAAGGAAATCCTTAATTGGGATGCAAACGTGGTGGGAGTGATGATACCAGAATATGATGTGGTAGAGGCAAAGCAAAAATATGAGAGGAAATGAAAGGAAGACACACAAAGTGGTGAAAGGGGATAAAAAGGTGAAAAGGACGATGGGGGGATAAGAAGTTGTAAGATAATGAAATCTCCTTGAGAAGGATTCTCAAGTAGGATTCTCAAACTGCAACGGAGATCAAGTAGAATTTGTAAACTGAAGAGTGTATTTGCGAGAGCGTTCATGGATATTATTTATAGATATAGAATTCATAGTGTGAGTTTCAATGTGATTTTGATAAAATATGATCTTGGTGAGATGAATGAAACATTGTCGTAACAAGTAAATACAAGGAAACCATGCTTCACACTAGATTAGAGATAAACAAGAAAGGTTACCACTCAAGCCATCACACCGTTGGCCAATAGCAGGCGTTAACACATAACAAATGATAGTTATTTATAGAAAAAGATCATGAGGGAAATATGGATGAAATATGCTCATAAAGCTAATGTTGACATGACAAAGGGATCGGAGATGTAACTTGTATGCGGGAAGAGGGGTCTCCATAATTGGTTGTTCCTATAACTATGCCCCAGCTCTGGGAAAGGGGAAGAACATAATAGAGAAAAGCTAATCAATGTGGGAAGCTTTCTAGGATTGCTGATGAAATGAAGGTTGATCAATGCAGGAGACCTTCCAAATGCCATAATAACAGAGTAGTCATCCTTCGGGGGTATGATCTACTTTATACATAATATGGATGGCAATATAATATGTGTGATAGCTGTACTTCGAGGGATCGGTCTATTTCTTATTATTTTTCTTTGATTTTGACTTGTATGCTTTTCTTTTATTTTCCTTTTTAAACAATTGCCCTTCGAGGGATCATTTTGTTTCTTTGATAACTTTGTTTTTACTTTTTACATACATGAAATTTATTTTACATGGGTGAGAGCTAGGGATAGCTAAGTAGACTACTGAGGAGGGGATAATGAATGTACAAGAGACACCCCTGGACCCTTTACATGACTAAAATATGAGAATGAGAGGGTGACAAACGTAATGATCGTGGAGTTCTCACCAGATGGGAGAAATTATCCATAAGTAAAATGCTATGGATAGGGCCGTGGTGCCCATATTTAAGGTCGTGACTGGCAGTGATGGTAGACCACATACTTCCAACTCATTACAATGAAAGATGGAAGGGGCTAATGATGGATGAATGATCTAAAGATATGACTAAGTGCTCATTGATAGATATGCTAACAATAGACGGGTTGCAAGTACAATGCATTAAGAGGTTCTATCTCTAGTCTACCAATAAGCGAGAGAAGACATTAAAGTTGTGACAAGATGAGAGTTTTCAAAGGATTAAATATGACAGACAAGTGAGAAATAGAACTATGTTCTTAAGGAAGCAAAAATATGACCACAACGGTGGATTTTGATGAAAATAAATGGTTCCCCAAGAGAGACACAAATATGGCCACGATGGTGTACTTTAATGAAAATGGAAATATGGTCCCTCTATGGAAGGAAAAAACTGGCCACAAAAGTGGACTTAATGAAATAGACGGTGCCCCCAAAAGAAACACAAATATGGCCACAATGGTGGACTTAGAATGAGATGAAGATTTGGACATAATTAGTTGAGATTGGATGAATTTTGATGAGGAAAATAAAAGAATGTCAAGGAACAAAGTCCCCTAGTGTCAAGGGAGTTATACAAATGATATGCTAAAGGGTGAGGGAAGGTTGATTCCCCAATGAATTAAATGTGGAGGATTTAAATGATGTCAAAAGAGTTTAGGTGAGATTATTTTAGATTTGGATGGGATACATAGTCAGAGACCACAAGTGTGCTTGGAGAGATAAGTATTATTGATGAACAATGAAGGACCTTCCTTAAGAGGAATGTCATGTGTAAGAGGGATGTTAAGGGATGATGTGGATGAAGGAATCGTGGGAAACCCGATGGATGGGATAAAAGTTGGATTAAATGTAGATGGAGAAGGATATTTCTCCTGAATGAGGAAATCATCTTTCTCAATAAGGTTGTGGACGATTGTACGCAAAGGCTTACAATATTCAATGTCATGGCCCATGGTATGATGATAAGTGCAACTGCAATTAGGATTGAACCATGATGGATTTGGACCATAGGGATTGAAATATTTAATGGGAGGAAGTGTGATGGTAGATATTCGAACTAAATGTCGAAAAATTTCTGCGTAGGACCCAATCGAAGTATTATGAGGAAGATAACTCTTATGACGTTTTGGCTTTGTTTTAGGTACTGATATAGATTGGATGGGTGAATTAGATAAATCAAATTTGGCTGGAATATTGGATTGTTTGGATTGGAATTTACTTGAGGATGTACATTGAATCGGTAAATTATGTGTTTTTAGCTGGTTTAGCTACTTATTTTTTTGGTGGTCGACCATTTTGGGGTTAATCACGAAATTAGATCAATAGAACCCTATACATATAAATTTATGAGACCATAATGAGGGACCAAACACTATCCACTACTATAATCCATCTAGAGTTGCATCCATCTATTACATTAGAGATCGTTTGCATCCACATAGCTCCATCACGAAGCACACGACTAGGATATTTGCATCACACTTCAAAGGGGGAGGGATTATATTCTACTTCATGTACACATTCTATTACATTTTATACATGTATTTATTGCTCGCTACTTCAAAAAGTGTGACTGGGACGAGTGCAACCCAAGGCATGGACAATTTTTACACCACTTCCACCACATGGCTTGACTGTGTGGCATCCCATCCATTCCCTTTTAGAATTTTTTTACAAGGTTAAAACAATCCTTTTTTTAATTTTTTGAGGAAAAAACATTCTTATCTTGGCATTGTAATATTTTTGGGCTCCTATTTTACTTGTATTTAATGTTCTTCATTCATGTGTCGAAGACAGAGGGTGAGGTCTAAGGTTGGCAGGAGGCTAATCCCACCTCGCAAGAAAAAAAAACCATATCTAAAATTTTATGTCATTTCAAATGAGTACCCACACGACACCCTTTGCACCCATTTCGGGCACTTTGTTAATCAGTTTGCAAAGTTTACTCGTATTTTCCATCAGTTACGGGAATTGTATTTCTTTTATAACTTTAGAGTCACTACTCATTTTTGAGCACTTATACAGTCAAAGTTGCATGATTTATCAGACATTATGTGATGACATTATCAATTTTGTAAATGAACTACTTTATAAACTGCCACATTCTGGGGGGTAACTAGTACTCTTGGGTTTTGTATTTCACACATAAACATTATCAGTCGAGTCTAACATCTTGAGTTTGTGCACCATTCACTTTTGATTCCACATCATGGAGGGTTCTCTTTCTAGACTTGAGCATTGTAGGATCACCTTACAACCTCCACCACTTCTTACTGGGAGAGAGAATTAGTCATCTTAGTGTGCTTCCATGGAATGCTACTTTGCCTATGAGGCTCTTTCACCATTCTTACTTGGGCCAGTTCCTACACCCACTGATCATCTTCATCTGGAGGACTTTCTTGACACTTGCGACCATGTTTTTGGTCACATGATGATACATATCTCTAGATCTCTCTGGTTTCAAGTGGTAGACTCAGATCCACCCCATCATGTCTGGATCATCCTTCAGTCCCTCTATGGAGACCCTTCACATACTGCCACAATTTTTGTTGATGTTGATTCAGTTGTCTCCTATATTTCTTCGTGTTATGACAGTTCCACTAACACATACTCACTTGGTTCTACTTCTGATGACGAGGATTGTGCACCTAGTTCTGATGCCAAGAGTATTACAAAGGACTCTTCTCCTCGTTCTCTCACTATTCCAGAGAGTGTTGACACATCCCACATCTCATCAGTTATTGAGAAGTATCCTATTCAATCTCATACAATCAATACAACTTCCTCTTTTCCACCTTCAATGTGTGAGTCCCCTTTCATTCCTCTACCTTCATTGGATGACTCATACTTATCTGACATCGCTCTTTTGTTTGTTGAGCCCCCTATTGGGACAAGTATCTGCTTGACCTTAGTCATCTTTTCGTAGAGTACACTTTTGATGTACTATAGGTTCGTTATCCATCTACAGGTATTTCAGAGGAGTTCATCATCTTCATTGTTGGGAGTGCCCCTTTTGGGACTCTTACCACTTCCACTTTTCTGGAGACCTTAATTGATCCACCCTTGCTTGAGGATCCATTTTCTATTGTGGGGCATTTTTTTTTCCTTCACATCAGTTGGACATCCTTTCTACAGGTGTTCCCCTTCTTCACTCTAATAGTTCTACACAGGTGGGATTATCTTCTGTTCCTTAGTGCTCTCTTGCTAGACCTATGTCACACTTTCATAGACCAGACTCAAAGCTCTTTGTGTTGTTGCCTTTAGTTTCCTTCACAGAGTGGGAGGAATTCCAACACATCATTTCTGTCCTTCTTAAGGGCAGGCACATAGTTCAGTGTGGGTGGCTTTTCTTCAATCCAGAGGTAGAGGATCTCATGATCGACATTATTTTGGGAGACCTCCTAACGCTACAGAGTTCAGATCCGTTGATGTCATCTTCTGCATTCCTCTCGTATCCCTCTTTTTCTCTCTTCTTCTTCTTTCTGAGAAATTGCCTCTTTGTACATGGGTACCTTAACAGGCTCGTCTGTGGTCAGAACCCATCTTTGACATCTTTCTTAGATTAGAGAGTGGACTTGTCTCTCCTTTGGGGGGGAGTTTTCCCACTGCTTTTTCTCCTTTTAATCTACTTTTGGAGAGTTTATTGTACATGGGTACTTCATCAGGCTTATTTTTGGGACCCACTTCTCCTTGTTTTCATCTATGTGTCCACTTAAGCTATGCTTTAGGGGGTGTGTTAGTGTAGGATATTTACCATGCATATATTTTAAGTACATGAGATTCCTCCACATAGGTTATTCACCATAATTATGTGTCTTAGGGAGTCATTAAGGCCTTACACGCATCATAGAGTGTCATATGAGTTACATTTGACTCGCTATTCCGAGAATGTAACTCCCACCTCTTGACGGCTACATTTGTGGGGGAGTTACACACCCCACTACTTTATGTGCACCCTTTCATCTTGAGAAATACAATGGAATATGGGATTAGAGCCATTTTTCCCTTAATGCATGCACATTTCTTTCATGGGTGGTTTCTTGCTTCGATCTTGAAGCTACATCATTTTTTGGTTGAGTGCAACATTTTAATGCTCATGGATTCCCTCCAGGTCTTCGTCACATTCCTCTGACAAAGTAGGTAGGTAGGTGGGTGTAGGAATATTAAATTCCAAGAGAAAATGATAATAAGGATTAAGATGGATAATGTGATATAATAATGAATTAAAGGGGTTAAAGATGAAATGATGAAATATTAGATAAATGATTTAATTAGGATAAAGGGTATATGTGGTATTTTATAGGAAAGAGATTAATTAGATAATGAAGATGTTAAGATATTTACGGGACAAATTAATCGGAATTAATTATGTCGACATTTTACAATGTCTACAAGAAATCTACTTTCCATCAAGCCTAATTTCTTAAATTTATTTATTTAATATCTTAATTTGTTTAATATATTGCTATCATTATCTAAACGTGGTTCACAGGTCTGCAAGGCATAAAGAGACTCGCAGCTGACCTTAGGCTTTACATGTGTTACACATTCATGAATGCTAAATAGTAATAATGTTTATTATTTTAGTTATACGTAATTCAATTTGATCATTAACTCGAACTTCAAAGACACATCACAAGACAAGATGGGTACTAGGGGAGACCTAACACTCTCTCAAATGAATATTAAGACTTACTTGGCATAAACATGTATTTTTTTCATGTGGGATTTGGTCTCTTTTCAATTAACTTATATGAGCAATTTCATTCATAAAACACCAAATCAAGGTGTTTAGAAAGACAAGGTAGAAACAAAATGGGAATTACATATGTTCAGTGAAGAATTTAAATGGTGCAATGTTGTATATAATATTATAAAGTATTTTATTCATAAATTTGTATATAAGAGAATTAACTAGAATCAATACCTAAAGGTGCATTTCAATAACCGATAGAGAACACAATTTATAAATCTATTGACTTGTATAAAATTCCTTATAACAAATATGGTGCAAGATTAGGTCAATGACTTATAAATATTTCTCTATATCAACCATTCACATGTACGTTTAAGTGTTAATATTAGTGATTTTTTATTATAATTTTAAGTGCAAATAGGAAAAAAATATATATAGTAAAGTTTTTAAAAACATTAGTATTAAGAAAACTTTTGAATAAAAGTTTGTGGATTTTGTTGGCAATGTATCATTCACTAATAATGAGATTGACAACAAAGAAAGAAATATGCATTTTGTAATTGACTTTTTTGATTGAAAAGTGCATATATATATATATATCGCACCAGGTACAAGAAATATACAACATTAATAGTATGGCAAATTGGGTAGAAAAAGCTCACATCCTAAAATACATAGCATATTGCATAGGCCTTACAAAAATGAAAGTTTACGAAAAAACCCATATAAAATTGTAATAATCAATCCAAAAAAGTTGCAGCAAAACAAGAAGCTGAAAAAATTAGGTTGCAGTCGCAACCATGGAAAACATTTAGAAGGTAGAAGACTTTCGGATTTGCCACCCCCCAACCACTGACTTAAAATCGAAGATTGAAAATAACACAATGTGTTTTATTCTCTCTCGTTTCTATGTATTTTCTACCATCATAATAAATAATTATTTAGAACTCGCCGCTCAATTTCCTTTGCAATAAATAGACTTTTCTTTGTTGTAGATGGTAACTATTTTTCTTTTGATACAATCTAAACTGCACAATAATAATACCTGTCAGATAATGTATTACCTAATAATAAATAGTCTGTAATTGCTCTGACTTAATGTGAATAACGCAAAGCATTATATAATTGACTTGACTGGAGTCAACTTGATTGTATTTTTGATTTTACACCATCAAAAATAAGACGTTAGTACTCACTACTCAATTTCCATTGCAATCAATGGACTTTTCTTTCTCGTGCATATGGTAAATACTTAGACTATTAGGGCTAGACTGTGTGGAATGGCCTTATTTGAACAAGGAAAGACAGAAAATTAGAGAGTCAAGATAGTACAGAAAAAATCAACAGTCGTTACTCACCACTCAATTGCAATGAACGTTTCTTTCAGAAAATTAAAGACTGTAAGACAATTTCCATTGGAATCTGTAGAAACTTTGATTTATGCTCTTTCCCGCCACTAACGCCAAAGCAAGTCAATATCCAGTTAATAACAGTGAAGACCTTTAGAAATATTGAATTAGTACAGAAAATTAGAGAGTCAAGATAGTACAGAAAAAATCAACAGCCGTTACTCACCACTCAATTGCAATGAACGTTTCTTTCAGAAAATTAAAGACTGTAAAAGATAGAAAAAGTACGTTAAGAACAATGAAGACAAGCACTCACCAGAAAACATTGGAATCAGGTATTTTCTTGTGCGTGGTAGGGATAGTTTGTTTTCATGTTAGTAAAACTTGTGATTTAAAATCTTTCCCGCCACTAACGCCAAAGCAAGTCAATAAGATAAAAGCCACTCGAAAAGAAAGCATAAGAAAAAGATTTAAGATGATCTCTCAAGATTCAATCATTTTAGTTTATCCTGTCCATAACGTCCTTCAGAAATATTGAAAAATACCATCTCAATCATTCATTTTCCTTGCAATGTCCATAACGTCCTTCATTGAAGAGTAACCACCCTTTTTAACCATTTAAAAAAAAACAAAAACCTTGAATTTGATGGTAGTTTCCATTTCAAAGCCGTAAGATACTTGCTATTTTATAATATTTCCAGTACGACTTTATTTGTTTAAAACCTTAGATTTATGTTTAAATTATGTACATAAATACTGCTCAGCCCCATAAATACATATTGAATAGTGTTATAACTAGCAATCACATGTGTTTCATGCAATGTGAACGTCGAACGGTATATGTTATTTGTTTTAGAGGTATAATTTTTACTTTTGTAGTTGATGTTGATAAGGGGTGTGATTGTTTTTGGTAAGTGTAGAAATATAGATGGGCCACTTAATTTTAAGGTTGTTTCTACATTTCAAACTTGTTAAAAATTCGTACATGAATACATTTGATACCGTTTTTGATAGTTGAAGTTATTTTATAGTTGATGTTGTATGTATTTAATTCGGGTTTATTGTGTTAGTTGTGCATCAGTTGTTCGGTTGGTGTTTTGTTGGAAAAACATTTATTGTACAGTTGATAATGTGTGTGATTGATAGTTGTAGTGTAGGAATTTAGTTGAAACATTACATTGAAATGTTGTATGTGTACATTTAATTATGTTACAAATTCGTACATTTAAAGTTGCATATTATATTTCACAATCATTATATAAATGTAGATCTAAACATGCACATACATGCAGGCCTCCGTACATTGGTAAATTTTATATCATGAGTGGTAGCCTGTTGTAGCAAATGTTATTTGAACTAAACATGAATACATTTGATACCTCTTGAACGACACTGGCGCTTTGGATACAATAAGTGTTGAGTAAAGTAGTAGTGGAGGTGCTATTAAAATAGAGGGTAGTATTTACAATGGGATGTTTTGGTTGAGTGATAGTAGTCTTGACTCCTCCTTTCTTCTTGCTCCAAGTGTTAGTACGTGCATCATTTTTTAGTATCTTTCAAATAAAAAATGAGGGGAAATGCGTAGATTGGCTAGCGAGGGAACTCTAGAGAAAGTTGTGAATGTCAGACCTTTCCTTTCAATGGTTTCAATGTCGACAGTTGCTCTATGCAAAGTAAGTCCCTGGGACTTGTGGATAGTTAATCCCCAGGCCATTTTAATCTTCAATTGTCTTCGATTCCCTCTCAAAATAAAGGGTATGGGAATATGTAACGGGTTAGAGGGATCCCAACATGGGCCATTGTATCTATCAAATTTGACAACAACAAATAAAGGTAATGTTGCTAGTTGCATTGATGCATCATAGACAATGTCGATGATTGTTCCTGTGGCACCATTCACAAGTCCTACGTCAACACATAGATGGGCAATAATCATAAATTTTTGTTGTTTGAATGGCAAAACTTTGTGTTCCAACTAATCATCATCAGGATTTTTGGGTCTAGACCGCCTGTTACTTTCAGTAATGTATTCGGAAATCAAAACGTTCAATGCATTTAACATCTGAAGGTTGTGGGAGTCCACCAAACCATTTTTTACAAAAAAAATGTGGTGCATCTTTAAAAATGTTGAGCTCTTGCTGATTTAGGTGTGTGTCTATGCGAGACATTACGAGTTCCCAATCCTCAATTAGAGGGGTTGAATCTCACATGTGGAGCAGTAAATTTCGAGATGAAACTTGTGCATTGGTTGTTACCCTTTGCCGAAATATGTTTTGCAATGTAATGGAAGAATGAAATCCTTTCCAGAGGGTTGTTCCTTAGGAATTACTTGCATAAAGAGGACTGCCCAAAACCGGCGGTAATTGGCCGAGGTCATCGAGCAGGATGACTGATTTGTTCCCAAATTCAGATGTTCTTGAGTGTGGGAAAGCTTCACGTAGCCTACTGTCAGTTTTGATTAGTAACTTTGTTCTGATGAAACTCATTTCATCAATAAGAACATATTATATACGTTTCAGTGACTCTTGAAATGACGATAATGCACTACCTTCAACGGGTTTCAGTTCTTTGATTTGAATACATAGGCCTGCATGGATTGTGGATGCGGAAATGTTGGCTGAAACACCGGTAGGTGCGAGCACAAGTAGAGGTGAGGGAGATGTACTTGGTGCTGTGAATGTATTCTGGATTTTATTTATCAGAAATTATTTTCCTGTGCCTTTCATTCCTTGAATTATCAATCTTAGTGGAGGTAGATGGGTTTTGTTTTCTGAATGGTGTAGTATGGTATCAAGAGCTAGTTGTTTTTCTGAAGACAAAGGAAGTGTTGTAGATGGTGGTGTGACCTGCATGCTATTGTTAATTGTGTCTGCCTTTTCTCTCTCGATGAATGATGAACCAATTAGTTTCAAATATTGTGTAACGTCATGTATGCTCCAATTATTATGTATGTTGAAGTCTCGTTTCCCTAACATATAACGAATTTCAAGACCTATGTTGTTTCCTGGATGAAGTTGTGTGAAGACTTGCCATTCTTGCATTGGTTCATGTTGAATATTGCATTCGACCTCTGAGTCAGAACTAACATCTATAATAGGTCATGTGTCTCCGGTAGTGTGTAAAACATGCCACGGTTTGTAGTTGTGCTTGAACATGTCCCAAGTGTCGTTGATGTCATGTGGGGTTGAGCCAAATTTAGACGCAATATTTCTGAAAGGTTAGTATAAAAGGAGTTTTGACCAACAAAAAAGGTCGTATGATGTTGAATCCTGAGCTAGGATATCCACAAATCTTGGGTGGACCCAAACAATTGCTTGTGTCGGTTGCTTTTTCCATTTATCACCTTTACGGTTCTTGTTGTAGCTCCAATATCAAGAACTTTGAATAAGTGGTAGGTGTTCCATGGTTGTAGGATGAGGGAACATAAATATTAGCTATGTAGTTTTGAAAAACCTTTGACATAAGTAGATTTGATTACCTATACCAAAAGTCTACTTCTCTAAGTTCCTTCTGCAATATTTCTTCACGAAATATTATGAATATGTAATGCAGGTATGTTAATACTCGATGAGGGTTAGAGAAAATTAATGCCAACATAATGCCAAGATTTTAATTATCAAATTGGTCCACGTGGAGCTCATTTGATAATTTATTAAATAAGGTGAGTAAATAGATAGAATTTACTCAAATTTAGGAAAGAGAAAGGCGAGAGGGGAAGTTGCATGAAGGAGAACAAATGTGGGATGAACGAGAGGGGTCACACCAAAAATGGTGTCTACATTTACCCCTTTTTGTTGATTGGTTTGTGATAGCAAACCACGAGAGAAAAACAAAAGGAATTGGATAAAGATATGTTTATGAGAATGGATAAAGACATGACCAAAGGTAAGATGCCCAAGAAAACAAGGATCACAATAATAATGAAAAATATGGTGGTGACTCCAATATCACATCGGTAGAGGAAAATTGTGGTCTCAACGGAGACAGGTGATAACATTCTACAGACCAGTGAGTGGGTGAAGACCACTGCAGTATGGATGTAATCTATGATGACCAATGGGTCATAAGAAGACATCAAAATATGTGCAACTGAATGTGAAAGGTATGCACAATCCTTTGTCTAGAGGAATCGTGTGAAAAATCCTGCATCTGTAAAAGGGACGAGGATGAAGATAATGATGCCCCAACACAGGGTATGAGAAGAAAAAAAAGTGAGTTATATGCATCCGCAAGTACGAGGATAAAAGGTGCACTGGACATAGGACACACAAATTACATAATGGAAGATGGATGTTGAAATAAAATATCCCAATGGGAATGAGTATGGCCACAAATGTGGATACGAAGAATATATTGGATAAAATGCCCCAAGAGGGTGTTAAGTAGGATGTTGAATACATGTTTCTTAAGAAAGGTTTGCATTTGAAGGAAGATGAATAACGGGGTGAGGAAAAAGGAAAGTATACCCGCTTCTTCGATAAATAGGAAAAGGAGTCAAGCTAATTTTGTGAAAAAGTAGAGCAAACATTCATGGAAGAGAACAAGATCAGATAGGTGATGGCAATTATGGTATCTTCCAAGACAAAAATGTTCAAAGAAAGATTAGAATAGATTCTTAGAAATGGATATGATGGTGTCCCTACGAGAGGACTGATGAAGATAAAAGATGTGGCAGGGTTCTCAAAAAGAGAAGAGGTCAATGCTGCACAGAGAAGGATGAGAACGAGATGTAATGAAATGGATTGGCGATGGTGTATAAAAGAAGAAACATAGGAATTGATTGTTAATACTAGGTGCGAAGGATGTGTTTAAGGATGTAACGAGAAAGAGAAAAGGGAATGGATAGGAGGAGTGGTTGATTATGAGAAGAGAAAGAAAGGTCAAAGTTGAGGGAGACAAGGGTATGGAATGGAGGAGGAAAAAAGGAATTAAAGGGGAGGACGAAGATAACAAAGACGGATTATAAGAGAAGGAGGAAATGATGAAGGAAAAACAAGAAGAAGACAAAAAATGACAGAGCAGAGGGTGAAATTTTGAAAAAGGGAGAGAGTTATTTAAAACGAAAGGTTTGAAAGAGGATGTATCAAATGAAAGGAGACAGGTAATGGAAAATGAAAGAGATGATAAAGTGGAGAGAATTGAAGAAACCAGACCATAATGAGGAAATACAAGGCAAAGAATATGGAACTGACTGCATTTGGATGGTGAGATAATAAAAAATATGGGACAATGCTGAAGTGCCAGGTCATAAATGGGGAAGCAAGAAGGAAGTGAGAGGTACAATGAGAAAGAAGGCGATACACAAGAAGTAAAAAAAACTAGGGGTAGAAAGGAGGAGAGGGAAATGGAGAAAATTATGTAAATGGGAGGAAACTAAAATGAGAGATGTTTGATAAAGAGTGAGTAGTATTATAAATGTAAGGGGAAGCTGGAGGAGAGGAATGACACCAATTGGAAAATATGCAGAGATGCGTAAGATTAGGATAATTTGATGATGAAGAAAATAGAGAGAGGGTGTATGATGAAGAAAGTAAATAAATTGGCAAGGAAGAATGGAAGATGGAGAGGTGGCAAAGAAAAAGAGAGGAAGGGACAGAAGAGGGAATACAACAAAGGGATGTTAATATAAATCCACCGATAATGTTCGGTAGGGAAGGATGGGAGAAAAGGTGAGAAGAGGGGAAAAGTAAATGAGGAATGGAAATGGGAATGCCAATGGAGGGATGTTAAGAGAAGTCCCCCAATAATAATCCAAGGGCACAAAGGAAGGATTGACTGAAGCTATAATGGAGGATTTATTTTTAGGAGAAGTCCACCGATAATTATTAGTGCAGAAATGGAAGGTGATGATGAAATAATGTTAGGAGATGATCAACGACAATGACGAGTAAATATGGGGGTAGATATGTGGTAGAACTCTAGAAGATGGAGTGGAAAGAGTAAAGAAAGAAGGGATAACGATGTGTGTGAAGATGAAGGCAAGGAGAGGATTCATTGGATGATAATGAACGAGAGGAAGATGAGGAAATAAGACACGAAATGAATGGGGAAGCAATGGTTAAGTAAGATTACCCAATGAGGGATGATGGAGATGAAAAGGGGGCAAGTAGGAAGTGGCGTTTGCGACAATGGAAGAGGAGGTGAGAGGATGTGATGATGGGGACTAATGAGAAAATGTAGATGGTGAGAATGTGGAGTGGTGGGTGAGTGTAGGATGATAGGTCATCTTTAATAAGGACCCTTAAGTAAGATCGTCAGGCCAGATGAGGAGTTAAGTAAGATCACCAAACTGGCAGTGACAATATGGAAGGAGAAAGATGACATTGTATTGGGTACAGGTGTGGAATGGTTGGTTGGAGAAAATGATTACGAAAAGAGATGGGAAACAAAATATGAGGGAAATATGATGGGATGTGGAAGGGTCATATGGAAATCTAATCTTAAGATAAACTCTTAATTAAGACTCCAATGTGATGGGGATGGTTAAGTAGGATCATCAAGCCGAAGAAGAAGAATAATGATGAAAATATTGAGTGGTGTTTACCAAAATGGAACAAGAGATGAAATTAGATGATAACAAGGTGATAACAAGGAAAAAAAGGAGTGTGATATGAATGGATTGATAATGGTGTTTAACTAGATTTACACAATAAAATTCACAGAATAATAATCTATCATTCAATTTGTTCGGGATGTACTTTCACAATATATTAGCGATATATATAGGCTTTTAGATATGCATAACAACTCTAACAATGCATACCTATATTCTCTCAACCACTCACTAATTACATAAATTGTTATAACTCTAATAACAATTTACTCAACCACATTATAATATATTCTCACGTATATATTATGCAAACCCCTATGAGCACTAATAGGATTATTCCTAACATTCCCCCCTTAGTGCGAACATGGTAGAAAAAATGTTCACACACTTCTCTATAGTATGCTTACCCCTGTGGCATGTCCATCTCTGTGACTCATGACCTTGATCCAAAAGAAAGGCTCTCTCCTTCCATGGTTTTAAATAGGTTTACTACAAACCTTGACATGAACAGGAACCCATCAACTATCCACCTCATGTGGTTTTTTGGATCTCCCACAAAACTTTTTAAGATCCATGACTTGAATTACTCTAGTGCTTCTGTTCGCCACTATGCTTGTACATTAGGGAAGTATATAGGAAATAGTTCATACTGGAATATATTTCACACAGAATGGAAATGGAATATTGTGTTCTATTCCCCCCCAAAATGTGAAATTTCCATTATTCTACAAAACTGTAAAACAGGAACTCTGAAATGAATCAACACACTGAAAATGCCAAGAAAAAGACACACACTTGTCACCAAATCTATTGTGCGGCCTCGTTATTGATGATTGACGACAGGAAGTTGGTTGTCCTCCTTCCTTCATTTCCTCCATCCTCCGATAACATGCTGCTAACTAAACCTGATTTGGATATGAAGCTCAATTGGTTCCACATTGTTTATTATATCTTCACTCCCGCAATGTGAAACACTTTATTTTTCTAGACGTCGGGTAACACCAAAAATGCGTCCGTAATGTATTTTTTCAAACATCATATTTTTCAATGAAATTTAAATCAATGCAAAGAGGATAAAATACAAACACTTTTTCCAAAAACGGCACTCGATTTTGAGGTGCCAAGAAAAAGTTATTGCGGTTTTAATTTCCCATAAAAAAGGCCCAATTTGAGTTAAAATTGGATCAACGATTAAAAAATTGCTCCAGATGAAAAGAAAATTTATCATGTGACCACTCGTTGGAACTGGGAGGAAACGAGGATTCCAAAAATGTCAAAGGCCCAAAAAAGAAGTGTTTCAAAAAAATATTAATTTGGCTAAAAAACGTAATAATTGCCCTTAAAATGTAAATGTTAAACAAAAACTATAGTAAAATTAAATCTTGTGTAATGTCATGTATGCTCCAATTATTATGTACGTCGAAGTCTCGTTTCCCTAACATATAAAGACTGTCAAGATCCATGTTGTTTCCTGGACGAAGTTGTGTGAATACTTGCCATTCTTGCATTGGTTCGTGTTGAATATTGCATTCGACCTCTGAGTCATAACTAACATCTGTAATAGGTCATGTGTCTACTGTAGTGTGTAAAACATGCCACGGTCTGTAGTTGTGCTTGAACATGTCCCAAGTGTCGTTGATGTCATGTGGGGTTGATCCAAATTTAGACGTAATATTTCTGAAAGGTTTGTATAAAAGGAGTTCTGACCAATAGAAAGGGTCATATGACGTTGAATCCTAAACTAGGATATCCACAAATCTTGGGTGGACCCAAACAATTGCTTGTGTCGATTACTTTTTCCATTTATCACCTTTACGGTTCTTATTGTAGCTCCAATCTCGAAAACTTTGAAGTGGTAGGTGTTCCATGGTTGTAGGACGAGGGAACATAAATATTAGCTATGTAGTTTTGAAAAACCTTTGAAATAAGTAGATTTGATTATTTGTACCAAAAGTCTACTGTTCCAAGTTCCTTCTGCAATATTTCTTCACGAAATATTGTGAATATGTAATGCAGGTATGTTGATACTCGATGAGGGTTAGAGAAAATGTTAAGTTTTCTCTAACATTGTGCGACTCAAGGATCAGCTAGGTATTCACCCCACATAATATTGTGGAGATCTGGCCATTTAGTGTCTGCAACACTTAGAGTGAAGAATAAGGTTGGTGTCCCCAATTGTTCCACCATATCTGAAAGCTCGCTTCTACATTTTTCCCAGAATGAACGTGTCCCTTGAAGGCTCGATCCAAAGCGCATTAAGTTGTCTGGGAGGTTGTCTTTGGGGCATTCCAGTAGTTGTCTTCATAGATCTCTAATTGTCAGAGGGATTCCAGATTTGAGGTTCTGTTTCATAAAAATTGTTGTTGTGTGTTGATCAGTGTTTCCTGCTTCCTGTCTAGATTCATGTACGAGAAACCAAAACACAAAAAACAACATCAAAAATGCAAGGGCTTAGTACCTTGGAAATGGTGATGAATGATACGGGTGCAAAGAAAATTGATATATAATAAAAGAAGATAGATCTATAAAACTGAAACATATAAGATTAGATAACAATATGCGGGGGTTTCCCAGACAATCTCGGTTCCAAGAGGATGTTAACTCCCTTAGAGGATGTCAACCCCCATGTTTAGAAAGATAGCAATAAATGATGAATAGTAGATATCCTGCAAAAATAATGCAATACAAAATGAAAAGTAACTGAAATGACTAGGGAACTTAGCTTGTGCTCTGATATGGAGATGAAATGGGCATCATGATAGCAAGATGAAAAACAATGACAAAGATTTCTCCCTTAAAATTTCAGTAAGAAGACATTTCATACATCAGTTTTTCTTCTTTGTTTTTGGTCCAGTTTTAAGTCCATCCTTTGTCTAGGTTCTTAATCCTCCTCAAAGAGGGGGAAGAACCCATATTTATAGCTTAGAGGTGAGGTTAGATTGGGGTAATTTGAGTAACCGGGGTTGGGTAAGGTAACCCAGGTTAAAAGAGGTGATGTGATAATGTGGGACCCATGGTTTTACTTATTAGATGGAGTGGGTAGCATGATTGACATGGTAGGTGAGATAATAGATTCCATTTTTTGAAATTAAGAAAGGGGTGTCGGATGGGTATATTATTACCCATAAAATTGAATAAATTGACATGGGAGATAATGCCACGATTTTAATTATCAAATGGTTCCACATGGAGCCCATTTGATAATTTATTAAATAAGGTGAGTAAATAGATAGAATTTACTCAAATTTAGGAAAGAGAAAGGCGAGAGGGGAAGTTGCATGAAGGAGAAAAAATGCAGGATGAACGAGAGGGGTCATACCAAAAATGGTGTCTACATTTACCCATTTTTGTTGATTGGTTTGCGATAGCAAGCCACAAGAGAAAAACAAAAGGAATTGGATGAAGATATGTTTATGAGAATAGATAAAGACATGACCAAAGGTAAGATGCCCAGGAAAAAAAGGATCACAATAATAATGAAAAATATGGCGGTGACTCCAATATCACATCGGTAGAGGAAAATTGTGGTCTCAACGGATACAAGCGATAAAATTCTGCAGACCAGTGAGTGGGTGAAAACCATTGCAATATGGATGTAATCCATGATGACCAATGGGTCACAAGAAGACATCAAAATATGCGCGTTTGAATGCGAAAGGTATGCACAATCCTTTGTCTAGAGGAATCATTTGAAAAATCATGCATCCATAAAAGGGACAAGGATGAAGATAATGATGCCCCAACATAGGGCACGAGAAGAAAAAAAAGTGAGTTATATGCATCCGCAAGTATGAGGATGAGAAGGTTCCCCAACATAGGACACACAATTTACATAATGGAAGATGGATGTTGAAATAAAATATCCCAGGGGGAATGAGTATGGCCACAAATGTGGATACGAAGAATATATTGGATAAAATTCCCCAAGAGGGTGTTAAGTAGGATGTTGAATACATGTTTCTTAAGAAAGGTTTTCATTTGAAGGAAGATGAATAATGGGGCGAGGAAAAAGGAAAGTATTCCCGCTTCTGCGACAAATAGGAAAAGGAGTCAAGCTACTTTTGCGAAAAAGTAGAGCAAAAATTTATGGAAGAGAACAAGATCAAATAGGTGATGGCCGTTATGGTATCTTCCAAGACAAAAATGTTGAAGAAAGATTGGAAGAGATTCTTAGAAATGGATATGATGATGTCCCTGTGAGAGGACTGATGAAGATAAAAGATGTGCCAGGGTTCTCAAAAAGAGAAGAGGCCAATGTTGCAGAGAGAAGGACAAGAATGAGATGTAGTGAAATGGATTGGTGATGGTGTATAAACGAAGAAACATAGGAATTGATTGTGAATGCTAGGTGCGAAGGATGTGTTGAAGGATGTAATGAGAAAGAGAAAAGGGAATGGACAGCAAGAATGGTTGATTATGAGAAGAGAGAAAGAAAGGTCAAAGTTGAGGGAGACAAGGGTATGGAATGGAGGAGGAAAAAAGGAATTAAAGGGGAGGATGAAGATAACAAAGACAAATTATAAGGGAAGGAGGAAATGATGAAGGACAAACAAGAAGAAGACAAAAAATGACAGAGCAAAGGGTGAAATTATGAAAAAGGGAGAGAGTTATTTAAAACAAAAGGTGTGAAAGAGGATGAATCAGATGAAGGGAGAGAGGTAATTGAAAATTAAAGAGATGATAAAGTGGTGAGAATTGAAGGAACCATATCATAGAGAGGAAATACAAGGAAAAGAATATGGAACTGATCGCATGGAAATGCATGTGGATGGTGAGATGATAAAAAATATGGGACAATGTTGAAGTGTCAGGTCATCAATGGGGAAGTAGGAAGGAAGTGAGAGTTACAATGAGGAAGAAGGTGAAACATGGGAAGAAAAAAAAACCAGGGGTATAAAAGAGGGGAGGAAAATGGAGGAAATTATGCAAATGGGAGGAAACCAAAATGGGAGATATTTGATAAAGAGTGAGAAATATCATAAATGTAAGGGGAAGCTGGAGGGGAGGAATGACACCAATTGGAAAATATGCGGAGATGCATAAGATTAGGATAATTTGATGAGGAGAAAATAGAGATAGGGTGTATGATGAAGAAATTAAATAAATTGGCAAGGAAGAATGGAAGATGGAGAGGTGGCGAAGAAAAAGAGAGGAAGAGATAGAAGAGGGAATGCCAACGAAGGGATGTTAGGAGAAATCCACCAATAGTGATCAGTAGGGAAGGATGGGACAAAAGGTGATAAGAGGGGAAAATTCAACGAGGAATGAAAATGGGAATTTCAATGGAGGGATGTTAAGAGAATTCCCCCGATAATAATCAAAGGGCACAAAGGAAGGAATGAATGAAGATATATGGAGGATTTCTTTTTAGAAGAATTACACCAATAATTATTAGTGCGGAAATGGAAGATGGTGATGAAATAATGTTAGGAGATGATCAATGACAATGATGGGTAAATATGGGGGTAGATATGTGGGAGAACTCTAGAAGATGGAGTGGAAAGAGTAAAGAAAGAAGGGGTAACGATGTGTGCAAAGATGAAGGAAAGGAAATGATGAATTAGATGATAATGAACAAGAAAAAGATGACGAAATAAGACACGAAATGAATGGGGAAGCAACGGTTAAGTAAGATTACCCAACGAGGGATGATGGAGATGAAAAGGGGGCAAGTAGGAAGTGGCGTTTACAAGAATGGAAGAGGTGGTGAGAGTATGTGATGATGGGGACTAACGAGAAAATGTAGATGGTGAGAATGTGGAGTGGTGGGCGAGTGTAGGATTACAGGTCATCTTTAATAAGGACCCTTAAGTGAGATCGTTAGGCCGGATGAGGAGTTAAGTAAGATCACCAAACTGGCAGTGACAATATGGAAGGAGAAAGACGACATTGTATTGGGTACAGGTGTGGAATGGTTGGTTGGAGCAAATGATTATGACGAGAGATGGGAGACAAAAGACTAAGGGAAATATGATGCGATGTGGAAGGGTCATATGGAAAACTAATGTTAAGAGAAACTCTTAATTAAGATTACCATGTGATGGGGATGGTCAAGTAGGATCATCAAGTTGAAGAAGAAGAATAATGATGAAAATATTGAGTGGTGTTTATCAAAATGGAAAAAGAGATGTGTTTGAGTCGTCAAAAAGGGACTTTAATTTAGAACAATAGTCCAGGGGACAGATAGTCCCTCCTCTTTAATTGGAGAGGTTCCCTTATTTAAAGACAAAAAATTATTTACACATGTACAGTGCATAGTTTTAATGGGGAACTTGGGTATCATGAAAGTGTTAAAATAGAATAGATCATCAATACAAAATTATAGAGGAATGAAGTATCGGGAAGGGGTAGAAGGGAAATCTTAAGAAATATAGATAAAAAAATAATTCCTTACACATTCCAGAATGGAATTATTTGGAATAAAACCATTTGCATTGGAGATAATAAGATGCTATTTCAAAGACACAAAGTTCTAGAAATTAAATCTACAGGAATATAAAGCTTCTTGAAGTAACACAGAAAAATGATTCAAAAACATTTAACAGATAGTAATGAAAGAATAAGACCAGATAGACATGGAAAGAAAGTATTGATTGATTTTTACTCCTTACACTTTCAATAATAAACCAAGTTCCATCCCCCTCAAAATGGCATAGAGATCCCATTATATAACTTTAAAATTAGTTACACTTGGTAACTACTTTTTTAACTAAAATGTTTAATTAAGGATATGTTTGACACAAAACCCTTAACTAATTAAAATGAGCTCGATTTGAGAAAAATAAGGAAAGGAGAAGCCGGGAGGGATAACAAATTCCTATTTCTGGGGAGGGCCCACCGACTTGAGGATCCATTGTCTGAACTTTTTTAATGCTTCCTCTATGTCTTTGCCTTGTGGGACTGATGTGTTGGCAGTAGATTGAGTCCAAGTTACTAAGAATTTCTCCATCTCCTTATCAAACTCAGTGTGTGCATGATATTATTTATTAGCTTCCTCAATAACAGATTGAAGGGAGCAAATCTCCTTTATCTTCTATTTGGTAATTGAGTCCTCCTTGAACAATATTTCCTTAACAAATTCCCTGAATTGAGTTTTAATTTTTTGGAGGGAGAAAGGCACACCTGAAGTTTCATCATGAAGGTGACAATGAATATCCTTGAAAGAGGATACAACAAAATTTTTGAGGGCTTCTCCCTTCTGCCAACTATTCCTCAACTCTCCTAAATCCTCCTCTAGAAGTTTTATTTTCCATTCCATGGTAAAAACCCATGACCTTGATAAATTATCTTTGGCATCATCAAAAACTTTGCTGGCCATCAATATATTTTCATCGGCCTGTCCCATCAGGTGAAGATCCACTATGCAACTACTCCAAAGTTTAAGTTCTTTATCCATAGTTCCAATTGTGGAGGATAACTTTTGTTATAGATTAGTTACCTTATCATTGAGTTTGAAGGCTTCTACAATGAAATTCAAAGCTGCAATGATCATGTCATCCACCATGGCTTCCATAGATCTCCTGTAGATGGAATAGTTGTGTATATCTTTAATGCTCTGGACTTCATCTTTACTAAGAATCATAGGTGGCAAAAGGGTAGTCAGTGGGTAGGATCCAAAACCTTTTCCTTAGATAGTAATGACTTGATGAAACCAAAAAGAATTTGAGCTTGTTCTTCCAGCTGCTCCATAGTCTGCTTGCCTTTTTCTACTCTCCATATAACTCTGGTTACTATTTCCTAGAGGTTATGTATTTCACTTTCAGGGGTAGATTCTCCCATTGGGATCCTAGAAATATCTATATTAGAGGCTAGTAAATCTTGTTCTGCCTTATCAACCTTAGGCTTTGCTATCTCTAGGAATTTCTGGCCTTGGACATCTGTCACTATCCTTGAAGTAACTTTTTAGTGCTCTTTGCTAGAGCAGAAGTAGTAGTGCCCAACAAGGTTGCCAAAAAGGCAAAATTTGTCCCTGTCAATCAAGGAGAGAGCTTCCTCTTCCTGTTGTCAACAAAAGGTTACACCCATGCAAAAGTGGATGAAGAAGGAGGAGGAGAAAGAGAACCAAGAGCAAGAAAACTCATGGCACTTAAAGTTTTCACTATTGTTGCTTCCTATAGAGATATGGATGGAGTAGGTGGGGCTTCTTATGTAGAGGAATCAGTGGTACTTGGAGGCTTAGTGCTATGCACTTCCTTCTCTTTATCCATTGCAGCTTCTGAAGCTCCTGCAAGGACTGGAACTTCACTATCATCACTTTCACTGAGAACAATGATGTTCTCCGGCCCCAAAGGTAATTCTAAATGTTTTAACAGGGGATCTTCCTCAATAGGCTTCTTCTTAACCTCTTTCACCTTCTTTAGATATACTTAAGTAGATGAGGAAGGGGTGGATGATTCAGGTTCCTTACTTGAGGAAGGAGGAGGAGTTTATGGAGGTACCTTCGAGCTAGGTGTATGTGATTCCTTCCTTGGTGTTGAAGTGTATTTGGAGGAAGATTCCCCTAGATTCTTCCTAAGCTCTCGAACCCTTCTGTTAAACCATACCTTGGTTCTTACAAAGAAATGGGCTAGAATCTCAGCTAAGTCATCCTTCTCCCTCTTGAACCAGTCTAGATCCTCCAAGGGAGTATGCTTGATCAATGTATCATATTCATATGACAATAGGTAAACATTTTCATCTTGAATCCCTTTAGGAATCTTATATAGATTGCACTCCTTTAACAGCTAGAGGGAGAATCTACCATAATGCCTCCACCTTGCTTCAAAGTCATCTACACAATAAGCCCAATAGTCCTCAGTATCTGCTCTGTGATGATAGTTGATTTTGAGATTTAGCTCAATGAATTTCTTTAAATCAAAATAGGTCCTAGGCATGAAGAAGTGAAAAGTGATGGGAGCAAGGGCCCTTTCTATGTTTTGAGAATCCAAAGTTGTTTTACATGTATAGTTACCCAAGGATAAGGGGAAATGCAGTACAAAAAATTTCTTGTCCCTACAGGTTCTATGTAACTTATCAAATTTCCTGCACACTTCAATCAAAATCATCTTAACATTACAGAACATATGGATTTTGAGAGGTTTGTTCTCATAACCAACTAACCTGATATATGAAAACCTTCTGAATTGAATGAAGAAAGCTCCATATTTTGTTATCAAGTTCATGGCTTCATCAGAAAATCTTCTAGTAGTATTAATTTCTAGAAGCCTCACAATGTACATAGTAAAAGCATCATTCAACCTCCTGAAGTTATGGTTACTGGTTTTAAGGGTGAACTGAGGGTAGTATGCATAAATGGGTTCAACCTTTTGATTCTCGATGTATGTGAAAGAAAACCATTACTGAGATGTGGCTAGGGTATACATAAGATAAGAATTCATATAGAACTTCTTGGTCTGTTGTACATTAGACAACTGTTTTGTCAAATTCATGCAAATGATTTATGCTCAATTGATGTTCGGGATACCTTCATAGATGATGTTAATGAGTGGGCACATCCAAAAGTGAAATTCATTAGTGGAAGGTAAGCCCATGACACGAGCTAACAAGATGATGAAATCAGATAGTTCTTCGTTAAAATCAGCCCTAAACAGAGCCTTGGAAAGTCGAGATGCTCTCGTTTTAGGGTTCTTCAACCATGAATTGGCTATCCTCACTTTGTATTTATCAATTTCTTGCTTGAAGAGGGTCTATGCCTAGGCTTGAGAGATAACCACAGAGTTTTCAATTTTTCAGATTTGAAGATCAGCGGTAATGGCGACAACATCTAATTTGGCAATCAGTTCCCCGTGCACATTAGACAATTCATTCATGTAAGGGTTGAAGTGAGCTCCGTAGGTGAGTACAGTGTTGACACACTTTACCAAGATCAGGAAACCCGTAGCAAATGCAAGGCCACTGTTGTTGATCATTTGTGCCATGGGAGAGGGATTAGGGTCAGTCAACCTGCTCCAAAAATCACCAAAATCTAGGTGACAAACCTCACTATCCTCAATATCAGGAATAGAAGACTCGAGTGAAAAAACATGTTCCTGACCTTGAAATTTGATCTTCATGTTGATAGTGTACAGAGAAACATCCTTCACATCTTGAATTTGTAATAAAAAATGTAAGGGGGAAAGGGAGCACAAGCAGACAGTATTGATTGCAAAAATATGAGAGAATGGCAACAAGTAAGTAGTGTGTAAAAATGCATAGAGGGTAGTCCCATTAAATAGTTATTTTAGGAGAGAGAAGGTTATAAATGCACATTAAATTCATATACACTGACTCAAAAAGGCAAGCATCAGGAATAGTAGAAAAAACTAGCTCGGATGGTCTTTGGTACATTTGGGACATGAGGGACGTAAAAACGTGATTCAACTGATACAGGTGATGCAGGCCAAAAGAACACAGGTAGTCTAGGAACTTAGAAATGTGAGAGATGTGAGGGAACAAAAGACGTGATTCAGCCGATGTGGGTGATGCGGGGATGGAATGTATAGATGATTTTAGGACAGATAAGACCAAATTACGCATAGGGCCCGATGCGGGTGATCAGGGAATAGAGAGCCCAAGTGAACTTAGAACATTTAGAACAAAAAGTTCTGATAGACCTGCAAGTTAACAAATTTTTGGGGAAAGCAGATGATCGGGGAACAGAGGGTTCGTCATAACTTAGGACATATGGGACAAAAATATCTGACAAACCCACAAATCACTAAAATGACTCAAAAAATGTGAATTTTCCCTAACTCCTCAACCTTTCTCTTCACTAGAACATCATAAAAAGGTGTTAACTCAATATTTTAATTTTTTGACTTTTAAAAGAGGGGAAATTTTGAGAGGACAACAACTGGCTCTTTCTGGGGATGACTTGGCTAGATTCAAAGAATGAGACAAGGCAAGAACTCTCTAAAAGCTAAGGGAAGAAGACCAGTGCCTTATCCATTGGGCCATGGAGTCAAACAACAGAAAAATACAGAGGACAACAGCCAAATGAGGAATGAAAACACACCAAAAGAAATGGAAAGGAAACACACCTTATACATAATCTACAAAAGACTTCCCATTTACCTAGGATTTAAAAAATTTCAGGTACTTCCCACTATAAGGAAGTGGGAGAGAAGAACCATCCATGTAATCAAGGTAGAATGAATTCTCACTAGAAAAGTGCCTGATTTTGAAAGGACTGAGCCAAAGAGAATAAAACTTGCCATGGCTTCCATGAGGCTCATGTCTTTTATCCCACAAAAAATGATGTCTCCAACTTTGAAATCCCTAGACTTGGCCTTCTTATCAAACAAATATTTTACCTTCTGCTAGTGAGCAGATATTTTATCAACAACCTGTAATCTATCTTCATTCAACTTATGAAGATACATGATCCTTTTATCTAAAGAATCATTGAAGTTGGTGTCTTCAATGGCCTTCATTAAATACAAGGTTGGTAGCTCCACTGTTACTAGTAATGGAGCTTCCACGCCATACTCCACTTAAAAAGGGGACATCTTGATAGCTCATTTAGGTGTAATTCTATATGCCCAAAGAGCACCATAAAGTTTCTTGTGCAAGTTCCTCTGAGATTCATTAACCAATTTCCTTACTATAGCCACAAGATTTTTGTTTGTTGATTCTGCCTATCCATTCCCTTGGGGATGATAATTTGAAGAGTGAGCCAGGGAGATGCATTATCCATAACAAAAATACATCATCTCAGTTGAAGAAAAATTTGAAGCATTATTGGTCACAATCTTGTTTGGCACACCAAACCTCACCAAGATGTTTTCTTTGATAAAATTGCATACTAGTTCAGAAGTAGTACTCTTTACTAGGATGGCTTCTACCCACTTAGTAAAATAATATGTGGCAGTTAGCACATGAGTATGTCTAGAACTTGAAGATGGATTAAGTGTTCCAATAAAATCTAAACCCCATTGTTGAAAGGGCTCTTCAATCACGACTGGTTTAAGTGGCAAGGTAGCCAACTTGGGTCTGCCCACAAAGGTCTGACAAGCTTCACATTTATCAATCCACTTTGATGCATCTTTGAACAAGGTATGCCAATAGTATCTTTCATGAAGAATCTTGTGAATAGTGACAGTAGATGAGTAATGGCCTCCACATGATTGATCATGGAAAGATGAAAGAAGATTCTTCTATTGCTCTTTATCAACGCATTTTAGAAATCTTGCATCCATCCCACGCTTGGACAAAGCATTCTCCCACAATACATATTGGGTTGATCTTAACTTGATAGCTCTTTTCTCCTTAACAGTAAAATGAGAGGAACATTCTCCATAGGTGAGAAAATGTGTGATATCAACATACCATTCATCAATTGAGGTGAGAAATAGAACAATAGGAATATCAACTTCATCCTTAGGTAACTCATGGCCAGTTCCTTCAGCAATGAGTTCACATGCCTTTTCCATGGACTAGTTTGGTTGGTATGATGTCAATATCATATTCTTGAACCTTTGCCACCCACTTCCCTCTCTTAGTTCCAAAATCTTGCTATGTGAGAATAGACTTGATGGTTGTGTCAGGAACAAGTACTGTGGAGTGAGAGTTAAGAATATAAAAATGAAACTGCTTGACAAATTTAACCACTGCAAAATCATGTTTCTCCATCATTGTGTATTTCAACTAATGATTTTTAAGAATGTAGCTCATGAATGCAAATGGGATTTCATGATCATTATAATCTTTCTGAGTTAAGACAGCAACCAAGGTGTTATCTGTGGCATAGCAATAGATAATAAAATCTTTGCTAAAATCTAGACATGCTAAGATAGGAGTTCTAGAAATAGCCTTTTTAATACCTTCAAAGGCTTATTTCCTTTTAGAAGAATAGCCAAAGATTTGTTTTCCTTTCATAATTTGGGAGATATTCAAAGTTAGCTCTCCAAAATCAAGGATGAATCTTCTCAGAAAGTTGATCTTACCGAAGAAAGAGTGCACGCCCTTCTTGCTGGTTGGAAGAGGAATCTACTGAATAACTTGAACTCATTCAGGATCAATTTTGATGTCATCTTTAGACACAACATTCCCTAAAAATTTTCCCTCTGTGACACAAAAGACAAATTTCTTAGGATTCAAAGAGATCTCATGTTCTTTGCATTTCAAGAGAACTATTTATAGATGATGAAAATGATCTGCTCTAGTTTTGGAAAACATGGTTAGGTCATCTAAATATACAACAATACATTTCTCTTTCAATCTTCCAAAATCCAAGTCCATAGCCCTTTGAAAGGTGCCACCATCATTAATGAGTCCAAAAGGCATCCTCTTGTAGGAAAAAGTACCCCAAGGGGGGGTGAAGGCCATCTTGTGCTAATCTGTGGTATTGACTTCTACTTGATTATACCCTGAGAATCCATCAAGCATGGACAACATTTTGGATCTCGTAACAGCTTACAACACTTGATCCATCATGGGCAGAGGATAGTTGTCCTTTAAGGAAGCCTGATTCAGATTTCTGAAGTCAACACAAATATGAATCTCACCATTTTTCTTCTTGACAAGCACAATGTTGGCAATCCATGTTGAATGGTGAATGGGAAAAATAATTTTGGCTTTCAACAACTTTTTTATTTCCTAAAAAATAGTGTTAGCAATATTTGGATTGTATTGCCTTTGCTTCTGCTTGAAAGGTTTAATCCCAGGTTTGAGAGGGATGAAATATTGCATCTCCTTTGGTTGGAAAGCTTTTAGGTCTTCATATGAATATGCAAGAACCTCCCTATAATTTTTTAGGAGGTTCACCACTTTCTTATTTTCTTTTGGTGTACAACATTTTCCAACATTCACCACCTTGGGGTCAGTAGAGCTCCCAATATTGATTTTTTCATACTCAGCAGGTTGTTGTGATCTAGTAGAAGCTTTATACTTAACATACCTATCATGTTTATCAAAAAATTCTTCTAAAATCACCAAACCTTTTGGAATCTTGTTACCTTTGAGTTTGATGCACCCATCTTGATCTATTTCCTCTTTGACACCCTCTTCATTGGGAGATACACTCTCATGAGGAAAATTGTCACTCCCTTTGAAGTATAATTGTTCAAAGTTATCCCTGAGCTCCAAGAAAGAAAGAAAATTCTGATCATCATTGAAAACTTGCCACTTACTTGCATTATCAGGCACATTAGGCCTATGGATCATCTCAATGGTAAACTTATCTTGAGAGAAGTTAGGATGAGGTATCAGCAACGATCCTGAGAAAACTAGTGAATCGGCCCTAGTGTTATTTTCCCTAAGCACTAATTTAATGGATAAGGTGTCAAGAAATTGAATAGAATCTCAAATTTGATTCCTTTAATGCTTCAACCTTCTATTCTTTACTTGAAAAAGGTCTCTAACTTGTTTAACAACTAGTTCTGCATCTCTGCGAGCTAGAAGATTCTTCACACCTTTTTCTTTTGCCATGTTAAGTCCAAGAATGTTTGCCAGGGACTCATACTCTACTATATTATTGGTATTGTAAAATTATAGTTTGAATGAGAAAGGATGAGGTGACTGCAGTGACCAGATTGGGTTGAGGTGCAGAGGATGGAGTAGGTAAAATTCCTTTAGAGGTAGTTTTGGAGTGAGTATTGACAAAGAGGTAGTTTTGGAGTGTGAACCATTTTGGAAAAATATTTAGGATGGGTTTGATAATACTCAACCTCTAAAATTTGAACCTTTGTCTTTTTAAGATGATCAATGATATCAAAAGATCCAAAGGTGGATGGGCTAGCATCACTAGGAATCTTAGGTTTGTTAGATTTAGGAGTTGTAGAAGAAAAAACTTTAGTAGTAGAATTAGGAAAATTAGAATTAGCAAAACTCACCTTCTGTGTGGACGTAGTGGGGATAAGAGATCCTCTTTTTGCAATAACATGGATAGTTGTGGGATGTTCCTTGGATCTTTCAGCGGGCTATATCACTTTCTCCCTTTTATTTGTCTAATATCGAGTCATGATAGAATATGATTTTCTATTCATATCTGTTACTACTTCATCATAATCATCTTCTTCATCGACACCCTCAGTAGTGAAGAAATTCACTTGAGATCTCTCAAGTTCCTCTATCTCTTCATAAACTTCTTCCTCAAGTTCTTCGCAATATTCTTTAACCTCTTCATCTTCAGTTTCTTCAACCTCACAAGTTACATTAATAGGGACCTTGATGGGTGGCCCCTCAAGTTCTAGCCTTGTCTGAGAAGCAGGAAAATGATTTCTAGGCTAAAAATTCCTCCTTGGAACATCCGCATAAGGAGCGTGCTGAGCCAATTGTTTTTTGATGGAAATGAGGTCATTTGCAAGCTTTTGTACTAATGGATTAGTATTAGGTCTGGGAGTTGAAGAGGAGGAAGAAGAAGTCGTAGATTTAAAAGGATCTCTTTTCAACTTGCTAGACATAATCAAATCATCTTCAACACTAACAGCTAGTCTCTGATCCTCATCTAATGTTGTGATATTAGCTCTTTTCAATGCATAGCTAACTTCAAGTAATTGAGCATTTAGGAAGAAACATTTTTGAATTTGATCTACAGGCTGAGTGTCTAGTGGGATTTTTTTAATTAGCTTGTTGAATCTAGCCACAAATTCCCTCATGGGTTCTTGTGATTCCTTATTTATTTGAGAAATTTGCGCTAGTAAAGCATGTACATATTCTGTAGGTTTAAAATAGTTCTCAATCCTTGTTCTCATCATGGTCCAACTAGTAATGGCCCTAGCAACAAGGTGATATAACCAATCTGCTACATTATCTTGTAAATTCTCTACAAAAATCCTCACCTAGACATCTTCATGTTCAACTCCGAGGACTCCACATGAAACTATGAAGGCTATGATATGTTCATCAGGATGCACCTTGCCATTTCCTCTGAACTTGGGGAAGTTCTTCCTGTTACCCCTGGGTAACTCATTGAAAGGCTAAGGGAGGGTGAGAGGCCCAACACAATGGCCCCAAGTTAATGGTACTACCATCCTTGGAAAGATGGCTTGGAGGGTAACTGAAACACCAGTAAGAATCAAAGCACAAAGATTAGGACCGAGTTGCTCTGGAGGAATACCACCTACAGGGGTTCTATCTTCAACAGGAGGAGTGCTTCTTGAACAAGCTCTTCTATTTATTCCTGTTGAAGGAAAAGGAAAACATTGCTGCTCCAAAATCTTAAACTGAGAATCTTCAATACCAAGGGCCCTCATTCCGCGAGTAAAACATAGAGTCACTAGATCAAAGGATGATCAAGAAATTGTTTATATAACTAGAATACATTAAGAAAAATGAATCCCCAGTAGAGTCGCTAAAAACTATTGGTCGTCAAAAAGGACATTATTGAGAACAATTGTAAGGGGAAAGAAATTTTATCCTCTTTAATGGGAGAGGTTCCCTTATTTAAAGAAAAAACTTATTTACACATGTACAATGCATAGTTTTAATGGGGAACTTGGGTATTATGAAAGTGTTAAAATAGAACAGATTATCAATACAAAAGTATAGAGGAATGAAGTATTGGGAAGGGGAAGAAAGGAACTCTCAAGAAATATAGATAAAAAAATAATTCCTTACACATGCTAGAATGAAATTATTTGGAACAGAACCATTTGCATTAGAGACAATAAGATGCTAATTCAAAGACACAAAGTTCTAGAAATTACATCTACAAGAATACAAAGCATCTTGAAGTGACATAGACAAATGATTCAAAAACATTTAAAAGATAGTAATGAAAGAACAAGACCATATAGACATGGAAAGAAAGATCTTTTTTATTGATTTCTTTTTACTCCTTATGCTTTAAAAAATAAACCAAGTTCCAGCCCCCTCAAAATGGCTTAGAGAGCCCATTATATAACTTTACAAATTAGTTAGACTTGGTAACTACTTTCTTAACTAAAATGTTTAATTAAGGAGATGTTTCACACAAAACCCTCAACTAATTACAATGAGCCCGATTTGAGAAAAATAAGGAAAGGAGAAGCTGGGAGGGAAAACAACTTCCTATTGATGAGGAGGGCCCACCGACTTGAGGATCCATTGTCTGAAATTTTTTAATGCTTCCACTATGTCTCTTCCTCGTGGGATTGATGTGTTGGCAGTAGCTTAAGTCCAAGGTCCTAAGCATTTCTCCATCTCCTTATCAAACTCAGTGTGTGCATGATATTCTTTATTAGCTTCCTCAATAGTAGATTGAAGGGAGAAAATCTCCTTTATCTTATCTTAGGTAATTGATACCTTCTTGAACAAGTTTTCCTTAACAAATTCCTTGAATTGAGTTTTAATTTCTTAGAGGGAGAAAGGCACACCTAAAGTTTTGTCATTAAGGTGATAGTGAATATCCTTGAAAGTGGATACAACACAAGTTTTGAAGGCTTCTCCCTTCTGCCAATTGTTCCTTAACTCTCCTAAAGCCTCCTCCAAAAATTTTATTTTCCATTCCATGCTGAAAACCCATGACCTTGATAAATTATCTTTGGCATCATCAAAAACTTTGTTGGCCATCAATATATTTTCATTGGCCTATCCTATCAGGAGAATATCCACTATGCAGGTAATCCAAAGTTTAATTTCTTTATCCATAGTTCCAATTACAGAGGAGAAATTTTGTTTCAGATTAGTTACCTTCTCATTGAGTTTGAAGGCTTCTACAATGAAATTCAAACCTACAATGATCATGTCATCCACAATGGCTGCCATAGATCTCCCGTAGATGGAATACTTGTGTATATCTTTAATGCTTTGAACTTCATCTTGACTAAGAATCATAGGTGGTGGAAGGGCAGTTAGTGGGGTCAGATCCAAAACCTTGTCCTTAGAAAGTAATGACTTGATGAAACCAGAAAGAGTTTGAGCTTGTTCCTCTAGTTGCTCTATAGTCTACTTGCCTTTTTCTTCTTTCCCAATAACTCTGGTTACTATTTCCTAGACGTTATGTATTTCATTTTCAGGGGTATATTCTCCCATTGGGATCCTAGAAAGCTCTAGATTAGAGGATAGTAGATCTTGTTCTGCCTTATCAACCTTAGGTTTTGCTACCTCAAGAAACTACTGGCCTAGGACATATTTCACTATCCTTGAAGTTGTTTTAGCTCTCTTTGCAAGAGCAGAAGGATTAGTGCCCAACAAGGCTGCTACAACATCAAAATTTGGCCCTGTCAATCGAGAAGAAGGCTTCCTCTTCCTGCTATCAACCAAGGGTTGTACCCATGCAAAAGTGGAGGAAGGAGGAGGAGCAAGAGATCCAAGAGCAAGAGAACTCATAGAACTTAAAGTACTTACTACTGTTGCTTCCAGTAGAGATGTGAGTGGAGTATCTGGAGCTTCTTGAGTAGAGGAATCGGTGGTACTTGGAGGTTCAGTGCTATGCACTTCCTTCTCTTTTTCTATTACAGCCTCTGAATTTTCTACATGGACTGGCACTTCACTATCATCTTTTTCACTAAGAATGATGACGTTCTCTGGCCCCGAAGGTAGTTCTACATGTTTTAACGGGGGATCTTCCTCAATCGGCTCCTGTTTAACCTCTTTCACCTTCTTTTGATATACTTGAGTAGATGAAGAAAGGGTGGATGATTCAAGTTCTTAATTTGAGGAAGGAGGAGGAGTTTGTGCAGGTACCTCCGAGCTAGGTGTATATGACCCCTTCCTAGGGTTGAAGTATCCTTGGAGGAAGATTCTCCTGGATTCTTCTTAAACTCTCAGACTCTTCTGTCAAACCTGTCCTTGGTTCTTACAAGGACAAGGGCCAAAATCTCAGCCAAGTCATCCTTATCCCTATTGAACTAGTCTAAATCCTCCAAGGGAGTATGTTTGATCAATGTATCATATTCATATGACAACAGGTATGCATTGTCATCTTGAAGCCCTTTAGGAATTTGATATAGATTGAGCTCCTTTATCAGCTGGAGAGGGAATCTGCCATAATTCCACCACCTTGATTCAAATTCATCTGTACAATTGGCCCAGTAGTCCTCAGTATATGACATGTGGTGATAATTGATTATTAGATTTAGCTCAATGAACTTCTTCAAATCAAAACAGGTTTTGGGCCTGAAGAAGTGAACAGTGATGGGAGCAAGGGCCCTTTCTATGTTTTGAGCATCCAAAGTTGTTTTACATGTATAATTACCCAAGGATATGGGGAAATGCAGCCCAAAGATTTTCTTGTCTCTGCAGGTTCGATGTAACTTATCCAATTGCCTTCATACTTCAATCAAAGATATCTTATCATTAAAAAACATAGGGATTTTAAGATGCGTGTTCTCATAACCGGCTAACCTGATATATGAAAATCTTCTGAATTGAATGAAGAAATCTCCATATTTTGCCATCAGGTTCATGGCCTCATCAGAAAATCTTCTGGCCATATTACTTTCTAGGAGCCTCACAATGTACATGGTAAAAGCATCATTCACCCTCTTGAAGTTATGGTTGCTGGTTTCAACGGTGAACTGAAGGCAGTATGCATAAATGGGTTCAACCTTCTAACCCTCGATGTATGTGAGAACAAACCATTTTCGAGATGCTGCTAGGGTGTACATAAGATAAGAAGTCATATAGAACTTCTTGGTCTATTGTACATTGGACAACTATTCTGTCAAATTCATGCAAATGATTTCTGCCCAATTTATGTTCTGGCTACCTTTGCAGACGATGTTGAGGAGTGTGCACATCCAAAAGTGAAATTCATTGGTGGAGGGTAAGCCCATGACACGAGCTAACAAGATGATGAAATTAGACAACTCTTCATTAAAGTTAGCCCTAAACAGAGCCTTGGAAAGTCGAGATGCTCCTTTTTTAGTGTTCTTCAACCATGAATTTGTTATCCTTGCTTTGTATTTATCACTATCTTATTCAAAGAGAGTCTGTGCTTGAGCTTGAGAGATAACCACAGAGTTTTCAATTTTTAGGATCCGTAGAGCAGCGACAATGGTGGCAACATCTAGTTTGGTGATCTGTTCCCCGTGCACATTAGATAATTCATTCATGTCAGGGTTGAAGTGAGCTCTGCAAGTGAGTACAGTGTCAGCACACTATACCGAGATCAGGAAACCCACAGCAAATGCAAGGCCACTGTCGTTGATCATTTACTCCATGGGAGAAGGATTAGGTTCAGTTAGCTTGCTCAAGAAATTGCCAAAATCTAGGTGACGAACCTCACTATCCCCAATATTGGGAACAAAAGATTCAAGCGGAAAAACATGTTCCTGACCCTAAAATTTGATCTTCATGTTGACAGCGTACAGAGAAATATCCTTCACAACTTGAATTTGCAATAAAAAAATGCAAGGGGAATGGGAGCACAAGCAGACATTCTTGATTGCAAGGATTTGAGTGAATGGCAGCAAGTAAGCAATGTGCAAAAATGCGTAGAGGGTAGTCCCATTAAATATTTGTTTTAGGAGAGAGAAGGTTATAAATGCGCATTAAATTCATATGCATCGACTCAAAAAGGTGAGCATCGGGAAGAGCGGAAAAAAATAGCCCAGATGGTCTTTGGTACGTTTGGGACATGAGGGATGTGAAAACACTATCCAGCCAAAGTGGGCGATGCGGGTAAAGCGGGGATGGAATGCACAAATTCTTTTGGGATAGATAAGACAAAATTACATGAAGGGCCCGATGCAGCCGACGTGGGAAATCGGGGAATAGAGAGCGTGGGTGAACTTAGAACATTTGGAACAAAAAGTTATGACAGACCCGAAATTTAACAGATTTCGGGGAAAACGGCTTATTGGGGAACAGAGGGTCCAGTAGAACATGGGAGATATGGGACAAAAATGTCTGACAGACCTGCAAATCATTGAAATATCTCAAAAAAACTTGAATTTTCCCTAACTCCTCAACTTTTCTCTTTATTAGAACATCATAAAAAGTTGTTAACTCAAAATTTTCAATTTTTTGACTTTCAAAAGAGGGGAAATTTTGAGACGAAAACAAGATGAAATTAGATGATAACAAGGAAAAAAAGGAGTGTGATATGAATGGATTGATAATGGTGTTTAACCATATTTACACAATAAAATTCACAGAATAATAATCTATCATTGAATTTGTTCCGTATGTACTTTCACAATATATTAGCCATATATATAGGATTTTAGATATGCATAACAACTCTAACAATGCATAGCTATATTCTCTTAACCACTCACTAATTACATAAATTTTTATAACACTAATAACAATCTACTCAACCACATTATAATATATTCTCACATATATATTATGCAAACCCCTATGAGCACTAATAGGATTATTCCTAACATTCCCCCCCTTAGTGCGAACATGGTAGAAAAAATGTTTACACACTTCTCTGCAGTATGCTCACCCCTATGGCATGTCAATATTTGTGACTCATGACCTTGATCCAAAAGAAAGGCTCTCTCCTTCCATGGTTTTAAACAAGTTTACTACAAACCTTGACATGAACAGAAACCCATCAACTGTCCACTTCGTGTGGTTTTCTGGATCTCCCACAAAACTTTTCAAGATCCATGAACTGAATTACTCTGGTGCTTTTGTTCGCCACTATGCTTGTACATCAGGGAAGTATATAGGAAATAGCTCATAATGGAATATATTTCACATAGAATGGAAATGGAATATTTTGTTCTATACCCCCCCACAATGTGAAATTTCCATTATTCTACAAAACTATAAAACAGGAACTCTAAAATGAATAAACAAATTGAAAATGCTAAGAAAAAAACACACACGTGTCACCAAATATATTATACGGTACCATCGTTGATGACTAACGAGAGGACGTTGGTTGTCCTCCTTCCTCCATTGCCTCCATCCTCCGATAACATGCTGCTAACTCAACCTGATTTGGATATGAAGCTCAATTGTTTCCACATTGTTTATTATATCTTCCCTCCCGCAATGTGGAACACTTTATTTTTCTAGACGTCAGGTAACACCGAAAATGCATCCGTAATGTATTTTTTCAAACATCATATTTTTCAATGAAATTTAAATCAATGCAAAGAGGATTAAAAAAAACACTTTTGCCAAAAATGGCACTCGATTTCAAGGTACCAAGAAAAATTATTGAGGTTTTAATTTCCTATAAAAAAGGCCCAATTTGAGTTAAAATTGGATTGATAATTAAAAAATTACTCTAGATGAAAAGCAAATTTATCGTGTGACCACTCGTTGGAACTGGGAGGAAACGAGGGTTCTAAAAATGTCAAAGGCCCAAAAAAGAAGGGTGTCAGAAAAATATTAATTTGGCTAAAAAATGTAATAATTGCCCTTAAAATGTAAATATTAAACAAAAACTATAGTAAAATTACATTTTTCGAACTATATTCTTTGCTAAAAATTAAAAAAAAATAGCCAAACACAAATGGCTGCAAAAACTCATGACTTCATTGAAGTGACAGAATGATTTGCTGATAATTTGACAACTAGAGCTCCGTTTTATAAACTGAAAAATGCGTTGGAAAGGTGCTTTCAATAGCTCTACAATGGTACTAAAAAAATTTGATTTCATTACCTGACATTAAATTTGTTCATGATTGAGTTTTACTTGAATTTGGAGTTGTTCTTCATGCCTAAACTGCAAAAGGTCACTGTCTGCAGGTTTCTTAATTCTTTGTGATTTTTGTTCACCACTCCTTACAAAGACTTTGCTCAATGTTGAATTTTAGCCATGAAAAATGGTGGAGACATCCAGTTCTTTGTATTCATCAATGCAAAATGTCACTAACCAGACCCAAATGAACAATGCAAGAAGGAGACAATGATTTCACCAAGATTCACAATGCAGCATGCGAAAACAATGATCAAGGTCATGCTATTATTTTGGAAAAAACTAATTGAATGCTCCTTCATAAGGTTGCATGCTTGAAAAGTATGAGATCTGACAGAGAGAACATTCAGAGGTTTGGATACTGTAAATTTGAGAATGATAGATCATAGCTCGATGGAGATGACAGGATCCATAGCAATATATATCTAGAATTAACACCGATCTACTATAAATTTATCTAACAGTTTGGAAGTGCAAACAACTCTCAGACATAGATCTCTGAGCTATTAATTAAATGATGCACACGGTCTAAACTGCACCTTGGGTAGATTACATCGGAATGCAATATCAATAACAAAAAGGAACAATTCTTGTCAAAGATCAAAGAGTCATGTGAATAAGGATGGGCCCCGACAATACACCCAAATTGAATCACCTAAATATTCTCCATTGCAAATTATTGGAAACATTGCAATAAGATGGTTACCTCTTCACAGACTTGATCATGTATGTTCAAACGTGGATCTGATGAAAGAAGTAGAGCTTGGAAGGCTATACGGTCTCTTACTTACAACACATTCCAACTGATCTCCAAATCATTAATCTCTAGTTTTTTAATCTTCAATACATATTTGGCAGTGTAGAAAATACAATGAAATGAACGCCTAATTTCTGTCAGTAGATTCACCTGTTCTGATACCAAATAATGGTGTTTAACCAGATTTACACAATAAAATTCATGGAATAATAACCTATCCTTCAATTTGTTCCGGATGTACATTCACAATATATTAGCCATATATATAGGCTTTTAGATAGGCATAACAACTCTAACAATGCATACCTATATTCTCTCAACCACTCACTAATTACGTTAATTGTTATAACACTAATAACAATTTACTCAACCACATTATAATATATTCTCACATATATATTATGCAAACCCCTATGAGCACTAATAGGATTATTCCTAACAATTGAGGGATATATGCAGTGTAGATGGAGAATGTAAGGGAAATCTTAAATGGGATGCCCATGTGGTGGGAGTGATGATACCAGAGTATGATGTGGTAGAGGCAAAGCAAAAATATGAGAGGAAATGAAAGGAAGACACACAAAGTGGTGAAAGGGGACAAAAAGGTGAAAAAGATGATGGGGGATAAGAAGTTGCAAGATAACAAACTCTCCTTGAGAAGGATTCTCAAGTAGGATTCAAAAATTGCAACGGAGATCAAGTAGAATTCACAAACTGAAGAGTGTATTTACGAGAGCGTTCATGGATATTATGGATAGATGTAGAATTCATAGTGTGAGATTTGATGTGATTTTGATAAAATATGATCTTAGTGAGATGAATGAAACATAGTCGTAGCAAGGAAATACAGGGAAACCATGCTTCGAACTAGATTGGAGATAAACAAGAAAGGTTACCACTCAAGCCATTGCACCTGCGGCCAATAGCAGGTGTTAACACATAACAAACGATAGTTATTTATAGCAAAAGATCATGAGGGAAATATGGATAAAATATGCTCATAAAGCTAATGTTGACACAACAAAGGGATTGGAGATGTAACTATTACGCAGGAAGAGAGATCTCCATAAGTGGTTGTTCCTATAACTATGCCTCAGCTCTGGGAAAGGTGAAGAACATAATAGAGGAAAGCTAATCAATGCGGGAAGCTTTCTGGGAATGCTGATGAAAGGAAGGTTGATTAATGCAGGAGACCTTCCAAATGCCATAATAACAGAGTAGTCATCCTTCAAGGGTATGGTCTACTTTATACATAATATAGATGGCAATATAATATGTGTGATAGCCATACTTTGAGGGATCGGTCTATTTCTTATTATTTTTCTTTGATTTTGACATGTATGTTTTTCTTTTATTTTCCTTTTTAAACAGTTGTCCTTTGAGGGATCATTTTGTTTCTTTGATAACTTTTTTTTTACTTTTTGCATACATGAATTTTAGTTTTACATGGTGGAGACCTAGGGATAGCTAAGTAGACTACTTAGGGGGGATAATGAATGTACAAGAGACACCCCTGGACCCTTTACATGACTAAAATATGAGAATGAGAGGGTGACCGATGTAATGATCATTGAGTTCTCACCAGATGGGAGAAATTATCCATTAGGAAATTGCTATGGATAGGGCCGTGGTGCTCATATTTAAGGTCGTGATTGGTAGTGACGGTAGACCACATACTTCCAACTCATCACAATGAAAGAGGGAAGGGGATAATGATGGAGGAATGATGTAAAGATATGACTAAGTGCTCATTGATAGATATGCTAACAATAGACGGGTTGCAAGTACAATGCATTAAGAGGTTCTATCTCTGGTTTACCAATAAAGGAGAGAAGACATTAAATTTGTGACAAGATGAGAGCTTGCAAAGGATTAAATATGACAGACAAGTGAGAAATAAAACGATGTTCTTAAGGAAGCAAAAGTATGACCACAATGGTGGATTTTGATGAAAATAAATGGTTCCCCAAGAGAGACACAAATATGGCCACGATGGTGGACTTTAATGAAAATTGAAATATGGTCCCTCAATGGAAGGACAAAAATGGCCACAAAAGTGGACTTAATGAAACAAACGGTGCCCCAAAAGAGACACAAATATGGCCACAATGGTGGAATTTGGTAAGCAAATAACAAAAATGGTCCCTCACAGAAGGAAAAACATGGCCACAATGGTGGACTTAGAATGAGATGAAGATTTGGACATAATCAGGTTAGATTGGATGAATTTTGATGAGGCAAATAAAAGAATGTCAAGGAACAAAGTCCCCTAGTATCAAGGGAGTTTTATAAATGATATGCTAAAGGGCGAGGGAAGGTTTATTCCCCAATGAATTAAATGTGGAGGATTTAAATGATGTCAAAAGAGTTTAGGTGAGATTATTTTAGATTTGGATGGGATAAATGGTCAGAGACCACAAGTGTTCTTGGAGAGATAAGTATTATTGATGAACAATGAAGGACCTTCCTTAAGAGGAATGTCATGTGTAAAAGGGATGTTAAGGGATTATGTGGATTAAGGAATCGTGGGAAACCCGATGGATGGGATAAAAATTGGATTAAATGTAGATGGAGAAGGATATTTCTCCTGAATGAGGAAATCATCTTTCTCAATAATGTTGTGAACGATTGTACGAAAGGCCTTACAATGTTCAATGTCATGGCCCACGGTACGATGATAAGTGAAACTGCAATTAGGATTGAAACATGATGGATTTGGACCATAGGGATTGAAATATTTAATGGGAGGAAGTGTGATGGCGGATATTCGAACTAAATATGGAAAAATTTCTGCATAGGACCCAATCGAAGTATTATGAGGAAGATAACTCTTATGATGTTTTGGCTTGGTTTTAGGTACTAATATAGATTGGATGGGTGAATTAGATAAATCAAACTTGGTTGGAATATTGGATTGTTTGGATTGGAATTTAGGTGTGGATGTACATTGAATGGGTAAATTATGTGTTTTGGAAGAAAAAACAAATTTGAATGAAGGATTGTATTGTTTGGATGTGGATTGACTGCTGTGAGATGTCGTAGATGGAAGGACTGGTCCTAAAATAGATGTGGTGGCATTAGATTGTCGAAAAGAGGGAAAATGTGAATATTTACAAGGATGCACAGGGGACTTTCGGGGATGTTTTCCACGAGCCTTAGACTTTGATCTAGAATATTTACCCATAGCAGGTATGATAATAGTCTCAACGAGAGGATCTGATGGTGGTGGAGTGGTTATTAATGGAGAAAATGTTCTAAAACAAGCGGAGGATGTTAATGGAGAAACAGGTGTTTGTATGATGTGATTAATGAGATCTATGTGAGATGTGGATTGTTTAGGTTTTGGTGTGGAAATAGTTTATTTTGTAGAGGGAGAATATAAACCATATTTATGTGGTTTAGGTGGATATGTTGGTTCAGTAGATGTTTTAAAGGGTATCTTTGATAGGGTTACAAATCGAGAAGAATTGTTCGATGTGATAGATAAATTAGGTAAAGAGTATTGGGGTAGACTGGGTGATGTGGCCATGGGCAAGGATATAGGTAAAGATTTCAAGGTAGAGATAGGTGGACTTTTTTATATGATAGGTATAGGGGTAGTTGGGATAGATAGGGATGTAGGAATGTTTGGGACATTTGGAGATTTGGGTGATGTAGTAACCGATGGAGTAGACATTATAGATAATGCAGCAAATATAGGAGTATTATTGGGTATAGAAGTAAGTGGGACTGGTTGCTTCATAAATCCTTCAAGGGGTAAGATTGATATATTTGATAATGGGGTTGATGTCGGAGGTAGGGTTGTAAAGGTCCACATGGTAGAAATGAATTTAGCTGGGATAGTTGTGAGTGAGGTAGGTGTAGTAATAGGTGTATTTGAGGCAGATGTGGGTGAAGGAGTAGATGTGATAGATGTAGTGATATGAGTGGATATCAGTGGGGTTGAAATAGGTGCTAGGGATGAATTTGATGTGATAGATTGGGGTATGGTTGAAGTGGATGAAGTAGATGTTATATTCATATTTGATGTAGATGTGGCAAGGGTAGAAGAAGGTGTATATTCAGGACAAGTAGAAACATTTGACATAGGTGTGATAGTTGTGGATGCGAAAGGTTTTGCATAAGGAGTGGGAATAATTTCCAAGGTAGGAACATGTGGAGTTGTTGATGAGATAGGATCTTGATTGACGGTGTTAACGGTGTAAGAATTTGATAGTTGAGATGTAAAGGGGGTGACGTGATTCCTTGATGGTTGATTAGGAAAAGGCTGTGTGATTTTTTCAAGGGGTTGGCTAGATGAAGTGGTGGAGCTATCCATTTAGATATACCCTTGATTTATGAGTTGTTAGACATGATATTTGAAGGAACGACATTTTTTAATGTCATGACCTTTGAATTGATGATATTTACAATAGTGGGCTTCGTGATACCAAACAGGCTTGGCTTGCGAACTGTTTATAGGTCATATTGGAGGAAGTTGAATGGAGTTTACAGCTACCAACTTGTCAAATACAGAACTATAGGATTCTCCTAAGGGAGTGTAATTGATTGTTGGTTGAGGGGCTTGTTGTTGAGGCCATGTGCTGGATGTAAATGCGGATGAGGGATTATTAACCACAACGTTGTTCGTACTTTTAAATTTTTCATTATGTGTGAATGGTTTAGTCAATTCTATTTTAGGCTTGGTCGATCTGAATTTAAGGTGACCTTGTTCAATGACATGGGTTTCGAGTTTGCGAGCCATTGTGAAAGCTTCATTAAATGTTTGGAATGACTGGGATTGTAAAGTAGAAAAAATATGTTTTGCACATGAACATGAGAAGAGTTCAATGAGTTCATTTTTCAGAAGAGTGAAGGATAGTGGGTTTATAACACCATGCCATCGTGCAACGAAGTTGGCGATGGGTTCATCTTTAAACTATTGGATGGTGTATAAGTTAGCGATAGTGGTTTTGTGTGCAATGTTAATTGAAAAGTGTTCTAAGAATAACTGCGCAAGATGGGCGAAAGAGAATATGGAATATTACGGGATATGGTTGTACCAGTCCAACATGGGACCGAACAAAGACATGGGAAAAGTGCGAAGCAGTAGATCATGATCATGCGCAATAAGATAACATGCATGTTTAAATGCGAGGAGATTTTTTTGGGGATCTTCCTTGTTGTTGAAATTAGTAAACTCATGAAGTTTCCAATGAGGAGGGTAGGGTTTGATTAGAACCGACATATGAATTGTTTCATTACAGATTTGTTCATAGGATAATGTATCTTTGGGTGCCAAGGTAGTGGATTCTAAACTAGTCAGCCTATTCATTAAAGCATGAATAAGATCATTTAACATGATGTTAGATTGAGACTGGATTGGTTGTGTGGTTTGAAATGTAGTTTGATAAGGCGAATGATAAGTTTTTGGATGTGCGAGTATTTGGGGCATCGTTTGATAAAGTGGTTGATAAACTTGCGGGTGGGATGTTTGTGAAATTGTTTGATAAGACGGTTGATAAACTTGTGGGTCTATCGATGTGTGGGAAATTGTTTGGTAAGGATTAACATGTGTCATGGGTTGAGATTGACTTTGAATAATAGGGACATGATATGTTTGTTGAAGTTGGGTAGGTTGTTGTGGTAAATGATAAGTGGGGATATGGGTGTTAGAGGTTGAGAAAGTTAGATCATATGATGGATAGGAATGAAGGTATTTAAAGGCTGAGATTGTTTGATGGGCATACTAGTGGCAAATGAAATAGAATTGACAAAAAGGGATGTGGGTGGAATGTGATCCACCAATTGAGGAGATTGGGTGGATTGAGAGATTGTGGGGGATTTAGGAAATATGAAATCATATATGGGGTTAAGAGGTGGTCCAAATCAAGATAGGAACACAACTACAAATTGTGGAAGGTAGGTGGGGATTCGTGGACTTCTCAATCATTTAGAGACCTCATAAGCTTTGTCCAAAATTAATGACAACAAATATTTCTTTGCTGTAGGAAAAAATGTGAATATTATGCTGGCCTTCACAGAATAGACGCGAATTTCATTGGATAACATAAAATGGATAACTTCAAGGACAAAGCTATTTAGAGGTATAGCCTATTTTTGTGACGTTTTACGGACAGAGATTACAGTCTTGAAAGAAGTTGCGTTTGAAAACAAACACCGTCGCATAACCTATTTTTTTCACGATTCTATTGTTGTTTAACGTTATTACTGTAGACGTGGAGGGTTTTGAATGATAGTCTTACCATTTTAATGCAGTCGCAATTTTTCAGTATGCTTGTTTTACACTATTTTTTAACATTCACGATCCCTAAAGGCTATTTATTTACTATTTATTTTCGTCTCTGCGACGTCACAATGATGCCTAACAATTTTCAATGGAATTCATAAGGTTCAGTATGTGGAATATCAAACTGGTATGTGAAGTAACAAAAGTTTGAGTAGTTGGTACTACTTATCAGTGCTTAATATTGTTGATATGGATCATTGGAGCAGCTTTAGTGTGACACACCAACAGTAAGATTATATCACTAGAATTGCATGTACAAAAGAGATGGGTGAGATTTGCAGAGAAAAGAGAGATAGCTTGGGAGTTAAGTGGGAAAAGGATCAATTCGGTTGGGTTGAATGGCCAAGTGGTTGAGGAAAGGAGGAGGTTGGTGGAGATGGGTATGAGTTGAGTGGAAGAGAGATGAAGTAGCAGAGAGGTAAGATGGAAGCTAGGGACATGGGATTTTGGAATGAGTAGGAAGAAATAATGATGGATGCGGGACTATGGGTGAGTTGAATGACTTGGTGAGGTGGTGGTTTTGGTAGGAGATTAGACATTACATCCCAGACAAAGAGCGGAGTTGGGTGAGGATGAGAGATTGGCCATGTGAGGAGGGGACGTGAGGGAGTGTTGGGAGGATGATGGCGAAGTGGTGAGTGGAATTCGGGGAGGGAAGAGATAGGTGAGGACTTGTAGATGAGAGGGAAGTAGCTCGGGTTGGTGAGGATGGGTCATTCAAGTGAGAGAGCATACGGGAGAGTTACGAGTTGGGTAAGGTGGGATTCGAGTCGGTGGTCGTGTGAGTTGGAGAGTGGAGGAGGACTTAGTGAGAAGTGGGATGGAGCTCGGTTAGGGTGATGGGAGCTTAAGGAGGTAGAAACCAAGGGAGGAGGAAGGAAGGGGTGACAAACTATGTTGTTCCATGAAGAGAAACAGTGGCCTTGTTTTTCAGTTTTGCATCTATTACAGGAGGTAAAACCTTCAAAGGAAATTGTTTTAATTCCAGGGTAATTTTCCAAATAGATTCAGCAAGGTTGGATGTTTGCCAACAAATCTATTCTTTTGTGAAACCGACGTTGGGCTTCTAAAGTTAGCAAAAAGGGTGGGAATATAGAAAATCTCTATGTATTGGAAGGGGTGGGGTGTTTTGTTTTAGTCATTTGTGGATTGCAAGGTGGAAAGAATTCAAAAGGAGAGGAGAAAATGGTTGTATATGTGTGATGAACTGAAGAAAGGTCAGTACTTGAGACAGTTTCATGTGGCATCCCAAACATTTGGGGAAAAGTGGTGGTAGTTAGTGAAGATGGGTTCGTATGGAAGGAATTGGTATGCTCATGAAATTTTGTTTCCATGGAAGTTACATGTGGAATGTTGGTTGGTAATTCTTTAGTAGTTGTATTTAATGGCAAGATTGGAATGTCAGGGAATCATAGGTTGTTGGTTGACGTAAGTTGAAATATATTAGAGATTTTTGTTGTTCTATGCTCTAATTTACGTCGTCATTGCTCAATAGTTAAGTGTAGTTTATTTTTCATGTAGTTCTCTCTTCGTTGGGCTCATTTTGTAGGAGTCGACATGATTGTGAGGTCACAAGGTTATGGAGTACCACCTATTGAAAAAAAATCATGTGGGTTATGTTGATTTGGCAACAGGGGCAGAATCCTGATTAAATTTTATTAATCTTGATCAACCAAACTTACAGAGAATGGGCTGCAATATTTATAGATATTGCACAACCAAATACAAATAGGAAATTAAGTTGCACAGGTGCAACCAAATTCTAAAATACAAAAGCTTCCAATAACATCCGGGAAGAAATAATTATATAAAAACAAATATATTTCTCAAAACAATATAACAACTCCCGAAATAATCAAATATAAACAAAAGGATGGTTATAATTAAATATAACCATAAAACAATAATTAATAAATTTATTAATTATGGAATGCATAATTAAATAGGATAATAATATTTTATCCTAACATTACCCCCATTAATTGTGCATTGTCTGAAGAGATGAGGAGAGGAATTCTCTGAACAACTCAAACTTGTCATGTGCAAGTGACTTTGTGAAAATATCTGCTCGTTGTTCAGCAGTTGGACAAAATTGAAGCTAGATTTTGTGCTTCAACACATGTTCACATATGAAATGAACCTGAACCTCAATGTGCTTTGTTCTCTCATGAAACATTGGATTGCGAACAAGTTTGAGAACACCTTCCTTGTCAACATACATGGTGATCGGTTTGTCCTATGGTATTCCAAGTCCTTCCAGTATGCAACGTAGCCAAATCACTTCACAGACAGCTTCTCCTATAGAAATATACTCGACTTCTGTAGAAGAGCAACAAACAAGGTGTTGTTTCTTACTTCCCCATGATATTTGTCCAGATCTCATAAAGAATACAAATCTAGAAGTGGATTTTCTATCATCAATATTTCCTGCATGATCTGAATCCGAATATCCTGACAAGAAGAAGTTATCGTTCTTCTTGTATTCTAGACCAAGATCCACTGATCCTTTGAGATATCTCAAGATGCACTTTACTACTTTCCAATGACACACTTTGGGTTCCTACAAGAACTTGGATAAATAGCTTACTACAAAGCTGATATCTGCTCTAGTGTAGGTTAGGTAAATGAGACTCCCGATCAGCTGCCGATAGAGAGTGGAACTTACCTCAGGAGATGGATTTGAATGAGATAACTGTAATCTATTCTCCATGAGTGTATTAATTGGTTTGCAATCCATCATCCTAAACTTCTCGAGCGTAGTATTGGTATATTTCATCTGAGAAACAAAGATTTGATTCTCTTTCTGCCATACTTCCAATCCAAGACAATACTGCATCATCCCGAGATTGGTCATGTCAAACGATCGATTAAGATCTTTCTTCGTTGCATCAATCGTTCTCACTGAACTGCCACTGATGACTAGATCATCGACATAGACAACAACAATCACCATATCCCCCCCTTTCCTTTTGAGGTAGAGATTGGGATCGTATGGATTTCTAACAAATCCATGTTGTACAAGATGCTCATCAATCTTGATGTACCATGCCCGGTGTGCCTATTTGAGCCCATACAGAGATTTCCTAAGTTTTCATACCTTTGCTTCTTGATTAGGTACAACATATCCCTCAGGTTGAGTCATGTAGACTTCTTCTTGTAAATCTCCATTTAGGAAGGCACTTTTTACATCCATTTGGTGAACTTTCCATCCAAACTGAGCAGCTAGAGCAAAGATCATCCTGATCATTTTGATCTTAGCTGTGGGAGCAAATGTCTCCTCATAGTCAATGCCTTCTTTTTGTGCGTACCCATTTGCTACAAGTATTGCTTTGTACTTGTCCACTATCCCATCTGCTTTGTACTTCATTTTGAATATCCATCTGTATCCAATGGGTTTCTTCCCTGGTGGAAGATCGACAAACTGCCAAGTGTTATTCTTCATCACTGATTGATATTCAGAATCCATGGCATCTTTCCAAGATTTTGACTGTAGGGCTTCCTGGACTGTAGAGGGCTCATCTGATTCAATAACTCTACTCATCAAAGCAAAGTTAACTTCTTGCTTTACTGCGAGTCCATGGTCTAGGAGTGGATGTATCCGATGGAACATCCAGTCTTGCATCTCGTAATGTACTTGTACACCATTTAGGCATATGTTGAACTGTTCCCATGGGTCGTGATTCTATCTGATCAACACCATCATCCCCATCATTAATTTCATCTTCTGAGGGAACGTCAACTTCAATTTTTACAACAGGTGAAAAATCTACATCTTGCGAGTCTGGAGGAGGAGTCTCTGCTTCCTTCTTGAAAAAATCAACATATCTACTGGTGTAGACTTTTCTGGTCTTAGGATCCATCAATCTATACCCAATAGTCTCTTCATTTTACCCAATGAAGATGAGTTTCTGTGACTTCATGTCCAATTTTTTTCTGTTCTGTTTGGGTATGTGCATGCTTGCTTTACACCTGAATAATATGAGGTGTGCAATGGATGGTTTCCTTTTTGACCATACTTCTTGTGGTGTTATTCCATCAAGAGCAGTTGTGGGTGCTATGTTCAACAAATACACTACGATCTTTGCTGCTTTTGCCTAGAATTTCTTAGCAAGTCTAAAATCATCGATCATGCATCGCACCATTTCCATGATAGTACAATTTCTTCTCTCAACAACACCATTTTTCTATGGTGTGTGTGGAGGAGGCATTTGTCGACGAATCCCGTGAGTTTGTAGGTAGTCTCTGAACTCATCATTGGTGAATTCCCCCCCTCGATCTAAGTGGAGAGTTCTAATGTGATGACCAGTTTCTTTCTCAATGGCTACTTTGAACTTTTTGAAGGTTTCAAATGCTTCACTTTTCTTGCAAAGACAGAAAATCCACATTTTCCTTGAATAATCGTCAACACAAAGCATGAATTACTAGAACCCAAAATGACTTGGCTACATTGGACCGAAAATATCGGTATGAACCATGTCAAGTTTACCATGAGCTCGAAATGTACTCTTTTGGAATGAAGCTTTGTGTTGTTTGCCTACTAGGTAGTGAGGACACTTGTCTGTATCCTTTTGAAGAGATGGTAGCCCATGTACCATATTACACCGACGAAGTGTTTCAAGATATTTTAAACTTACATGACCAAATCTCCGATGTCACAACTATGCTGAGGTGGAGTTTTTAGCCACAAGTGTTTGATCATCTTTGTGAACAAAATCAAGTTGGAACATGCGTCCCACATTGGAGGCTTTTGCAATTATTTTTGATCCACTTGATTTATCTCAAATCAAACATGTTTTCTTGCCGGATTGACTATCAAATTTAATTTTTCAGGTTATGATCTAGGAGTTTACTAACTGAAAGAAGGTTCTTTGTCAACCCAGGGACATATAGGACATCTAATAGTCTGCATTTACGTGAACCAAGGGGTAGAGAAATGTTTCCAATCCCTTGAACTATATATGAAGAATCATCTCCCAATGAAACATGATTTTTTGATGGTGTGTCCCTCATTGAAATAAACTAGTCTCTTTGGCTGGTCATGTGTAGAGTGGCTCCCGAATCAACATACCAGACATCACTAGATGACATGGATGGTTCACTTGATCGAGCAGTGAACAAGAAGTCTTCATTGTCTGACTGGTCTTGTTGCTTAGCAATATTACCTTGCTGGTAGGGTCTTCTTTTCCCCTTTTTCTACCCATAATTGTTGTTAGAATATCCCTTGTAAGATTGTTGTTGTTGTGGTTCAAAGTTTCTGGATGAACTTTTCTTGTAAATGTTATACCAATAATCTTTTAAGTCATGTCCTCTTTTTCAGATTGGACATTGCTTCTTCTGTAGACTGTCCCCGTGATACTGATTCTAATGTTGGGAATTATTATAGGAATTATGTTTTCCTTTACCTTTTCCTTTCTATTTTTGATGTGAAGATAGTGCCCGCTCCTCTTCATCATCCTTATTGTGCATTTCTTCCTCTTGTTGCAGTAGGTTTACCAGTTTGTCAAAACCAACTGTCATATCTGTCATGTTTAGTGTTGTGACAAAAATGTGGTAAAAAGAGGGGAGTGCTCTCAGAACAATGGGAATGAGAGCATCATCTTTGATTGGTTCTCCCAAGGCTAGAAGTGAAGCCCTTAATTCTGCAACTCTTTTTAAGAAGGCTTCAATTTTCTCATTCTGCTTGAATTTCAATGTATGTAACTAACTCTGTAAATTCAGTATGAAATTCTTGTTCTTGGACTCGTATATTGTGCTTAATTCAACCCATCCTTCTTTTGTTGTTTTGGCATCTCGAATGTGGGGTTGCACATCATCAGACACTCCAAACAAGATGATGAGTTTGGCCTTTTGATCGGCTTTATCAAACTACAGCTGTTGTATTGTATCAGTGGCTGATCTGATGAGAACACCATTCACAATATACCAGATCTCTTAAAACTCAAGTTGTGTCTTTATTTTTGTCTTCCATGCAACATAGTTGCTTTCTTTGAGCAATTGTGAATCCGGAAGAAAAAATTTGGGGGCATTGGTGCCCATTTTGCAGAGATCACTGACAGGGTTTGGCTCTTATCACTCTAGGTATTAGGTCTCCCAATCTATATACCGTTAGTCTGATATACCAAACCTTTCTATATACGCACCCTTCCGATATACCCATTGGTACATGGAAGAAACTCGCCCTTTCTATATACTCGGCGGTGCGTGAAAGAGGCATTAACGTACGTGAAAGAATTTAATACGTGGTACCAAGATAGTACTGATGGGGTCTGTGTGATTATTGACACCGTCTCAAAGAAATATCCCCATACGCATGCGTAACTTCTCTATATACTAAGATAATTTCTCAGTCTAGCTTTATGTCGTGTAATCATTCACAGACGGATGGGATGGTTCACAGTGTGTGCACTGTGACCTTATTACTCCCTATCGATTTATAGGGATGATGCCTAGACGATGTTGTTGCAGCTATATTAGGCATTAAGTGTAGTATTAGTCACGACGGATTTACCCGTAAGCACTTCCTAGAGGCACCGTATATACCGAATGTTGTGAATGAGATCTAGGATCTCGTGAGTGTTACAAAACCAATTTTTTATTACTTTTGATTACAATTCTGCCAGTTTCTGAGTAGTTACAAAGTTTGCAGTTGACTATGGAAACCTACAAATTAGTACAATATTTTGAAGTATACAAATTACATTCAACAATCTGGAAAAAATTGAATGGCAGGATATTTTTTTTTGTTTTGCGGGCCCTGGTGGCCTTCGGAGCCCAAAACGACCCTTAATGCCAAACCGTTAAAAAAATAGTCTAAAATGAAGTTTTTGGATGGTCTTCCTTTGTCAAATGTGGCCCGAAATCAGAAAATAGACTTAATGGAGAAATTTTTTTTTTACCCTAAATTAGGGATTTCTCCTCTAAATTTAGTTAGTTATAACTAAATTTGAATTTTTCCACTAATTTGAGTGGTTCTGCCAAATTTCAAAAAACTGATTTTTGTGTTGTTGGTGGGATTCAAACCCCTCACCTCATCCCTCCAAGTCGTTTCCTCTATCCAAGATGGCTCATATGAGCGCTTGAAATGGAAATGAGAAAACTTGTATTTAAAGTATATGAAAATATGACATACCTTTTAAAGAAGATGCAACCTGGCAGGGAGATCCACGTGTTAGCAGCTATTATGAGGTGGATTTAGGGTTTTCTCCATGTTAAAAGAACGGATCTACATCATTCTATATTCCTTAGCCACTGCCCCTTCTCTTTTTTTAATTATTCACTGGATTTTGCAGGTAAAGATGCTTTTATTTTGTTGAATGCTTTTTATTTGTTTGATTTACTGTCAGGTGCAGGTCGTTGCATGTGGATAGACAACTATATGGCCGGATTTCTTTGTTTTTGCTTCTATTTATTTGATCTGCCACTTTCCTTGATGTTTATATGCCTCCACTTGCTGTATTGTTTGTGCATGTGCGTGGCAAGGAGAGTAGGTCGCGTGCAGTTCATGGTTGATCTCAGGGAGATGTGGGAAGTTGCTGGAGGTAGCACTAGCTCTCCAATGTTGCAAATTTCTTCTCCACGAATCCTTCTTCCTCTGTAACCTTCTCCAACCTTGCCAGGATCTTGATTCGCTCTGGTACCAAATGTTGATTCAGCAGCAGGGGCAGAAACCTGATTAAATTTTATTAATCTTGATCAACCAAACTTACAGAGAACGGGCTGTAATATTTATAGATATTGCACAGCCAAATACAAACAGGAGATTAAGTTGCACATGTGCAACCAAATTCCAAAATACACAAGCTTCCAATAACATCCGGGAAGCAACAATTAAATAAAAACAAATATATTATTCAAAACAATATAACAGCTCACAAAATATTCAACTACAAACAAAAGGATGGTTATAATTAAATATAACCATAAAACAATAATTAATAAATTTATTAATTATGGAATGCATAATTAAATAGGATAATAATATTTTATCCTAACAGGTTAGCAAGTAACGATAAATTGTTTGATGATATACAAATGCATAAATCAGTCAAATATAAAACCATATACAATTATAATGTAGGTGGAGTTCCAATGGGAAATATGCGTAAGAGGTAACAATTTGAGTATCGAGAAACTACATTTTTTCTTAAGGAAAAGAGTATTAGATATATAGAAACATACAATGTGTTCACATAGTACAAAAGGATGTAGACACGTACATAACAAAAGAGCATGTATTTTTTATTTATTTTCTTAAAAGTACTAACAATACACATAGTAGTAGGAGACAATATTATGTCAGTGTATAAGGGAATACAACAATTTTATTTTGAAGCAGAAAAAAATTGAAACATAGATATGAAATAAGAAACATAGCAGTGATAGTTCAAAGAATAGAATAGGATGGGTGAGGGTGTAATGTTTGAAGGGAAGGGTGGGTTAGAAATCCTTGCGTAAAGGTTACGGAGGAGTTGCACTATTTTCAGTTTCTTTAAACTGAGGATGACACATTTCAATCTATTGTTTCTGCAATATGTCTCTTTTTCAGTGAAAGTGTGAAGTAGTATTCATTGCCGATGACATTACTTATAATTTCACTAGTCACATCTTCATCTATAGATAATATATGGAGGTCGTTAGCTACAACACCCATGATTAACTCAGTTGTCTCATCAAAAGAGGTAACTGATTGAAGTTATCCTATTTAATCCTTTAGATCGATCCTCAATGCATATCTATAATCATAGTTTTGAACTTGTTTGTTGTAACTCAAACATAGCCATGAACCATTACCATTCTCTCTCACCTTTTTTTAGCATTGTTTGTTACCTTTTTGAAGAGGAAACGCCTTGTAAATAAACATTGTCCATGCTGATATTTGTGATTTCTACAATAACCATAGCCCATTCATTTCTCTCAGTGTTCCTGATATTTAGTACCTCTGAAATTGTTGTTACAGAGGTCAGGATTTTTGGAGGGCCCATAAATTGGCTTGTGATAGAGGGTGCCGGAAGGTAGTAGTCATCAGAATCTACCTAGCTATAAAGTGTATTGGTTTCTAAAAGTTGAGGGTTGACATAGCATTTGGTACTTGAAACAGTGTCGAATGAGCTCCCATTGAAATTGGAGACGTGAAAAAATTTCAAGCCAAGGACTAAAAGAGGCGGTATAAAAAGCATGTCTTCAATTTCTTTGCTTATCTCATCTAAGTGATGTCCCCACAATGTGACACTTACACTGAATCCTGATATGTTCTTTAATTGTAGAGTTCTCCTCTTAGTCTCTGAATTTTCATGCCTACGAATCATTAAGAATGGTGACATCGCAAGAACAATGCTAATCAAATCAACTTTAGAATAGCCATCAGTTGTAGGTATGTCCTTAATTTTTTTGAGATGAAAGTAATGGGAAGGTATTGTATCCTCGTTTTCTATGAGTGGAGTTATGGTTAAGGACGCTTGAAGGAAAATCTCCAAAGCATTGTTCAAATGGTTGTAACGTAGCTTTGCATTAGGAATCCTCGCAATCGTCCCATTGGAAATTGTATATAGCTTCCCATTTTTAATATGCTCATAGAATTATTCAGTGGCCTCATTGAAACATGTGATGTGAATTTTCCCTCTTTCTTGATCTATAAAATTAAAACCAAACACAAAACCATCTCCCCTTGCATTGTGATATTCGCGAAGGGTTGTGTTTACTAGGGCACGACCCTCTATGGACCACATGCACATAGATGTATTCAAAGCACTTATTTTAGTTGGTGTTCTCGCAAAATATTTGTTAACATGGTATGCACTTGCATTTGTTTGTGACAACTGACTATGTTCGAGAGCATTTTTTGGTATTTAGATTGGAGCACCGATTACCAAATGTGTTTCGACAACAACATCCATTTCAATGATAAGAACAATCTTGCAATAGATAAGAAAATCGGGATAGAATTAGAATTGAGCAACGGATGGAAAAAAATTGAAAGAAATTATAATTAATATAGGGAGTCTATGTACATTGGTAATTGAGCATGAGATGAATCTTACAATTCAATTTTGATCATTCTAATGAGGGATTTGTGTAAGCACACAATGGAGCCTTCTTGTATTGATTTTTCGGTTACATGACTTGCAAATCTGAAGGGTAGAAGTGTTGTCTGAAAATGTATCCCATCTGAAAGGTCAACACGATGTTGGGCACTAGTGTTGAGAATGGACCTTAGGGAGGACAAGTGCAGTATCTAAAATCTATGGTCAACATTGGAACTTCCCTTAATCAATTGAGAAATGCCTTCGTGTGTCAAAGGTATTTCCATGCCAACTAAAATATGCTCGAGATAGTGGGAATTATGCAAATATATGGTGGAAAATGTAAAATTGTAGGGTATTCAATCATGAAATGAAGGATGTGTTGAGGAAAGCATGCATTTGTAAAGAATGAGAACCTTTAAAGTTGGCTTCCCTATTATTTTATATTTGCTAATAAGTGCAAACATGAAGTCTAACCCTTTAACAATTAAATATGCAAAAAAGTGATATAACGGACAAAGTTTTGGTTGAAAAGAAATAAAAATTTCATGGTTGTTTCTTGACATTTTAAAAATATATGTATTTGTGTGCAAATATTATGAAGAACACATTAAAAATGTGTTGTTGGTTTACATAGAGAAGCGAGCAATTGTATAAAGGAATAATTGAACACGTATGTTGAAAAGTTAGATTATGTGATCCATATGTTCCACCACAATATATTCATGCATTTATTTGAAATGAATTATAGATTATTATGTTTAGAAAATAGAATGGAAGACAATAAAAACAATATGTACACTTGAAGTAAGAAAACTATAGGTATTTATATGGAGATAAAATAATAAATAAATTCAAAATCCATAGTTGTTGGATTACAAAAACTGAACATGTGTTTAAAAAGTTTGATTTTATGTCTGATATACATTGCCACAATGCATACATGGAATTATTTGGTACAAGTTATAGTTTTTTTCAAAAACACTTATAAACTAACCACTACAAACTATTTCTTTAAATCAAATTTCTTGCTTTTTGCTTGTGCAATTTTCTTAGCACGTTTCTTGTATTTTTGTCCATTTACAGATGCCTCGATTGGTATTCCCATTATCATCAATTCTTGGGGTGGTTCATATTTCATTGCATCTTTGTTAGAGTCATAAATCAAACAAAATCCCCGTGAATGATCTCCAATTTTTCGGATTTTGGAGAGAAAAATTGGGGATGTTGGCATCAGGTGGAGGCGATATCTGATCATTTCGGCTATCATTGTTTTAGGTGGTTTCGATTTCCTACAATGAAAAAAATTAAAAACACATTGAATACGCTTAAAATCTTCCTCCCTTTGAAAGTGAGGTGTAGTTAATTTCAATCTCATTGTAGGGAGGGTGAATTTTATTTCTAGTCTGCATCATATTAAACTAGAGAGGGAAAATAAGTATGTTAGTCCACCAAGATGTTCTTAGGTATGACAGGAAGCTTTAAAAGCCTTGTTGCTGATCAGTATAACGTCCAACTTGGGATGCTTTGAAATGGCCTCATTGGGGAATGAACCTCTCAGCACATAACGAATATTTTTATTGACGAAGGCACATGCCCCCACATGTCACTTTGGAAAAAGGATTGGAGCCAACTACAAATATAAATGGAACAATCCAAACCAAATAACATGAAAACTATCTACAATAATTTTTTAGTCCATAAAATGCAATAAACCAAACAATTGAATAAATAATTCAATCAGTATTGAAACCCACCTGAAGTTCGTCTAGAGACAACACTCTTTTCTTTACCGCCAAAGAAAGATAATCACAAATATCCTGCAAAAAAATGAAATAGGAAGTTAATAAAACTAAATGTATCTGTGAATCCAAAAGGAGGAGCTCCTCCATTAAGATTAATCTATATTTTCAATTTCATTCTCAGTTATAATACAACAAAACCAAAAATATTATAAAGAGTTATTAAAAATTGTATATTAGTAGAGGCCATACATCAGAAGATAATAAACTATATATTTTTATTATGGTTTAGAAGAAATTACACAAATGTTTCTCTACAAAAATAATATTTCCCCATTTAGTTTTTGAGATTTTTACTGTAAAATAATTACACCTAGGCATACAAGATATAATAATGGTAGAAACACAAAAACAAAACTTAACAGTCATTACGTATTAATATAAACAATTGAACTGAAATTAGGTGCTCTTACAAGTTACAACGATTTAAAACCACATAATTTCTAGAAATAAATAAGTATATCCTAGAAATTATTGTACAAAATATATTAAACTTTTAAAAACAGTCTGATATTATTGTATAAGACTGAATGTCTAGCTAAGTTTGCTAAAACCCCTTCTCTATATGTAATGTACCATCCATGAGGAAGGTAGATATGGTTAACGGTAATAAGAAGAGTGTAGACCTTCTTATCTAACACAAGGTGTATATTCTATCTATAATCAAACTTAATATGAATAAGACCCTAAACAAATTAAGACCCTGTAAAGAGTTCTTGTAGCACCATACCTTATTATATATTTCTATAATCCCATATACCACATACAAGCACGAAAAAGTATACCAAATTATGTTGTCAAAGTCTTTCAGTAATCCAAATGACGTGACAAGAATCGAAGGCATGCTTGTATGTTTTTTTGGCGCTTCCCTTTCTTGCTTTTTCAAATTAGAGTCGCCAGACATAATCCTAACAATGGATTAAATTAGGCTTCATACGACTAAATTACAAACTGCCTCAAAATTTCACTAACTCCCTAAGAATTTAATGTCTTATGGGAAGCCTTGGATGCCAATAAATGATCATGCATCCATGCCACATCAAATGTATCATAAATATGAGAGACATTATATATGGTAGGAATTGAACTTGTGCATGAGCTATTATTGATATTAGATTGTGTAGCTTACAAGTTAGATCATTGATAAACAATTATTATCATATATTGATATTAGATTACGTAGCTTCTAAGATATAGTTTTAAAATATCTCATGCATGTCGTAGGTGTTAAAGGGTTTGGAAATTTTGAGTCTTTAGGTATTCATAAATAATAAAAATAGATTGCAAGAATATACAAAGAAACCATTTCCATGTGTAGATGATATTGTGAATGATGCTTTGGTCCATCTCCTTACATAGAAAATTTGGGTGGAAATGATGTCTGTGTTTGAAATTTTACTGACTCGTGACTGTGTTCAATACTGATATGATACAGATGTTTTACCATATTCAGCTCACCATCTGTTTGTCCAAAGTACTGAACGAGACCTCTTCTCATGGAACATAATAATTGTAGTTTATAGTAGACATGAGTATCCTCACGAAGCATTGACACTGTTTTAGAAAACGTGATGAACAAGTGTTCCAACCGATCAGTTCACTTTTTCCAGTATACTCCCATCCTGTACCAAAATAAGAGGTTTGGAACAAGGTATGACTGTTCATCAAAGCATAATAGAAAGAGGTTTTTTGTCAGATGATGTAGTTTCTAGTGCCCTACTAAACATGTATCAAAGCATAATAGAAAGGGGTTTTTGGTAAGAAATTCATATTCATTGTTGATAAGATCTATCAATAGCTTGGAGTTCTTATAACTATGTTTTTTGTTCTGTTCTGGAGTACCAAAAATTTCAAAAATCTTATTCCAACTATGTTTTTTGTTCTATTATGGAGTACCAGAAATTTCAACAATCCTATCCGTACCACCATGCTTTGAATCATGAAACTTCACTTTTGCTCCTGATATCTCACAGATATGCACTATATTAGATCCACCTCTCCCAAATTAAAAAGGGGATTTTCTTGGAGTTTTATTCTGAGAGATTTAGGGTTTCTAGAGTTTTCACTTTTTTTGCTCTTTGCTTTTGGGTAGATGATGAAACCATGCATGTTGTGTCACACCCAAAGTCCCCATGGTTTTGAGGAGCATGAAGTGTGGTTGGAATGTGTGACAACATTTTTCTTCCGTGTTTAAAGAGAAATAAAGGGGCTTACTCAAGTTGAAGTGGGTAATCACTTGTTTTACTTTGCATGTGTTCTCGTGGTCTGGTTATAGGCTACGACTTTTGTGAGGCCATAGTATGGTTGAAACTAGTAAGCACTAAAAAATTAAATGGTTTTCTTATAGCCAACAAAAAATCCCTTTTTTTTGGAGTGGTTGTATCAAGCATGGAAGTCCTATTGAGGTTTTGAGCATGCTGGTGTGCTTCAAAAAACAAATTATTTTAAACAACAAAGATTAAACCTTAACATTATCATCCGCAAATTCTTAAAGGAACTGTGTAAAGGTGCCTGGAGCATAACTTACCAATCTAGAAGAAGTGTCTACATGTGCAAAGAAGTATTATATCACATTACTCATGTACTTCAAGTTAATTTGAATTATCTACATGTGCAAAGAAGTATTATATCTAAGATTTTGTGAAATCTTCATTTTCTTATAATCTTGGCCTTGAAAAAATTTGATTAATATGTACCCTTCCATCATGTCTGGGAATTATTTCTCACCTCCAAGGATTGTCTTTACCCAAATATATGTTTAGTGGGGCGATTCCCCTACCATTTTTTCCTTGTGAATGTTATATATCTTGATTTTAGCTATAACCAACTCAATACAAGAATACCTTCCTATTTGGGTACTTGTATTTCTCAGTTAAATTCTCTTAGTCTTCAAAGTAACCAACATGGAAGAAATGACCATCTTATCTAGGGGGTATCTTTTTTCCAAGAGAGCTAGATCTTCAGTCTAACAAACTTAGTGGAAGTCGTTATGTACCTATTGTGATGATAGTATAAGCTATATGGATTGATGAAGACTCCAAAAGGTGGCACACATCTCCCTTAGTTATATGGTTTTAATATATGGGGTAAATTAGGTAACTTATGTAATCAACTATGGTGGCTAATGAGTCAACCCATATTGTCAGGGATTAGGTGTTACTAGGGATAATTTTAAGAGGCCTATGGGAAATTATAGGTGAAATATCCCTGGAACCACTTTCGCGACACAAGTGAATTTTTTGGGATTTGTGAATACAATATTTTCTTGACATAATTTTATTTGTCGCATGACAACAATGCTCCTATAGCGGGACAACAAAATTCCTGTCATGTGACAGCAAATTTCTTATCGTGCAATAATAAATTTCCTGTCGTGCAACAACAAATGTCATATAACAGGATAGCAAATTTCCTATCGGGCGACCTTAGCTTTTATTGTCGTGCGTCCAACAAATTTTTGACGTGCATCTCTTGTATTTGTTGTCATGTGTCACTAGCATTTTTTGTCACGCAACTTTATCCTTTTCTATCATGCATCTAAAAATTTGAATATTTTATTTTGTGTATCTCTAAACTTCTTTTTCATGTGTCTCAAACCTTTGTTGTCACTCGTCCGTTTTCTATGTTGTTGCCCATATCTTAAGCCTTGATGTCACACATCTTTAACTATTCTAGTCGCACATCCCAATACCCAAACCCTAATCCTTACCCTATAAATACCCTATCCCGTGCTCATTTTTCACACTCCTCACAACTTATTTATTAGTGCTCATAGGTATCCTTTTCAACTTAGTGCTCAAATCACGTTTCTTTTTCAACTCAGTGCTCACAGGTTACCGTTACAATTTATTTCAACTCGGGGCTCACATGTTTCACACAACCTATAGTTTTCTTATTTAACTCAGTGCTCACATGTCTCTCAGCCTATTCAAATATCAGTGCTCATAGGGCACATAACCTACAGGTTTTCTATTCAACTCTCAATTCTCATTGGTCAAATTTCTAAATCATTTAAAACAAAATCCAGGTTTCGATTTAACTATTTCAAGTTTTGATTTAGTTATTTCAGGTCTCAATTCAACTATTCTAGGTCTCAATTCTCATGTGCATCCTTCATAACTACGTCATGGCAGTGCTTAGATCAGATTTCCTTTTAAACTCAGTACTCACATGTTACCGTTTTAATTTATTTCAACTTGGGGCTCACAGGTTTCACATAGCCTATAGTTTTTTTATTTAACTCAGTGATCACAGGTTTTTCAACCTATTCAAATATCAATTCTCACTGGTCACACAACCTACAATTTTCCTATTCAATTCCCAATGCTCATAGGTCAACTTTCCAAATCGTTTAAAAAAAATGCAAACTCTCGATTCATTTGTTTCAAGTCTCGATTAAACTGTTTCAATTCTCGATTTTCATGTGCAGCCTTCATAACTACGTCATGGTAGCTCAAAATAGCAAGGCCACTTCCCTAGCCAAGATACAATACAAGAAAATAATATGCCCATAGAAATATACTCTTACAATTGGATGAAACATACAAGGATTGAGTGCAAGAATGTGAGTTTAAAGGACTAGTTAACATGCCACAGTTTGAGATAGATGACAACATCGTAAACTACATCCTTTTGTCATTTAATCCAATAGACGGAAAATTCACTGTGAATTTTCCAGATCATGCAATCATTTTCAGTGTTGATCCTAAATATATTCATCGATTAGTAGGCCTTCCTTTCAAAAATTTCAACATTGTTACAACTAAAGCCACTTTGGCAAAACATGAAAATATTTTCCTTGAGTCCGATTACAATTTCTAAGTAGATGGTACATGTTGTAATTTTTTTGAATTTATCATTTTTATTTAACATTTTGATTTTGATATAAAATGTGCTTGATTTTTATTTACTAACTTTTTTTTGCAGTAAATCTCAATAAATCAATACAAGGATTCAATGTGCAAGGAGTTATACATGATAGTTTTCTTCAAGGCATGATATTCCCCATTGGTTTGTTGCCTAAGTTCTCGCTATGATCCAAAAAAAAAAAATTGATTTGTGCATACAATAAGGAAAAAATCTGATATTACCAATGTTCAAGTTGCTAAAAACCCAAGTTTTTCTTCCAAAAACTATATCCTTGCTCTTTATTTCAAGGCATTTCATAATTTACAAGGTGAACCCACTCCTACTTGCATGAACAAGAAGATGAAGCAATTGTCCATTTCAATTGAAGAACAACAGGTTAGTAAATTATATAACTATTACAAATTAGTTTTTATTGTTAGTAATATTATTCACTTATGTTGTTTTATTTATGTTATGTAGAAAAAATATTGACCACCATTCCATGAAAAAAGTAGCATTAAGAGGAAGAGGTCAACAACATGTCAAGGCATTGGAAGATTCAAAGTCCAACATGGATGCTCAATCATCCCCTTAGCCTCTTCAATTTTAATTAGTTAAACGAGAGAGATGTAATTTACTACCCCTAATGTTAATCATTATTGGTTTTATTTACATTTTACCATTTATAATTTACCATTTACATTTTACCACTTGCCATTTAACATTTTACAAGGACTTTGGACTACCGTCCTTCACATGAACATGCCTTGAACAACCAATACAATTATTACCCACATAATCAGCTCAGTCGCATGCATATATTTAATTGTTACAAGTGATACCTCTTCTACCACCACACCAATTACCCGCATAACCATTTCAGTCGTGGCCACTACAAGTTCCCGTTCATCAAGGTATAAAATTGTTACTTTTTTATTTTTTAATTTATTTATGTAAGTTTGTAATGTTTATGTCTTTGACAGTGTTTTTTTTGCCATCTATTAAAACAATTCCACCTCCTCCACCATTACCACCATTATGAGTGTGAGTTCTAATAAGAGGAAGAAATACCACTAGTAAATGCATGACACTTCCGATCTCTAGTGGGACACTAAACACTCATTTTGAATTTCCCAATCTCTCTTTTGGTGGTGTGCCTAGTACAACAGGTAAATCAGTTTTAAATTAATTTTTTTAGATGAAGATTATTTGGGCATTGATAGAAATGACCCAACAAGTTTTTTTGATACATGTGGTATGATTCAGGGCACACGGTTTTGTTTCCATTTCAACGTATTTATTTTAACAATCTTGCATATCAATTTATTGTCAAATTTTTAATTATTCAATCACAAATAAAAAAATTATTTTAACACATAAATAGGATTAACACACACAACGACAACAAGAGGCAACGCAAATACATGAAGCCTCAAATTTAGATCCTTCAACCCCCCATCCCATCCATCCTCTGTGAAAAGTGACCAACTCACTAAGTTTTCTTTGGATAGCTTGATTGTTAATGATTGTGAAGCCCATTTCAAAGAGGTTATTATTCCTATTATAGATCAGATCAAATAGTGAGAGAAAAGGGATAACGTATTAATTAATAACATAAATAATCATTTTTTATAATCACAACAAGAGGTATACTTTTGCAGTTACAAAATCATACACATAATACATTTGTTTATCCTAGTCTCATACTACTATTTAGAAGGTTCTTGAGTGAATAAATTAATAATTGACCCCCATCCTTTGGCCATCTTATTTATTTTATTTCATCATTTATAGTGACCTATTGCACCCATATGCCCAGCCATTTTATGACATCCTACATCATTTTAGCCTCAGTTGGGACACTTAGATTTGTACTGGGGTGGTTGTGCATGCCTTGGTCCCACCAGGGACACCTCTTTCCCTTTCCATTTTCTCGCCACCTTTTTGGCGTCTTCTAGTTATTTGACATATTTATATTTCTTATGGTCGACCTTTTCAGGGTTGATTAAAAAATTGGATCAAACCCTATAAATATAAAGTTATGAGATCATAATGAGGGACCTAGCATCATCTACTACTATCACTCATCTAGATTTGCATCCATCTATTGCATTGACATTCACATAGCTCTATCATCAAGGCACAAGCTAGGAGATCTACATGACACTTCGTAGGGGGGGATTCTATTCTATTTCATGCACACATTCTATTACATTTTCTACATTTAGTTATTTCTCAATACTTCATAAAGTGTAATTAACACAAGAACACATAGGGCACGACATGCACACACTCACTAGAACTACATCTGGGTCTGAAATCTAGTGTAGTTCTCAGTTAGTAAGCCCATTTTTATGGCAGCTGAGGTGAGTCTGACCCATTCATTTTCATATTTTCTTTTTTAGGGTTTTGATACTTCTTTTGGTATTTTGTAGGTCATTCTTTCTCTTGTAATATTTGGAGCATTCGGTGTAATATAGGAAAATTAATGTCTTAGGCAATGAAGGTTATCAGTTATCTCTTGGACCTAAGAAGACCAGTTTCAAACCTTTTTCTCAAACCATAGTGCTTGTTCTACTTACCAGAGTTCCCATGGGTGCATTAGTTCTCTCCCAGGTGCTCCAGTCTAGCCATATCACCTAAATTTTCCCTCTGTGGGACCCCGACATAGTCGTTCCTGCTTCTGATTTATCCAGTTACTTCTACGATATTGTCTGACAGGAATCTATTATTTATATGAATTCTTTCCTCTTCCTTCTTACACATTAGGGTTAATATTTCATTTTGCATAGTTGCATTAGATCATTAGCATATTTTTTCATTGAATTTAATTAATTTATCACAGTTGTTCATATCTTAGATTAACTATCCATTTACTATATTAGTTTAGTCAATTTTAGTTAATAATTTTGATAAACCCAACTCATCCTACATACTCCTAGGATCTTCATTATTCTTAGGGCACCTTCATCATGGTTATCTCCATTCATGAATTTTTGCATATTCATCCTGAATTACAAGCTAAAATCATCAATATTTTAACCACTACTCATATCCCTGACAACACTCACCCAAATATAGTCTATAACACCTTCTGTAGATGCATTCTCTCAGCATATTCCTTTACAATCTAGTCCTTAGGCCGACCTTTCTACTTTTGATAATGACCCACCTTTGCATATCATATGTCGTATTCAAAAATGTAGGTGTAAAATGAACTTTAATTGATAACGGGTCTGAACTCAACCTATGTTCCATGACATTCCTTTAGCATCTTGGAATCTCATCTCACAATGTTAGTCCATCTTGTCTTTCCTATGTGCTTATGAAGGTTCTGTTTATCCATGTATTGGTCACATTACCCTACCTATCACTTTTGGACCCAAAACAATTCCCATAGTATTTTTCTTCATTGATTTCCCGGTCCCTTATGACTGTCTACTCAATAGCCCATGACTTCATGCCATGCAAGTCATTGCCTATACTATGCATCATTGTGTCAAATTCCTTCATGGTGGTATTGAACATACTATTCCTTGTGACTATAACCCATTCCAACACTGTAATTATGCTCTTAACACTACTCTTCCTATTCCATGTACTAATACTACAAATGATCCCCAACTTATGGACGAACCGCCTCACATGTCACCACTTGAAGGTACCATCTGCGTGATAGATGTAGTTCCTTTCATGTCACATGTTACAACTATTTATATGATTCCTTATCAGGGGTATACCTAGTCCACAGACGTCTGTCTTTCACACACACCTTTGCATGCATCACCCGCATTAACACGTTAACCATTTACTTATATAATCTTCATCCATAACTCATATTGGGCACACATTTCATATGATCCTATATGCGAAGTCACTGTGTTTTCACATGACTGTTTAACTTGGATTTTTTTTCTTTTGAGGATATTCGTCCTCCTACTCACGACCCTCATTTCTACCATGGCTTTATTACTATTAAAACTACCTATGGTCTGCGCATATTTCATCTTGATGTATTCCTTACATACACTCTTACTACTTCTCCACTTACATTAGGACAATCATGGCTTGATTACATCAGGGGAAATATTGATCCTTATCATACAAAAATTTCCCCATGCCCTTTGGTTGTGTCTTCATTTGTAATAGTTATTTCCTAGGTTATACTCAAAATTTCACTCGTTGGTATGCACATGGTTGTCCATTTCCTCCATTCACTGATGAGGATTATGTTATTGGCATGTATAATTTACACCTCAATGGCTTATTATGTGATCCATAAGACACCATTTCTTATCAAGTTGCTAATTCTTACAAATTTGATTATCATCTAGAGGATGATAACCTTCTCAATGAATTTACATGATCTACTTACACACACAGTTGGGGTGGCATAACACTTGACCCCCCATTATTCTAGCATATTTACATAGTTCCACATTACTCTCCTAGCATTTATGCGTAACATCCTCTCATATTTCATAGTCACGCATACATTATAGCATCGTCATTACCCAATGACACACTCTTGTGCTTCGGTTCACACTTGACTATTGAGGGCTTACTACACTTGAACCCCACACACTGCACTATAGGTATTACACATTGAATTTTATCACACATTACACATCACACATCATATACACCATACATTTTACATTTACTTTACACCATTTTGACATTTGTCCCTTTACACACCATACATCATCCTAGTCTTCATTACATATGAGTATAAGATTACATCATCCTACATACTACATTATTAGGCTATTTACATACATTACATGTAACTTTATCCATTACATTTTACACATTATAAACATGTTTCGTTATATTCTACATATCGCGTCTTTATACATTCTACTCATCACATAGTAATCTTTCATCCTTACATATACTACATTGTTTTCTATGCACTACGCTCACTACCCGATAACACACTTTATTTCCTCAGTCCATGCTCAACTGCTAAGGGTTTATAAATCAAATGGACCTTACATTCATCGATTATTTATCCTATGATCTTTCATCATGTAAAAATCCTAGGCTAGTGATATACGCTTTAGGCTAAATCATCACCTATTCTAGCATTTTGCAGTGGTCTATACCTTATGTTACATCACCATTGTCTCTTTTCATTTTATAGGATATATGCTTAGGGATAAATTATCACTTGTCCATTCACCTTATAGTGATACACTCTTAGGATAAATCATCACTCATACATGTATTCCATCATGGTATGCACTTTGGATATAAGGGCCACACACATCTCTTCCATATGTCACATCTCATCACTACACCTACACATTCTTCACAATGCGCTAGACAAAACACACTATTCGACCATTTCCTGATGACACACTCTCATTTACGGCTCATTTTTTACTTCTGAGGGGGTAAACAAAATGAACCTCACTGCATACATTTCCATCCACTCGGGGGGCACGTGGCTCCTGTGACTCCATCATGCATTCCATTCCATCCATCCATAACATACTGAATATTATGGTTTCTTTTACTCTTACTTAAATTTGTTTTTTCTTGATCAATTTATTACACATGCTATTTTGATTACTTGTATGTCATTTATACATACCACACACACATGCATGTTCACGCCTTTTTACTATTTGTGATTGCAGACACATGTCTCCCACACATGGCACAAATGATTGTCTTCTACCCTTCCTGTACTAGTCACTGGAGGCATCCACTTTCGTCTCTCATAGGTTTTATTGTTTCATTTTATACTTATCACTTTACATTACATATTTATACATGTTTTTGACAGACTAGTTATCTTTCTAACATGTTAATGGGTGCTTCATGTGCAACATTTTTTATGCAGGGATATCAGTTTCTATACTTGTTTGTTACATTGTCTGCTCTTGTTTTCTATTGTATGTGGGCCTTGCCATATGTTTGGTGTGCACACTTGTTTTATTATTTGCGGCCATGACGGCCTTGCATGTCTTGGAACATCATGAGTGATGTCCCATGTTTGCATCCCACTTTTTATGACTTACTTATCTCCCTGCATGTTTGCATTACTACACTGTTAACGTACCTTACACATTGTTTTCCATCTACATGCATGTTTAATTTGTATTTTACTAGCCTTATTCTTTGTGTGTTTTTTGGTTTTTACCAAGTAATTTCCAAGGTTGCAACGTACATGTGGTTGGTCCTATTTTGGGGCCACATGTCTCCTATTAGTGAGTTCACATACGCTCCCAAAGAGGGGGACATCATTTGGGGGGTTTCTACTAACACAATACATTTACACTGGTTTTGTTCAGTGCACTTTACGCCCTTGACATTGTGGGTTATATACAGTGAGTGGGTTTAGACCAGTCTATGAACTGCCATATACAACATCTTTTATAGGACATGGTGTCCTTAGCATTCTAAGAAATAGTTACAAGCTTACAGGTTACAATGGGTGTGCCTCTCTACACTACTTTGGTCAGTGGCATCAGATCACCTAAAAAATCTAGACGATACAAAGATCTCTACACATAGTTTAGGGAAGCAGTTAGAGCTTGGAGGACACAAAGCATTTCCTCCCTACACTTCTTCATCTTATAGTGTGAGAATGCCCTAAAAACTCACAGAACAAGATATCCTTCTACACTCTCTTTCTCGACATGGATCAGGTGCACATGTTTTGTTTACACTTTTCATTTACCTTTGCCAGTTATTCTTTTTCATTAGCATACTTTACATTTACACTTGGGTCTTTTACATTATGTTTTTAGCATACATACATATTTGACTACTTGATCATTTTCTCCTTGCAGGTCTGGTCGTATGAGAAACAAATAGTCAAACGGAGGAAACAACAATAACAATAGTGTCAACAAAAACACTCCGAGGTAACACACACTTTACTAACCATGTAGGTACACACATCGGTAGCTACACGCACGAGTTCCACCCTAGTTCACTCTAATCACTTTTTCTTTGTGAATTTTTCATCTTTAGTTTCCACGCTCCTGCCATATTTTTGTCAATCTATTCTTTTGTCTAGGCCTTTGGTGCATTTCTACTACACTCTTCTTGGACATCAAGTACACTTCTATATCTACTTAATGTTACCAGATATTTCTTCTCACCAACATAAAGTGGGGGTAAAATATAGTCAAAAAATCATGCACTTTAAAAATTATTTATCTCGGTATCTTACTACTATTTAGAACATTCTTGAGTGAAGAAAGTACTAATTAACCCCCATCTTTTGGCCATGTTTATTATTTTATTTAATCATTTTTGACCTATTGCACCCATATGCCCATCCATTTTATGACATCCTTCATTATTTTAGCCTTGGCTGGGGCACCCGTGGGTGCCCCAATCCCACTAGGGGCACCCTAGTCCCTTTTGCACTTTCCCGCAACCTTTTGGGCCGCTTCTAGCCATTTGACATCTTTATCTTTCTTATGGTTGGCGTTTTCGAGGTTAATTATTAAATTGGATCAAGAGAACCCTATAAATATAAAGTTATAATACTATAATGAGGGACATAGCATCATCTACCACTATCACTCATCTATAGTTACATCCATCTATTGCATTGGCATCCACATAGCTCCATCATCAAGGCACAAGCTAGGAGATCTGCATCACACTTCATTAGGGGAGGGGTTCTATTCTATTTCATGTACACATTCTACTACATTTTCTGAATTTAGTTATTTCTCACTACTTCATAAAATGTGACTGGAACAAGAGCACCAAACATGCACACACTCACCAGAATTACATTTAGTTAGTAAGCCCAATGTTCTGACAACTGAGGTCAATCCGGCCCATTCATTTGCATCCTTTCTTTTTTAGGGTTTTTGATACTTATTTTAGTTCTTTTCAAGTCATTCTTCCTCTTGGAATATTTGGATCATTCAACGCAATACAAGAAAATTAATGCGATAGGAAGCGAAGGTTATCAGTCATCTCTAGGACCTATGAACACTAGTTATGGAACTTTTTCCCAAACCAAGGTGCCTGTTCTACTTACCAGAGCACCTGTGGGAACCCCAGTTCTCTCCTAGGTGCTCTAGTCTAGCCATATCACCTAGATCTACCCTCTGCGGGACCCCAACATAATCATTCTTGCTTCTGATTTATCCAGTTACTTCTGTGATATTGTCCGACAGGCATCTATTTTTTAGTTGAGTTTTTTCCTCTTCCTTCTTGCACATTAGGGTTAGCATCTCATTTTGCATAGATACATTAAATATTTAGCATATTATTTCATTTCATTTATTTACTTTATTACAACTTGTTTTTTTAATATTGGTAAATAGTTTTTTGAAAGGGACTATACCCTTGTGTACAAAAGAAGGCCTAAAAGCCAGAATAAGAGAGAGGAGCAGAGAAGCTGTAGCAAAGCACAAAAGTTACAGCAAAGAACATCGAAGCCCAGAAACAGCTACACAAACGAGACTTAACAGCAAAACAACGGCAAAAAAACAGCAAGCCTACAGCCAAGAAGCAGTAATAAAAACAATCCATTTACTACATAACTTAGATTAACTATCCAACTTTATTACAACTTGTTATAGCTTAGATTAACTATCCATTTACTACATAACTTTAGTCAATTTTAGTTAATCAACTTTATATGCTACAATTTAAAATCATCTAACTAAGATTGATATCTTACTAAACCAAGCACAAGGATGGACTGTAACACACAATAATAGTTATCAAGATAATTTTTAGATAAAATTTTGAATCGATTAGAAAATATTAATGCTAAAGCTCAGACATATTACAATAAATGGTCGAAGGATAAAGATCTAGTGGAAATCTACAATGCTGAAAGAGATGAAGCTCTTGTAAGTATAATGAATTACACCATTCAATTTTAAATAATAGTTTTTAATTAATTTAATTTTTTAACAATATGCTTGAATTAAGCTCAACTTTTTATTTTGTTAAAGTGGAAATATAAAAATTTAAAAATTCAATAAAATATCCTCCAAGTTCACTTGGATAAATCTCAGAAAAGTTTATCTGCAAAAATTCATCTTAAGCAGACTATTGTTTTTATTAACAAGAAAAATAATACTCTGAATCATATTATAAAAGATAATGACATCCAGATGTAGATATTTTTCTCAAGGCAAAGGCAACTGTAAATCCTTCTTTTTTATCCCATGGAGATGCTTCAAAGGAAGAATAAGCAATTGTTAGGAACTTAAATATTACTATGGAGGATCTTGCCACTTCTGGAATTCTCAAAGTAGGGAATAGTGTAGTGATTTGAAAAAGAAGCACAGAAGTCACAAAAGAAATGTAAAAGGAAACTGTGAGTGAGGAAGCATAAGTTGTTTGAGCATATTCTACATTTGTATTTGTTGAAAACTATTTACAAAACTTTAAACTTGAAAAATGTTCAAGTTTGAAACTTGAATTGAATGGAAGAGAATATGTATATTCTCTACAATGATGCATAATATATGTTATTTGAACAAATACAAATGTATTATGGAATATTTTCATTTTCTAATTCTATAAGAATTTCATTTAGTTTTTCAACAAGATATTCTTGCACGTTATAATGGTGTTCATGGAATCTGGTTATGTAATGTAATCTGGTTAAAGACTTAAAAGTGTCATGGATAGCAATGATAATAGGTTATATATAGAAATATATAAATTTTGAATTGTAATTATATAAAATTATGTATGTAATGCATTTAAATTTTGGAAATTGGATAACTATGTATGCAATGCATTGATGTTGAATGTTTAATTATTTACAATGCACAATATGTAAGATGGATAACTCAAACTGTGTTTGATTCATTACACTTTATTTACTATATTATCTTATGTCTAATTATGATATTTAAAAAAAATTGATTCAAATACACATGTCATAAACACCACATCAATGATCAAAGCAGTTTGAAAATACAAAAATAAATAAAATAATGTTATAAATACCAAATACATAACAAAGTGCATAAAAATTAATTGTATTTGAATTTATTATTATGAAATTGAATACATAAAAAATTTTAAAGTGTCAGGTGATAGACAATAAATGTAAGGTTATACCTTTTACATTTTAAAAATAGCTAGAGTTGAAATACTCCATTTTCAATATCCTACTTGTAGTTGAGATATGCATCTACAGAGTTAGAGAATGCACCAATTCCAGTCTTATCATTGATATCATTTGAATTTACAGTTTTATTGGTAACACCTCTTCTTTCAAAAAGGGAATTCCAATGTAAATTTTCTCTGTCATAAGGAAATATGTCTAGGGAGTAGCACAAAACATACAACCTCATACAAATTTCTAGATTTTTATCCAATCTGTTTCATACTTTTGATTTTACAAATTATAAAAAAATGCACATCCTTTCATCCTCCACAGATCCCAAAATCATAGTTTGACACAATTCATATACTAAAAAATATCACCGATATTTTCTTGTAACACACTACTCTGGTATATTTTTCTCCACATCCTTGTAATTGCACCATTTTCTTGAGGTTAATTTAAACTATGATATTGGTCAACCATTGTCAATGCAAAATGAGTTGATTGATAAGTTTTTAAATCCTTATTCAGAATACCTTTGATTTTGACAACATGGACATCTGATTTCTTTATGAAATGATCCATGATGGTACCCATGGATTTATGAAAATGCTTCCTAACTATATCTGCACTATCACATGTAATATTCCAAAAAACTAGATTCACCACTCCCATAGCTTCAAGAATGTTATCTTTATTGAAATTCTCTCTGATTTTAGAAGAAAAGGATTGTGTAATTTTTTTAAGATTTATTCATGTATCAACTGTAATAGTATCAAATAGAACACGAGTCACATGAACTTGTTCTCTTTTTGGACTTTGAATATATTTTCATTTTTATAAATTGTATAGTGGTATCTCCCTCCCATTAACATTGATATAATGGTGATGATGTGAATATTAAATCTCAAATAATTATTGGGATTCTTAACATCCAATGAAACTTTCCAACTATCAAAAATAGGTGTATCAAAACTCTATTATGAAAAGTACAAGATATCAAGAGATTGACATACCCGTTTTCTCATCCGTATAAAATCAAAAATATAGATGGATATGTCTTATACATGCTTCATCAAAATATTGATCTCCTTCAACATTGGTAAAATGCGAACCAATGTAAGTAATTTTTCTAGGATTTTTCTACGTCATTACGATATTTGTGCATGAAACCAGCCAACGATGGATACTCCTCACTAATTTTTCATGTAGACTCGTACAGATAAATCCACCTTGTATCAACATCTTTGAGAATATTTTTACCATCAGTAATTCCAATTGAATTTTTTTTAACTCAAGAAATCCTCTTAGACTATTTGACATTTAGGAATGCAGTTCACAGATAAGGTCTTCTACTCTTGTAACATCTTCAAAGTTGCTTACTATTTTATATGTTAGATTGATTATGTGAGCCATACAATGAATTGCAAGCTATAAAGGGATAATATTGTTTGTAATCAAACACACATCTCAGATCAATGACCTTGCATAAATGATGCACCATCAACAAAAATACATAGCAACTTCGTATCAATTTCATATTCATTCATGCTAACAATATATTTCAAATTGGAAATAACTATTTTATATAGGTTTTAGCATTGTAATTTTCAACCATTTTCTATACATCCAACAGATTTGGTTGCCTTATATGATTTTCAAAAGTATAAACATGGATGCGTACCCATCACATGATGTCAACTATTGTTACTTCATCAATTGATAGAGATATAGACTTTGCATTTTTCACAATCCCTTTCAAATCTTCCTTTTCAATCATTTCAAGGCATTTATCCATTTCCAATGCATTGTTTTCTAACCAATGTGATTGAGGAATATTGTGCATTCCATTATATTGAAACAAAGTTTTGAAATTAATGAAATCATAAATAGGTCTCCCCTTATTAAGGATGTGGAATATGGTAGAGAATTGTATGCTTTTAGAATGCAAATTTGATTGATTCAACTTACTAACTTGTGATGTGATTGTTCCACCCTTTTCCAAAAAATGTATATTTATTTTCTACTTAGCTTCATATTCTACTATGTCTTTTACATGCATACATTATTTTTCAATTTTCCATATATTTGTTTTTATTATCTGGCCATCCTCATGTTGTACAATTACATATTGTTTTCCACAATGTTTTTCAACTTTTTCTAACTTTAGTTGCATTTTTTTGGTGCTTTCCTAGTTTCTAGGTATATATTGTACATGTACATTCAGCTGGGATATCTTCATAATTATTTGAATCTATAGGTTATATAAAAGGAAACTTTGTAGCCCACCCAAACTTATATGTCCTACCAAGTGTCCTCATATTCTTGTTTGCTTTCAAAGACTTGAGACAAGAATTTTTAGGAATATCTCCATCATCTTGTTTCCTCTTTTGTGAAGCAGATATTTCATTTGATTCGGGTGTTATAGTTTGTTGAGTATTTGAGATATCTTGATCCTCTCTTGGTTGCATCTTAACATGAATAGTTGGTATATCTTCAAGTTGTAGCATGTTGTCATCATAGGTATCATTTTGTGGAGATTATGTTGAATCCATGTCCACTTCAATAAAACATTCCACAGAGTTTGTATTCTGATTGACTCCAGTTGTAGTTGTATGTGTGCTAGTAGTAGTTTTATGGGTAGTTGTAGAGTTTCCAAAATAATTGAACAATGTTTCCTTCTGATATATTTTTGTTTATTATGGCTCTTACAAATAGGATCCACTGAGGAATTGATTTGGGAGCTGTTCATCCATCTATACCCTTGAGTTCTTTTTATACATCTACAAACAAGTTGCACATCTACTTAATATTTGCGCTTATGTTCCCTAGTCGTATGACTGCACCCTAGTCGCACGTTTGTACCTAAGTCACACGTCTTCACCCTAGTCATGCATTTGCACTTCTTCCTTTTCATACATATTTAGTTATTTCATGTAGCACATCTACACTCCTTGATACTTGTTTCGTATTTGTATTGGTGTCACACGTCTCTCTCTACACTCCTTATTGCTTGTTCATGTTGTACTTAATTATACTCAAACATTAGCTTACTAGTAAGTTAATAATATACTACCTCATGAACTAACTATGAATATATAGGAGTTTTCAATAGTACGCGAAGTTGACCCCTGTAAAATTTTACACTGGAAAATTTAAGTGAAAGGCACACTGTCGTACTTGAAAATTATCATCTTTTCAAATTTTTCAAATAAGGAATATTCACCAAATTACAAATATTCACCACTAAATTTTTCCCTGGGTGTTACCCATCTAATAAAATTAGTGTATGTACTTATAAAGGACATGAATATCGATAAGAGGGATGTCATGTATGTATTGAGTCTTATATTTTATAGAAGGAGCTGGAGGTATCCTCTTCAAAGATAAATTCCTATATTAGAAGATTGTGGAGTTACTACAATTTCAAGGTTTTTCAAAAAATATCCATGGATCGTAATTAAAAAAATATATTTTCTTGAATATTTGAAATATTTCAAAATTTTATGAATGGTTTGTTCTTTAGGTTTTTTAGATTTTTTGGCTGGCATATTTTTAAAATTTCTAGGTCAAATATTGGTAAAAAGAAATGATTTTTTGAAAACCTATTTTGTGCCATGATGTAGACCCTAACATTTAGTAACTTATGAGTTGGAAATGAAAAGTTTGGCTATGTTGCATTGCTAATACAAATATTCACATTCTAGGCTCAATAAGTAAATCTCTATAGCTCTATCATGACTGAATCATCTGTATATGTTACACTATCAAAAATGAAGGAAATTTTAATTAATCAAAGAAGTAAACTCTCCATATGGAATATGCTATAACTTTATGTTCTGCAACAAAATCCTACTATTGTGGATTGTACAATTAGTCAGGATGTGAAATTTGGTTCTATCCAACTTATACATTCCTAACATGTCGTATGTTATGAATCTATTTCGAATTTGAATATCATTATTTTATCATTTCACCTTCCTTATGTTAGTTATATTTTAATATTTGACCTATATAGAAGCATATATAAGTAAGTCAATATTACTTTATAACTCACTTAGAAATCTTATAAGATATTATTGTCTATACTAGTCCAAAAGAATTCAAGGATCTCCAAAATCTTCCCAAATAACTGGCACCTCAATTTGAAAATCTCTTACTACAGGTTTGAATAACTCAATTAATTTTGAGATTCTACTTCCTCCATTTCCAAGCACACAAAGGTGATAGTTCTATGTCTTGGAAAGATAAAATTCACTCCACAATTAACAAAGGGTTTTAAAGAACAAAGAGTTATGTCACATAGATGAATAAAACCACATCACACTACTACCAAATTGGGTACATTATATACTATTAAGTTATTTTGTTATTATTTGTGTCAATACACATGAGGTAGCCCATTGGGGGTTGGATTAGATCATTATCATACTCACACAAACACTTGGGAGAACTACATGGGGCTTGATCCCACACAAGTGAATGTAGTTTAAAACTTGGACAAGTTAGGCACAGTAAATTTCCAAGGAAGTCTAGCCTCACTACATACATGATATCTCCTTTTTGTTATCTAATTTTTTTATGAAGTTTATTACATGTTTATATGGTTTCTACTTTGTATCAAGTGATTACAAGTCATCCCAAGGTTCTGTGAACAAGAGTGACATACAATGAAGGGAATTTATAGGAAACAAAAGCATAATGGAACTTGTATAGTCTAATTGTCAAAGGGTCCAAAATAGTACACTTTCAAATAAAAATCCAGGTTTAGACTATAAAATATTTACATGGTTTCTCCCTTACTTATTTTCCAGCTCAATAATTGATATCAGAGAACCCCTAGTTTTGTATTCACCTATCCCACATGTTTACATTTGGATCTTCTCTTTTATGTCCTATACAATTGAGTCTTTATATCCTTTTGTGTATTTGAGTTATCATTTATCAATTGTCACAAGTATTAATGCATTATTCTGGTTATAAATGCTTGATTATAAATTGATTAGATCAGAATAATATTTTGTAATAAAACCATGCATCCTATTTAATGTTGTGTAATTTCCATTACATAATTTAATTAGGGAGTAAACATTTGTTAAGATAGACATTTACATAAAATATGTTATTTAAACCATAGTGATCCTAGGGTTTCCTCTTTATATTTTTGGTTGATTTTGTTTCAAAGTATCATGGATCATTATCATTATCATCATCTCTCTCTCAAGCCAAAGGGTTCTCTCTCTCGCTCGCTCTAGTAGAAGCTACTATCCATAAAACTATGTCTATGTTTTTCCTTAATGTGTGGATGGGGAACCATTTTCTTATTCTATGTTTATTGACACTAAGTTCTCTCACTTTTATGCATATTCATACTTTATGCCTCCTATCTATGTATATAGCGATTCATATTATTTTTCTTGAAGCACACAAGCTCTTCACTCCTTTGTTCACTCTTTGCAATCTAGAATATTACAATCAATATGATCCAAGGTTTATATATGGATTCTTACACTCACTCTCCTATAACTATTTCAAAACCCATGAGTAAAAAATTGCAACCTTCTCAGTAAAAATTAATAGATTTTTCTTGTACACCACAAAATAGTGCTTAGACAATTACTTGAGAACAACCTTTTGTACCTCCCTCCACTACTTGATATTGATACATTTATGCTTCATGGAAAAAAAATTGATGTTAATTCTCATTGTGAGTATTATCAATACCTTGGTCATGTTAGGAATGGATGTATTATTATTATTCACATTATACATGAACTTATTAATGTTGGTGTTATTGAAAGGATAATACCTAGAAAAACATCTCACCCTACTAACACTGGTGTTATGTCACATGACCGATTACCTGAACGTAACATTGTCAAATATTCATCAGTTGGGTCTCGTAATTATCATGTTGCTCCTATCCCACATTCTTTTGGTACACTAGTAATTTTTTTTCGAATACCTCCACCACTTATTACTTTTGATGACATTGATATGGCTCATTATTTTGTTTCAAATACACTCTACATTTGTGTTTTTTAAATCAATGTCCTATTCATAACGTTGTGACTATAAATAATATTAAACCAAATTTATACACTCTTAACTTTCTTCATTCTCTTATATATAGTAAAAATATACTAACCTTTGACGTTGACATGAATTTGGGGCATATTATTTTCCCTTTCATAGTTGGTTTCATTACTATCACTACTCCATTATTGGTATCTTCTTCTATTCCTTAATATGGCATATGACCATCCTACCCTTGTATACATTCTTTTTAGATATCCCCTCTATTTTACATCAATGTGTCAAGTTTATTCATAATCAAAAATTGGTTACTATTAGGGTTATCCCATTCAAAATCACTAATCATATCCCTCATGCATATTTGGATAACATTTATGATTTTTATATTTATTATGGTGGGTCACTTATGTGAATTCCATCTACCCTTAGTTCTTCTAGTTCACTAGATAATTCCAGTGGATTTCTCTCTTCTAGATTTTCTACACAGTGTTTTGTTTTACATGTTAGTCCTAGAGGATCCATCTATCTTACACCTTACACTACTTCATATGTTGATTCTCTATGGTCATTCTCTTCTTGTATTTTTACTTAGTATTTTATCAAATATATTCACCATATTTTTATGTTTATTGACTATTTGTGCACTATTAGATCCTTTTCTCAAATAACCCCATAGACATTTATAACATGGCTATACCCACAATATTTCCATATCTACCCGTGAGGAAACTAGAACTAAATTGATAGCTATTTCAAAAATACCTATGATAATATAGCTAATGCTAAACAGATATGTTATGATTGTAATATATGCATCCTTTTATATAGAGTTCATCAATTGACTTTTCTTATTCATATGATTAATCCTTTTGGTCTTTGTGATTTTATGTCTTATACACATTACTTCTATGTGTATCTTTTGGTGCTTATATTAACCATGATAATACTTCATCTCAAGTTGGCTACTCTAGCTAGTGTTTAAACTAATGGTTTTCATATGGATTTCATTGTAACATACATAAATATTGTTCATATATAGTTATACAATTTTTTAATGAGGTTATGAATTATCCTTATTTGGATTTATATAAGGATTATATACATGCATATTATTTATCAAAGGTCTTCCCAAACTAGGTATTTTATAGCACATGTCATTGCTTCTACATAGATTATACATGAGCATCCTTGGTCTCTTTTGATAATTGTGGGTCATGTGTCTCTTTATTTGGTTTTTATTAGGTATTTATTTTGCTACCCGTTTCCTATACATATGTATATTTATAGTCACAAAATCATGCACTTTAGACATTATTTATTCCTAGTCTCATACTACTATTCATATTCTTTTTGAGTGAAGAAATTACTAATTAACCCATGTATTTTGGCGATTTTAGTTTGATTTTTGTCTTCACTACTGACCTTCAGCACATACTTTCCCAGTCTATTTTTATCATTTAGTGTCATTTTTATCTTTGACTGGGGTGTCTAGCACAATAATGGGGCATCCAACCCAATATTGGTTCTCCCCAGGCACCCTGGTCCCATTCGGAATGCTCTTATCCTTTCTACACTTTCCCACCACTTTTTGGGAACTTTTTCACCATTTGAGCTTCTCATATTTTTAGTGGTCAACATTTTCAGGGTTAATTAGGAAATTAGTACAAGAGAACCATAGACATATAAAGTTATGAGACCATAATGAGGGACCAAAAACTAAGAACTACTATCATCACCTAAGGTTGTATCCATCAAAGGCTCCATTTACATCCATCTATCTCCATCACAAGGCACAAGCTTGGTTCATCTGCATCACACTACATAGGAGGAAAGTTTATTCTATTCCATCCACCAATTTAATACATTTCTACACATAGTTATAACTCACTACTTTCATAAAGTGTGACTTGCACAAGAGCACCTAGGGCATGATTGCACACACAAGAAAATAAAACTACATCGGGTATGAGATGTAGTGCAACATTAAGTTAGAAAGTCCATTATTTTGGTAGTTTAGGTTAGTCTGACCCCTTCATATGCATCTTTCATTTTTAGGGGTGTGATGCCTTCCTTGGGGTTTCTGCAGGTCTCTTCTTCATCATCAATTATCAGAAACATACATCTGAGTACAAAAAATTTAGTGTGATAGGAAGTAAAGGTAGGAAACTATTAAGCAACACCTAAGAGGAAGGTTACAAAGCTTTTTCACAAACCAGGGTTCCCATATTACAGACTAGGGAACCAAAAAGTGCCCTTGTACCTATCTAGGCATCTCAGTCCACTTAGATTTCCTAGATTGATGCTTTTCTAGAATCCAACACAATAATTTCTTTTTCACCTTTCTCCAGCCATCTTTGCGACATAGTCCAATAAGCTCGACAAATCAACTGAGTTCTTTCTAAATCTCATTGCACTTTAGGGTTTCACATATCTACTTTCTTAGTTTCTTGGGTCATTTTCTTTGTACATTTATCTATTATTTTTACTATTTTCCTTAATGTTAGATTAACTGTAGAATATAGAATGTATTTTAAATTTATAGTTAATCAATTTTCCTAACAACTCAAAAACATTCAAATAATCACATATTTGCATTATTAAAATTCAAGACATGTTTATGGTTTCAGTATCTAGCTTGTTAATTTATACATGTTTCTTTTCGCATTATAAATAGCATATATTTTCTTTAAACTCTTTACACATGTGTTCATGAGGTATATTGAGGGTGATGTAAGGTACACATAGGACGACACACAAAAACACATGCTCGCCTAGTTCCTTCATGTTGACGTTATTATTTGGGGGAATCTCCCACACTACAAAAAGTGTTACTGTTTCATTACATATACTTTAAAATTCCTCATTATGCTTGATTACATACATAGTGTATATGTTATCTTTTGAGCTACCAGGGCGAGTGCACAAATATTTGGCAGAATATTTTGTAGAGAAGTGACATGTATTTTCTTGAAAATGAGACTTCACACTTGTTTGATTGATGTTAAGTGATTCATTTATTTAAAATTTTACAATAGTGTAAACATACTAAATGAAGGATTTTGAGTGTAAATACTATTATATTTTTTAAAAAATTAAAAATATATGTTTTGGTCTTTAAGTGTAACACACTAGTTTATTCATGCAAACTAGCACATTGAGTGAAAAATTCATGCACATGTATGATAATGAGAAATAATTATTAAAACAATATTTATTAAAGACATTATATTTGCAATCTTTTAGAACAAAATAATTTTTATATAATATTTATTTAATTTTATAAACAAAATTTATATGAATTTAACTATTGTTGGTCACACACTCAATATCTTAAAATTGAAAGTAGTATCTAGTAAAATAAATATGGATGTGTCAAGCTCATTTTTCATAGTGGTACATAGCTTTTTTGAAATTTAATAATTTATATTTAAATTTGCATTTGTGTGTCTAAAAATTAGAGTGAAAATAAAAAACAACCCCAATGTCATTGAGAAATTAAAAAAATAGAAAATAAATGTTAAAATTGAATAAAAAAGAAAGATATTACGTAATGATAACTACAAAACCCATATTTTTTAAATTATACAAGTGTCCTAAAACCTCTTTTACAAGCGCCAAAGTTACACATACATGGGGAAAATGATGTATATGATTTAAAGCCAATCTTTGTTGAAACATATGTGCCACTAGGCTTCCACTGAATAGTTATGGTTTTAATTTTTATGGTCGTAACCATGAAAAGTGGGAACCCAATAAATTTTTATTCACATACTGAAAAAAAAAATTGTTCTTTTTTCTCTGATGTGCGATGTCAAGGTTTGGTCTACTAATTAAAGGTTTGGTTTCCTCTATAAAGGTATGGTTCATTGAGTTTTTATTTTTATTTTATGTGACTCAATTTTGTATAAAATTTAATATGTTTTTGTAATTTATGATACAATTTATTTATTTTACAACTTAGTACCAATATCCTTGCAAATTATAGGTTTTGTTTAGTACAAATCAGTACCAAAATCATGGTTTAATACTACAAATCACTACCAAAATTATTTTTTTATAATTTTGTTTACATACACATCTAGAGGTGAAAAAGTTATATTACCTTTTATTTCACCAAATTTTAATAAAAAATCATGAATTGGGGTTCATATCCTTGGGCTTGGCAATTTTGTTTTTTCCAAAAAGATAATTAAATCAACAATTTATTTCTTTGATTGGCATACAAATTTCCAGTATATTTTTATAATTTGTGTGGGGTTTCAATATTGAATAATTTGCTCTTGAAAAGAAAATAATTGTCCTCATGTACTAGTGTGTTGGAAAGTAAGAAACCTAGTATAATATTCACAAAAACTTATAGTTTTATATATTAGCCTCAACTTGAACAAGTAATCAAATTTCCCTTGGATTATTGATTTAAAGGCCATATGATGATTCGGATGTTCCCTAAATATCCTACAACATGTTTCCTACAAAATATCTCAGAGTCATATTTCCAATGCCTTTTGAATGAAGTAAAATAAATGTCATATGTAGGACATATCATTTGTGCAATATTGGGTGTAACAAGGAAAATTGGAGGCACGTGTGTAGCAACAATTGGGAAAGAGTGAAAATGGAAAAATGGGTCTATATGAATTTATGGTCTTTTAAGGTCGAGATGATTGAATGTGGGACCCATGAAATGTGTTGTCTAGGGCTCCAACAGTCAGGGGATCTACTTTTGTGTTGAAGGGGGGCCCTGCTACCGTTATTATTCACCATACCTTTTGTGAATTTCTAGTTTTGCCAACCCATTGGTTATTTTTAGAATTCCATAGTTTTTAGAGTATTTTCCTTTGAATGAAAATGGCCACATTATTATGCATCATAATGGTCAACTCCAATTCATATTACCACCAAATATGTTAAGCAACCGACCAATGTCCAACTGTCAACAACATACTCCATTCCACGTCCAAGGATAGACATTTCAATATCAATCAAAGGAGTTTTCAACATGGTTGAAGGCACAATATGGCTACCAACTCCATTCTATATAAAGGCTTTGTTTTTGTGAAGCATAGTAAGTTTGGGCTTGGTAGTTTGGTTTTTTCAAAAAAATTAATTAAATTAACAATTTAATTTATTTGATTAACATACTATTTTCCATTATCGATTTTATGATTTGTGGGCAGTTTAAATATTGAATAATTTACTCATGAAAAGAAAATAATTGTCCTCATTTACTAGTGTGTTGGAAAGTGAGAAACCTAGTATAATATTCCCAAAAAACTTATAATTTTATATCTTGGCCTCAACTTGAACAAGGAAATAGATTCCCTTTGGTTAATTGATTCAAAGGTCATTTTATACTTTTAATGTTCCTTAAATCCCATACAACATGTTTTCTACAGAAGATCTTGACTTATCTTTCCAGTGCTTTTTAAATGAGTTAAAATGAACACCATACATAGGAGATACCATTTTTACAAGATTGGGTCTAACAAGGAAAATTGGAGGCACATGTACAACAACAAGTGGGAAAGAGTGAAATGGAAAAATGGGTATATATGAACTTCTAGTATTCGAAGGTCGAGATGATCAAATGTGAGACCCTCAACATGTGTTGTATGGTGCTTTGATAGCTGGGGGGTCTACTTTTGTGTAGAAGGGGGACCCTACTGCCATTATTATTAACCATACCTTTTGTGGATTTCTATTGTTGCCACCTCGTTGATTTTTTTGATAGAATTCCATAATTTTTGGAGTATTCTCCTTTAAATTATAGGGAGCACATTATTATGCCTCATCATGGTCAAATCCAATTCATACTACCGCCAACTATGTTAAGCATTCAACGAACGTCCAACTTCCTACAACATACTCCATTCATCATCCAAGGATGGACATTTCAACGTCAATAAAAGGAGTTTTCAATATGGTTGGAGCCACAATATAGTTACTGACTCCATCCTATATAAATTATTTGTTTGTGTGAAATATAATAAGTTCGAGATTAATACCTACGTATTATATTCAATGGATATCTACTATGCTGAAATCCTTTTTAAGGCATGAAGTGCACGAAGAATGGGATTTAACTAATCCCACCAGAAAAATGTAGTATGGGATTGCCTAACATTTTCCACATGGACATTCATTTTCCCCACCTATTTAGGGTATTAAGAAGCATATATAAAGCCCTTAGATCCTTGTCTATTGACTGAATCCATTCAAAATGCATTGAAGGTGTTTTGATCTTCATTAGATTTTTGGAGAAAACTTTATAATGACCTTTATGGACATTCAAGGAAAGAGATAAGATATTAGTTTTAGGCTCATTATTAATTTAAGAGTTTGTATAATCTTATTATTAATAATATTGTGGTCGAGGACCCTGAGTTTGTAATAATGTGATCTGGAAATCTTGTCAGTATCTGTAACCGACTAAGTTATCAAAGGAGGTTGGAGATCTCATTATTATATTGGCATTATTGCAAGGAGGTTAGGGATCACACTGGAATTGTATCATTGCAAATATTCCATTAGATCCCATTGCACTGAAATTTTTATCACAAAGGCCATAAGTTCCCATTGTAGAGACTTTTTTCCCATCATCCAAGTTAGTCACTTGTCGAGGAGGACAGTACAATCATCATTATCAGTCATATAGAGGGCCTGTAGTATAGAGATAAGAGGACATCAATATTGATAGAGTTAAATCTAATAGTCAGAGCTAGGTCATTAAATGTTGCAAACTAAGAGGTAATTGATGTAATGTTTATTTTTCCACATCATTTATATATTGGTTTATCATTGAATGGACCCAGAGGAAGAGCCCAAATCAGGTGAATTCCATTATCATTATGGTGTTAATTATGTCATGATTTTGTGGTTGTTTCTTGTTGTGTTTTGCAACTTATTTTAACAAATCTTAAACACTGAATAACAAATAAATAGGAAAATTTAAAATATTCAAGGAGCAGGAAAAACTAAGTTATTTTTTACAACACCCCATTTTTTGATCAAGTTTGTTATCAAATTTATTTTTTATTCTAACAATTATCTTGATATTTTTCATTGGTTTAGTTTACAGTTACATCTTGCAATGGGTAAACAATGGGAAAATATCTTAATAAGAAAAGGTTGGATAAGCTTGAAGCCATGAAACATTAGATTTAGGAGAAATCTTAAATAAGAAAAATATGGTAGTTCCTCGAAGAGGAAAATCATGAACTCTAGGAGAGATTGATAAGCCATGGAGATTTTCTCATAGGTTCCAAAGCCTTGAAAGATAATTTGTAAGAAAAGGATGAGCTCTTAGTAAAATTCCATATTGGTGAAAGATTAAAGGATAAATATGGGTTTACCAGTAAGCAAAGACAACCCTCTACTATAGGTACACAAACCATGTCAAAAAAATGCACTATAAGTGCTTCATTAGTTTCCTTTTCTTCCCATCATGAATTTGATGTTGATTTTGGTAGATTTGAAGAGTGCACTAGGGTTATTGGATCAATGTTTCTTGATAATATGGGGTATGATGGAAAGGTCCTTGGAACCAAAGGCCAAGGAATAATTAATCTCATATAGACCAAGGAGAGGACTCAATATTAATCATTTGGATATAGTGGTGGTGAGTGTCAAGTTAGTGAATTATTGATGCAGGAGCATCAACTCTCAAGTGTACATAGGATGATAACATCCAATTTTTTATTTTTCAAGTATGGTCATGTGTACTAGGGGTTAATTTAAGTCATTTTTTATGTATTAGTGGGTGTCAAGGTTCTTCAAATATCAAGTGGATAATTTCTCTCTAAAATGTAAAATTTGAATGTGGAGGCCATTTTTGGATTGCTATTATTTTTTTCATGAACTATTGGAGATTGTAACCTTGAAAAAGAATGGAATGAGATATAATTAAGTGTCTAAGGTCCTCTTTAGGGACGAGAAGTCATAATTTTAATGAGGATACAAGAATTAAAGTCTTTAAGTTGAGAAATCTAGTGTTAAACTCATGTGAACAAGAGGTCTAGGCGCCTATTCAGTTATAACATGGTGAAAGGACTATAAATTGTAAGAATGCAATTTTATTCCAAATTCTTATCCAGATAATGAATCAAATGTATGAGTTTCAAGAGAAGAGTAAAGGATAAAATGTAGGTTGTTTCTAGTTTCTTGTATGAATTTTGTGCTAGCCTATGTTGTGATAGTTTCTTACATGGTTTTATGCTTTTATATTGTGCATATGGAGGACTTTGATCTTAGAATGAATGTAAGGTGATTAACTTGTATGATTAACATTTGGTTCTTGTGAGTTGATGTTGGAGTTCTTATGACTATTTGAGAACTTATGTCTGGCTCATAAAGCATAATCTATAAAAAAAAATTGAGCATATGGGGTGATGATCCTCCAGTAAAGTAAGTAGATATTTGAACCAAGATCCTGTAAGTATGCATTTGATTTCCTTACATGTTGAAAACCCTGGATGGGATGTGACTATGAGAAAAAAGTGAGGAAATTATGTGTTTGGACGTAATTTGTGGAAAGATGCATGAGCTTATTTATCAACCCAATGAATGTTGAGGGAGTTGTTAAAAAAATACTAGAAGTGTAAGGATCTTACTTGTTGTCTTCTTACATGCTAGGGTTTATAGATAAACCCTGAAATGAACATTGTGTGGAAGGTTAATCAAGGTAAAGTCTCTTAAAACTATAATATTTGAGAAAGGAGTGTGACATAATTTTTATAAGAATGTGAATAAGTGATTCAAGATTACAAAGAATACTACTTTCCTTGTAAGTTCTTATCCTGCAACTGTGAAGAATCTATCTTTTGTTAACATACACCATTGAATGGATGGCTGGGATGAACGAGATTTGTTCATTTTCATGATATACTAGTCAAATAACCTTGTTCCTATGGTTTCTATAGGCCCTAATACAAAAATTGAATCCTTAAATAAAACCTTAATGAAATTTATAGCTATTTCTTACCTCTCGGGTTATTATGAGTTACAAAGTCAATTACTTCTAGGGCATTACCATTAGAGACTCAAAAAATGTAATTTTGATCCAAATTTATCAAGTTATCATGCCAATAAACCTTATAAGGTGTTAGTGAAGGAATTCTGTGGAACTAATGGTGAAATTTGTAAGAAAAATTTTACATTCTTCTCCAGGATAGGGCAACACAATCTTAGACCTAGTCTAGGAAGTAACTTTACAAAGGAAGTGGACCCTAAATTTAAAATACAATCCTAAAACTTGGAATAATTAACTATGGGATTAATGGGTGCCTAATAATGTGGGAATCATTACTTGAGTCATTTCCTATCAAATGTTAGAGTTGACAGTTAGTAAGGACATGACTAATTGAACTTTGCGAGTCAAAGGAGAAAAGAGTGAATTCAAGGATAAGTAATATGAGTTGGAGCTTAAAATAATGGTCACACCTCATACTTGAGAATATATCACTAAGGAGGTTGGAAGGGCCTTCTAGGTACATGTATTTTCCTTTGACCATGGTTATAGATAACTAATTGTCTTAAGGGTGCTTAAGGGCCAATCTAGTGCAATAGAGAATAATGTGGTTATTTGAGTGGTTTGAGTTGGTTTTTTTGGTAAAGATAACCATGTTTGAAGTGAAAAAGTAGGCGAATTTAGGCAAGGATCAATGGAAAGGCTTGAGAGAAAAAAATGCATTCTACGCAAAGCAATAAGGAGCTAAGAGTTGACAAGATGATGAGAGGTGAGTTCTAAATGATAGTGCTTGAGACTGAACAAGTTTAGTGATTGAAATAGAGGTAAATGGAAATTTAAGCAAGGTATAATGGTGTTGATTACCCTTCCTAGGTAAATAGTTTCAATTCAAGCAATTTTTGAGCATTCTTAAACAAAAGTATGATCCTCAAATGGTAGGAGTAAAGATTAATTTTTTTTCTTGAACCTCCTTGTTTGTTGATTGTAAAAGATATATTATATTTTATTTGTAGCATGTGGTATCAAATCTTGGATTATTTAATGATTTGGGTTTGAGGTTGAATGGATAGTTGTTGTAGCTAACAGTTTTGTCTGAGTGTGTGTAGTTGGAAATGACAATAAAGATAAGTAAAGAGAAGAGTGTGAAATTAGGCATTGTCTATGGTTATAAGATGCCACAATAGATGAAGAAGAAAACAACAAAGAGAGAAGAGGCTAGGTTAAAAAAAAATCATGATAGGATAAGAGAACAAGAGCATAAGATAAGAATAGCATAGATGATGGAAACAAGGAAAACATGCAGAGAAAGAGATTTGAAGGCTATTAGGCCTCCTGAGTTAGACTTGACAGATGGTGAAGATGAATGGGAATAAAAAACAAAGTGATTCAAGGATTGATATATCTGATGAGGTACAAGAAGAGAGAAAAATGTGTTAGAGAGAGGAAAAGGAAAGAAGAAAGGAGGAATAAAAGAGAGATATGGTTCCAATAGGAGATCACAGAGTTGAAGCTAGAAGTAGAACAATTGATGGTGTTGATAAAAAGAGAGAAAGAAGAGAAAGGAAAATAAAGAGGGGTAGAGATGAAGAAAATATCCAAGTGGCTATTCAAGAAACTAAATATAAGGATAATACAAGAAGAAATAAGACTAATACAGATGGAAAAGCGACTGAGGAAGAAAGAAAAGGAAGCGATTAAAGAGATGGTGTTGATAGAGGATAAAAGTGAAGAATAAGAAGTGATAGAAGAATTTTTGGCTTATCTTGAAAGGGATGAACATAATAAGAGTAGTTGGTATGCATATAAAGAGGAAGAAGATTTCAAGAGATAATTAAATGAAGCAATGTGAAGGAAAGAGGAGCCTGGAGGGGAAGCTAAGCCTCATGTTTTTTCAATCTAACAATGTGTGCAGGTCTATGTTTGTAGGTACAAAGAGTGAGCTTGATATGGAAGAAGAAATAAAAAATATAGTAAGACAACAAAAAGAAGAAATAAGTGAACCAGAGAGTGTCTTTGTTTATGAAAGATAGGAGCAATTGCTAGCAAATATAGTAGACTTGGAGCATGCTTTATCCAAAGAGGAACCATGTGGAGAATAGATGGAAATCATTTCCAGGATGGAGAAAGAGAAACATATGGAAACTCAAAGAAAGAAGATGGAGGAAGAGGTTGAAGAGATAGAGAAGTAAGAGACAAGAAGAAAGAGTGCGGAAATAGAGAAATATGTATATGATGAAGAAGATGAACTCAAAAAATGGTAGCAGTAGCAAGAGCAAGAGGAAGATATGAAGAAAGAGACCTACTCAATGAATACAAACTGAAGAATGGAAATCCTACAGATCTTAAGACTGAAACAATAAAGGATGAGAAAGTTGAACAAGAAGATCAGGTCAAAGTAAAGTTGAGGATGCAAAGAAATTGAAATAAGAAGAATAATAATAAATCATTGGACCTCAAACTTCTTACCCCTAGAGAATGATGTAGGAGCATCAACTCTAGAGTGTACATAGGATGAAAACATCCAATTTTTAGTTTGTTAGATATGGTGGAAATGGGTGTTAGGGATAAATTTAAGTCATTTTTAGGTATTAGTGGGTTTCTAGGTTTTTCAAAATTCAAATGAAGCATTTCCCTCCAAAATGTAAAATTTGAATGTGGAGGCCATTTTTGGCTTTCAATTGTTGTTTTCATGAACGCTTGGAGCTTATAACCTTGAAAAAGGATGGAATGAGATATAATTAAGTTTCTTATGTCCTCTTTAGGGACTAGAAGTCATAATTTGAATGAGGAAACAAAAATCAAAGTCTTCAAGTTAAGAAATCTAGTGTTAAAATCATGTGACCAAGAGGTCTAGGAGCCTATTCGGTTAGAACTTGATGAAATGAATATAAATTGTAAGAATATAACTATATTCCTCATTCTTATCTAGATAATGAATTAGATGTATGAGTTTCAAGATAAGAGTAAAGGAGAAAACTCATGTTGTTATTAGTTTCTTGCATGAATTTGGTGCTAACCTAGCTTGTGATAGTTTCTTACATGGTTTTATGCTTTGATATTGTGCATATAGAGGAATTTGATCTCAGAATGAATGCAAGGTGACCTTAACTTGTATGATGAGAATTTGGTTCTTGTGAGTTGATGTTGGATTTCTTATACATTACTAACCTTGTGAATATTTGAGCACTTATTTTTGGCTTAGAAAGAATGATCTATAAATTGAGTTGAGCATGTGGGGTGATGATCCTCAAGCAAAGTAAGTAGTTATTTGGACCAAGATCCTGTAGGTATGCATTTGATGGCCTTACATGTTGAAAACTATGGATGGGCTTTGAATATGATAAAATAATGAGGAAATTATGTGTTTGGATTAATATTTTGAGATGTTCATGAGCTTATTTATCAACCCAATTAATTTTGAGGGAGTTGTTAAAAAAATAATCTAAGTGTAAGTATCTTACTTGTTGTCTTCTTGCATGTTAGGGTTTATAGATAGACCTTGAACTAAACTGTCCCTGGAAGGTTAATTAAAGTAAAGTATCTTGACATTGTAACCTTTGATAAATGAGTGTGAAACCATTTTTATAAGCACGTGAATAAGTGATTCAAGCATCCAAATAATACTACTTTCCTTATAAGTTTTTATCCTGCAACTATGAAGAATCTATGTGTTGTTAACATACACCATTGAATGTCTGGTTGGGATGAAGGGGATTTGTTTTTTTTTTATGATCTAATGGTAAAATAACCTTTTTATTCATTATTTATATAGACCCTCATGCAAAAATTAAATCCTTAAATCAAACCTTAATGAAATTTATAGCTATTTCTTACCTCTCGGGTTATTCTAAGTTATAGATTCAAGTACATCTAGGGCATGACAATTAGAGACTCAAACATTGGAATTTTGATCCAAATTTATCGAGTTAGAATGAAAATGAACCTTATAAGGAGTTAGTGAAGGAATTTTGTGGAACCAAGGGTGAAATTTTTAGGAAAGTTTGACAGTCTTCTCCAAGACATGGCAAGACAATCTTAAACCTAGTCTAGGAACTAAATTTACAAAAGAAGTGGACCCTAAATTTGTAATACAAGCATGAAACTTGGAATAATGAGATATGGGCTTAATGGGTGCCCAATAATCTAGGAATCATGACTTGAGTCTTTTCCTATCAAATTTTAGAGCTGACAGTCAATAAGAACTGGGCTAAATGAACCTTATGATTCAAATGAGGAAAGAGTGAATTCAAGGAGAAGTAATGTGAGTTGGAGCTTAAAATTTTGGGCACACCTAAAACTTGACAAGAGAGCACTAAGGAGGTTGGAAGGGCCTTCTAGGTACATGTATTTTCTTCTGACCATGGTTATAGCTAGCTAAAATTCTTAAGGGTGCTTAAGGGCCAGTCTAGTGAAATAGAGAATAATGTGGTGATTTGAGTGGTTTGATTTATTTTTTTTGGTAAAGATAACCATGTTTGAAATGAAAAAGTAGGTGAATTGAGGCAAGGAGTAATGAAAAGGCTTAAGGGACAAAAAATCAATCCAGACAAAGCAACAAGGATAGTGCTTGAGACTGAACAAGTTTAGTGATTAAATTAGAGGTAAATGGAAATGTAAGCAAGTTATAATGGTGTTGATCACCCTTTCTAGGTGAATAGTGTCAATTCAAACATGCTTTGAGAATTCTTAGACAAAATTATGATCCTAAAATGGAAAAGTGAAGATAAATTTGTTGCTTGAAACTCCTTATTTGTTGATTGTAAAAGAGATATTATATTTTCTCTGCATCAATTCTCTCAAATGATTGAGGTGAGGTGTGCTTAAAATAAGCCACCAAAATAAGTATTTCATAGTTATTGTAACTAGAGTAAGTGTAATCCATCTCCAAAGAAAGGTGGAATTCCTAAAAGAGAAGGTAAAATAGCTTATCCTCATCATACTTATAATAATGCTAGTCCTATAAATAATGGACAACACAGGCATTCTAATGTTCCGTTTATTTACACGATGATGAGATCTGAGTTCTAAAGGATAGTTCTTGATACTGAACAAGTTTAGTGATTAAATTAGAGGTAAATGGAAATTTAAGCAATGTATAATGGTGTTGATCACCCTTTCTAGGTGAATAATGTCAATTCAAGCATGCCTTGAGCATTCTTAGACAAAATTATGATCCTAAAATGGCAAAGTGAAGATAAATTTGTTTCTTGAACCTCCTTATTTGTTGATTGTAAAAGAGATATTATATTTTCTCTGCATCAATTCTCTCAAATGATTGAGGTGAAGTGTGCTTAAAATAAGACACCAAAATAAGTCTCTCATAGTTATTGTGACAGTAATTATGCTTTTAAATCCAAGAAGGAGTTTCCTTCCAGTCATGGGAAAAGTAACTAGAGTAAGTGTAGTCCGTCTCCAAAGAAATGTGGAAGTCCTAAAAGAGAAGATATAATAGCTTATCCTCATCATACTTGTAATAATATTAGTCTTATAAAGAATGGACAATGCAAACATTCTAATGTTCCCTTTATTTTCACGAAAAATGATCTTGATACACAATTTTTTTTGTATGCATTCCTTGCACATTTTCTATATTTTATAGCCACTATGTATCTAGGTTTTGGAAAAGGAAATATCTGGTTAGGAATATTTCTAAACATTGTTCTCTAGGGAAAAATCTGGAGAAGGATAAAAAGGGCTCATTGTCCAAGATTCTAGACATAATATTTTGCATTCACTTCCATATAAGTGGTCACAGGGTTAATAGATGTTGGAATTTTCATCCAAATTAGTACAAGGTATTTTTTATAACTCCTACAAATAAGAAGGTGAGATAGTAAAGAATTATTTGTATGCCAACAATGAAAAAAGTAACCTGTGAAAGAGCCCAACTATCCAATACAATATATACAAAGAAATTTGTGGAGCTGAATCTATTAGAATGGATTGGTAAAAAAAATAAGTTTCATGGAAATTATTATAACATAGATATTTTTGATTAGTGTTGTCATGTATTTTTTCAAGGTCAAAAATTCAATTTTGAACCATGACAACTAGATCCATTGTCAAAAAATTGTTTGAAAACCCTCATAAACCCTCCTCTCCTCTGGATCAGTCTGCCCTCTATATCATGTCCATCCTGATCTTATAGGTCCTCATTTTTTGCTGTACAAAATTTACATAATATTTGAGGTGTTTTCATAAGGATATTCAACTCATTCATTAAAGTATTTTCAAAATATAAATCTTTGCTGAGCCTAGAAAGGTTATTTTTAGCCTTTTCAGGATAGGTGTGCATTCTCCAGGACTGGTATAAAGGATCAAAATCATCGAGAGATGGTATTGAATATTTTTTAAAGTAATTAAAATTATTTTGGAATATTTAGAAAAATTTGAGAGGTTTAGGGATAGTTTCATTGAATGTGGGTTTTTTCAGGGGCAAGGAACATATAGTCCAAAACGGTACCTAAAATTCGAAAGACGATTTCGGGAGCTCCGTAAGGATTTAGCAGTCAACCAAGTAGTCATTAGAAAGATGGTTGAACCCTATACATGATATAATTTTCAAATATTTCAAAAGATTCAAGTAATTATTAGATAATATCATTTTTAGTAGACACGCACTGTTTTCTCGAAGGAAAATGAGATATTTCTGGGAGTTTCAGGATAAATTGGAGGTTAAGACCCATCTTAGTTTTCTTGTAAAACTCTTGGGAGTAAAAATAATATAATTATTCATCAAAATATACCTCCTAGATATCCATAATTTTTTTCAATAAGTCTTCTCTCTCATGAGGTACGTTTCTCATACTTAGCCGATTTTCAATTAGAACACTTGTCACCTCCAGGTTGAGGCACATTTTTTCCCCTATTGTCCCTTTTCCAAGGGGAAAAATAAGACGATAAAATTTTCCCCACCCTAAATTTTCCTCTAGGAGCTTCACATGACTATGACAAGCACCTCATAGGGCTTATCTGCCTCTTTCCAGCTCCTCCTATAGTGCAATGAGAATGTACCACTCGTCTCGATAAGGTTGAATTTTTCTATCCCTCCTATCCCAATTCCAAATGGGATAGTGAAAGAGTTGATGAATCGTATCTGAAACTATGCACCATGATGAAGTTACACTCTGGTTGAATTGTAATGGCTCCAACGTAATCATAAGGAAGAATCGATCAAAAAATGAATAACTAGCATAACAGAAGAAAGCTTGCACATGTATAGAAAAGACAACGAAGTGTCTTGGCATGCTCATAAATTTCAAATGAAGGGATACATATAGGGTGATGAGTAACCCCAGTGCATGACTCAATAGTAAACCCTAAACCTAACCCATGTGAGATGACCCTCCATATGTGAGTGGAGGACACATAGGATAACTCACACTAACACCCCCCTTCATCGAAGCTAGGGTGGCGGTTATGATGAGTCAGACGGAAAGAGAAGACCCTCTTGAATAACTAAGAAAGATGTGTCAATGGGGCCCAACCACTAAAGGCCTGATAAGGTGCCCATATACAAACAACATCTTCCTAGAAGAAGGAAAAAAAGGACTACATAGCCCAAAGAAGATGAGCTGATGCAGAAGACCTCACCCCAAGAAGAGACCGTAAGTGAAGAAACTTCATCTTAGTGAAGGGCTTGGTAAATAAATTTTTAATCTGATCAGCTGTCTGAATGTATTGAATGTTGATGGTACCATCATGAATAAGCTCTCGTATGAAGTGCATATGGATCTCAATGTGCTTCATCCGTAGATGCTGAACTGGATTTCTGTAAATAGAGATAGTGCTTGTGTTATCACAGTAGATAATGGTAGGCCACCGAAGGTGGATGCTAAACTCTGTCAGAATACCCTGTAGCCAAATAAATTTTGTGGCAGCGTTAACTACTCCTCTGTATTCTACCTCTGTAGAAGAAATCACAATTACATTCTACTTCTTACTAGACCAACTAATAGGACCTGAACCAAGAGAGAAATTGTAGCCAGAATTAGATTTTCGATGATCTAAGTCATCAACCCAATCATAATTTTTGAACCCAATCAAGTCAATATCCACCCCTCCATGATAGTGAATGCCATTAGTATAGGTTCCACGAACATAATGAAGGATCCTTTTAGCTACTTTCCAATGCAGCTCATGTGGCTCCTGCATGAATCTGGACATGATCCCAACAACATATAATAAATCCAGTTGAGTGTGAGTCAATTAAATCAAGCTCCCCACCAACTGTCGATAAAGGGTACTATCAACCAAGGGAGTAGAGAAATCAAAAACCAACTTAACCCCAGAAAGAAAAGGAGTGGGAGAATACTTGCAATCAGACATCTGAAAATGAGAAAGTAAATCAAGAGCACACTTAGGTTGCGAAATCATAATTCCCGATTCAGATTGTGAAATCTGGATCCCAAGAAAGTAATGAAGCAAACCTAAGTCAGTCATGGAAAACCTATTGGCGAAGGTGATCTTCACATAATCAATAATAGAGGAAGAATTGCCTGTGATCAACAAGTCATCAACATAGAGAACAAGAATGATTATGGAGTCATCTCTCTGTAGAATATAAACATTTGGATTAGAGTGACACCTAGTAAATCATGATGTAAGTAAGAAGCAGTCCATCTTGGTATACCAAGCTTGATGGGATCTTTTAAGGCCATAAAGAGACTTCTTTAACTTAAAAAGGAGGGAGGGATCATGGACATAACCAAGAGGTTGTTCCATATAGATCTCTTCGTCTAGGTCCCCATGAAGGAAGGCACCCTTAACATCTATTTGATGGACTTTCCATCTTTTTGTTGTGGCAATGTCAAGGGTTAGTTGAATAGAAGTCATCTTCACAACCAGAGCAAAGGTTTTAGTATAATCAACCCTAGCTATCTAAGAGAAACTCTTAGCTAATAATCACACTTTAAAATTTTTGACGTTTCCATCTACTCCATACTTTGTTCGGAACACCCACTTATACTGAACGATTTTTCTTCCTTTCAGAAGAGGGGTGAGATCCCAAGTATCATTCTTCATGAGAGAGGAATACTCGTCATCCATGGGAAAATTCCACTAAGGAATACCAAAAGCCTCCTAGAAATACTAAGGATCAGAAGCAGAGGTGAAGAAAGAGTGGGGTCCAATGAAATCTGGGTGAGTACGTCTCATATTCGAAGTATCTCCAACTAAATCTATAACACTTTGCAAATTTTTCCTAGCCCAAAGAGTACCAGGAGGATCAGGATCATAGTCGGAAGATTCTTCACTTGAGTGAGAAGGGACATAGTCCTCATCATCACTACTATCAGAATCAAAAGACTCAAAGGTCTGATGGTCAAGAGGATCAGGAAGAGGAGCACACTCAATAGTATCATCATTTGATGAGTTAGAATCTGAATCAGCGAGCTGAAGAACCTCAATAGGTTGAGAAGTAGAAGTTGAAGAAGACTCATTGAACTTAACACTTCTCTCAATATACCTCTCATGAGAAGTAGGATTCATCAATCGATATCCCTTCACGCCATCAGGATGCCCTACAAAGATACAAGGTTTGGATTGTTTCCAAATCCTTGCATTTCTTCTTGGGAATCATAGCCTTAGCCTTGGATCCAAAGACTCGAAAGTTCTCAACATCAGGTTTACATCCAAACCAGGATTCAAAGGGTGTCATCCCTCTTACTTCCTTGTGTGGAACACAGTTCTAAATGTATTTTTCACAATTCACTACTTCGGCCCAATACTATGGATGAAGAGACTTCAAGTGAATCATACAAGTGGCAATCTCCTTAAGTGTATGGTTATTTCTTTCTGCAACTCCATTCTACAAAGGGCTATAAGCAATTGTATGTTGCAAAGAGATCCCTTCATAAATACAGAAATCCATGAACCTATTGTTTACATATTCACCTCCATTGTCAGTTCGAAGAACCTTGATAGACCATTCCACCTATTTCTCAGCAAGAGCCTTAAAGTCCTGAAAATTTTCAAAGACTTCAGACTTAATCTTAAGAAAATATACCCAAGTATATCGTGAATAGTCATCAATGAAGGTTAGCACATAAAGAGCTCTAGTTAATGAAGGAGACATAAATGGACCAAAAATATCACTGTGAACAAGATCCAAGGGACGAGTAGCTCTCCAGGATTTTCCTTTGTCAAAGTTCTTTTTAGGATGCTTTCCAAGGGTACAACCATCACAAAGACCCTTAGAAAACTTGACGCGGGGTAACCTGTTGACCATTTCGTTTTGGCTCAATCATTCAAGGTAGCGATAATTTAGATGTCCAAATCACTCATGCCATAGCTTACTAACCTCATTTTTGTGAGTGAGCAAGGCATTGGGTGTAGAATCAGAAGTAAATTGGGAAAAGGTATATAATCGTGAATGGTGATATGCATTTCCCTCAGCCACTGTAGTGTCATCGTTAAGCTCACAAATAATCACCGAGTTAGGACCAAATTCCACTCGCATTCCTTCACTAAGGTGAGTAATTTGGTAAAATGATAGGAGATTGGTAGAGAGATCAGGAATTCTCAACACTTGGTTGAATGTTCCCCCATCCATCTCTACCGATCCACTACTAGAAACTGACACTGTCGTGTCATTACCCATCGTGATTTGGGACATCCCATAAGGCTCGATGTTAGAAAACTAAACATGTAAATAACCCATGTGGTGTGAGGCATCAAAATCTATAATCCATGTCGATTAAGGAGAATATTTGGCTACAAGGGCCTTTCCTTTCTTCTTATTAGATTTAGAACCTTTTGCAGTGGAAGACTCGGCATTCGGAGAATTTTGTTTGATAGACTCAGTAACACCTATTTTATTTTTCTCAAGTAATTGAGTAAGGTGATCAATTTTTTTTCTCATACACTTATGCTCTTTATGACTAGGCTTCTTACAATAGGAACACAAATACTTATCTTTCTGTGATCTAGGCTCAGAAGTTGAAGCGTTCATGTTATTTTCAATATCGGTCATGGTTTTTTCTTAGGTTGATCATTTTTTTCTTTCTTCTTTTTAGTCTTATTTTCCTTACTAGTACTTGCTACAGGGGCATGTGACTTGGACTTGAGAGACCCCATTTGAATGAGTTTGTCCTGTTCTCAAATGAGTTGGGACAAATAACAGTCAAAGGAGGGCATATTCTTCCAATCCTTGCCCAAGGCAACTTTTGTAGCGTAAAAATTTGACACAAAGACAAAATATTCAAAACCTAACTTAGAGAGAATCGACAAGATCAATTGAGAATATTTCTTCTCTACTTGACATTTCTTTAACAATGATCTAGTGTGGGAAAACTTTGAGAAGAATTCTTGTAGGTTTTCAAAATCACTAGGATTTAACCCTAGTAGTTCATTTTCCAACTCATGTGTTCTCATGTCATCATGTTTTCCAAAAATTTCATCTAACGTTTTCCACACAGACTTAGGTGTTTCAGATGACTCAATGTGGAAGAGAAAGTCAAGATAAACGGACATGTAAATAAGACCTAAAGCTTCATTAATGCGGTTTATCCACTTATATTTTTCAAGTTCGTCATCTGGTTCAGTCTCAGTTCCCATGGTGATGTGGAATAACCCTTTACCCCTTAGTTTCATTATTGTTTTAGATCTCCATTCAAAAAAGTTAAACATCATAAGCAAAGGAATTGAAAGTGCATCCATAGTGAAAAGAGAGAGAAGAAATGCAGTAAAGAAACACAACCACCCAGAACAACATAATAACCCCCCTGCTTTTGGCACTTTATAGTTTAGTGCATTGAATACAATCGGTTTTGAGCGTGCATCTAGAAACACTTAGTAACTCACCTTGTAATCAACGTAATAACGCGCAAGAGAGGAGACCACAATCATGTTTTGGGAAGTGTAGTAAAGTAACACTGTACATAAGCACAATAGCAAAAAACTAGGAAGGAGGCAAAATTAGATCCTGGTTGTGAGAAAAAATGTCTCACGTCGCAAATGATACCCCCTTTCTGCAAACTATGGCGGATGTGCTCACTAGTAGCAAGCAATAATAAGGGTAAAAATACAATGGTTTAAATGAACTCAAGATGAGTCCTGAGGATCTTCATAATGCCAAAAAATCACGTGGAAGACAAAAAGTGCTCAGAGTGTCACTGCACACTTGAGCGCACGATTAGTAAAAAAAATCAACAATAACGCGTTAAAATTTACCATTTGGAAATGTTTGATTTATCTATTGGGACTAAAAAATGATAAAGAATGTTAATTTAAAAGATGATTTTAGAAAAACTTTATCTAATCATAAATGAGAATCGTAATTTTTTTAAATTAATTACGATTAATATCTAATTTAAAAAACATAATTAAATATTTAAAATACTTAAATATTAGAAAGTATTTTAATATATTAAGGAAAGATTTTTTTAAAAACGATATATTAGAAAAAAAATTAATTAGATTTTTTTTTTTTAAAAGGAAAGCTTTTTTAAAAAAAAAACTAACCAAAAAAAGATTAAGGTTTTTGTGATTTTAAAAAAGAAAGAATTTTAAAAATACTTTCTAAACTTACCAAAGTAAGAACTTACCAAAAATGTGCAGTCCGTGAAAGGAAACTTACCAAAATGTGTGGATTGGTGCGTAGGTTTTTGCTGGAGGTGAGAGCATGACAGAGGAGAAAGATTGCAGGGGAAAACCAGAGTTGGGGTCAAGGCAAGGCATGGATGATTAGACACGAAAAACATACACGCAGGGAAAGGTGAGCATATTTGGTGCATTTGGGTGAGCACGTTGGTGAAGCCATAGCCAGCAAACAGCACAGAAGCACACAGAAGAGCCACTTAACCATGAGTTGGGAGGAGGGAGGGACCCTCTAGAAGCAGAGAGCACACCACGAGCGAGCTGACCACGACCACGAGCACACAAGAAAAAGAACCAAACCAGAGAGGAGAGAAGGATCAGGATAGAGCCAAAACCCCAAAAATGTTGTAGTCCAAAATGCCAAGAACACCATTTTTTTTACCTGAATCTGTAAAAAAAGTGAAAAAACACAGAGAAACCAGAGATCGAAAAAAATTCAGTTTAACAAAAAAAATTAAAAAATATCTATTTTGACGGATCTCCAAATGTATCTGTAGCTAACTAAATTTATCTGCAAAACCCCTGAAAGACTCAAGGAGATCTGCACATGCACAAAGAACACAACAAAATGATAACTTTCGAAGAGCAACTTGTTAAATACGTTAGCAAGGAAAAAACTAGAATATAATGATTAAAAACTTGCATGAGGAGTTAAAAAATGAAAAACAAGACTAATCAAAACTCAAAATGAGTGCACGTTTACCCGATCTTAGCTCTAATACCATGAAAGAGTTGACGAATCGTATCGAAAACTGTGCACCACGATGAAGTTGCACTCTGGTTGAATCGTAATGGCTCTAATGTAATCACAAGGAAGAATCAATCAACAACTGAATAACTTTCAGAATAGAACAAAGCTTTCACATGTAGAGAAAAGATAACGGAGTGTCTCGGAATGCTTATAAATGTCAAATGAAGGGATACATATAGGGTGTTGAGTAACCCTAGTGAATGACTCAATAGCAAACCCTAAATCTAACCCTAAACCTAGCCCATGTGAGATGACCCTCCATATGTGAGTAGAGGACACATAAGATAACTCACACC